>CM076577.1:109249942-109838665 GCA_034641835.2 Pinus albicaulis | reverse complement strand
AAATGGGGGCAGTATTCATATCCAGATCAAAATCCGCCCTATTGGGGGCAGAATCTATATTAACCAAGTTGGAACCCTCATATGGGTTACTCCCTAAGACCATTTTCTCCTCACCACCCTCCCTTGCCATTTTTTGGCTACGTTGGAACTGTCAGATGTGTCTAAGCTCACAAATTACCACATCCAAAATATGTTGCATTGGCTTCCAGTTCCAACCAATATTCTGGGAGATTTCCCAAAGTTTGAAGGTAATTCTAGGGAAGACCAAGCTCATGTCATGATGTACCACTTATGGTGCTCTTCTAATTCTTGGGTTGATGATTCAATTCATCTACGCATTTTCCAACGCACTTTCATAGGTGTTGCAGCTAAATCGTATATTGAACTCCCTGGAGGTATCTTCTTTTATTTTAACACCTTGGTCATGGCCTTCCTCACTCACTTCCAGTTACATGTCTGATATGAAATTGGCACCCGCCTTCTCAAATATTTGCAACAATCAATTGCTACGCATATTTTGGATCACATCCACAAATGGAGGTGCAGACGTCGCCTCATCAAATTCGATATTCCCAATCAGTTGTTAACTAAATGGTTTACGAAATCTTTTGTTCCACAAATTGCAAAATATCTCACCATGGGTGGTTGCGTGATGGAAGAGGAATTCATTTCTCGTGCTCAATATCTATATTTGGTTTATTCCCAATATGGAACTATGTATGAGATGCTACCTGATGTACCGCAACCTTCAACCAATCCGACATTGGCTCAACCTCCTACTACGCCTCCCGTTGATGGCGTTATTGGGTCATTGGCCCATACTTATAGTAGTGCACCCAAGGCTTCTTCAAATTCTAAATCCATCATTGCCACTATGCCCTCCAAACCTTTGAATAACCATAAGAATCATGGTAAAACATATGAGGTAAATGTTGTCCAATATACCATAGCATAAAAATCCTCAAAAGGTAAGAAAAAGTGAAAAGGAAAATCCAAATTGGATAACCCTATACAGGATTCCAATAAGTCATATACCAGCGACGCTTTCAAATGCAAGCCTAAATATCCTTGTTTGATATGTGATGATGACCATTACACCAAGGATTGTCCTCGGCGTGTCGAATTTTCCCATCTCTTGAAGGGCGCACTCGGGACTCCGACTGTCTTGAAAGAACCATTTCCATCCAAGCCGACACAAATGTTAGATCAACCCCAATCATCCAAAAGCTACCAAGTTTTTATGGTTGGCACAAAACCTTTTTTTTTTCCACGCGATCGAAATATTACCTGAATCCATCGAAAGCCCCTATGAAACAGGATGCCACAGATAATCCTTCGTATTTTGTACCTCCTAGTTCTGTTCCTCTCCAAATTTAGAGACATAGTAGTGAATCCATAATCTGACCACCTCCAAAAGGTGTTCTTCGGAAATCGTGTTACAATCCGAACGTACAAGCTGCTCGACACTATAACATTGTAGAGGATTTATCTTAGGCGCCTTCGGCGATGTCGACATTGGAAGTCCTTCATTCTTGTCCATCACAATGGAAGGCACTATTATCTGCCATTGGAGGTATTGATCCGATGGATTCCAACCTCATTACTTTCAATCTTGAGAACTTTTTTCCTCGTCTCCCATCTCAGGTGGATTTTCTGTTTCAAGTCAACGTGATGGGGAAAACCCTTCATAGCAGTATCGTTGATGAAGGTGCTTCAACCTACAACATGTCTATCTCTTATTGGAAAGCCATTAGCTCTCCTCCATTGATCCAGTCCCCAAACACTTTGGAATCTTTCGATGGCAGAGGTTCTCCACCGTACGGTATTCGCAAAGCTTTGCCCATCCTCTTGGAGGGAAAGATAATGAACTTGGATGTGGAGGTGGTAGATTCCAGCTTGAATTACAACCTCCTTCTTAGACGCAGTTGGACCCATGTGATGGTTTGCATGGTCTCCACCCTCTTCTGTGTTCTCCGCTTTCCTCATCAAGGGAATATTGTGATTGTCGATCAGCTCACTTTCTTCTCCTATGATCTTCAATATGAAACATTCCATATGTTGCAAATACCTCTACCCCCTATGAGAACGTTGGGTTGGGAATTTTCAAGGACTCATCCCTTATGGGATTTTTCCACTCCAGCCTCCTAATTTCGCCACTATCAACATGATATCATCTGGTCACGATCCATGGATTGTTCCTAATCCCGACCATCTTGAAATATTTGGTGATGTTATGCCTCTCGTCCTGTAGAAAAAATGTATCAGAGAATTCTTATAGCTTCTGAGGTTATTTTCAAAACCAACGACAAATTGGTTTCATCCCTCGACTCTTATGCGCAGTCTCCCTGGTTTGGTTCTTGGGATTCGAATGAGCCCTTGAAAGATACATTCCCCACTGATGAGAGTATCATGGAGGCTATGCTCTCGAGGAAACTCTGTGGTATGATGGTCATCATCGTTCCTCGTTTCTCCCAAGCCTTGGTGAGATATCCACTTGTCTTGAATCTCGTGTTTCGTCTGAATCAACCAAACCGCTTTACAATCCCATCTTAATCCATGAAGTGTTGTCTGAAAGGAACATGGGGAATATTTCCACCACCATTCCCATCGACATCTTTGTCCAATCAGGGATTTTCGAGAATGTTCATATTGGTGTCTCTTGTTCTCCTGGTGAGGTCAAGATTTACATCGAGATTTTTAAGGAATTATGTGATGTCTTCGCATGGTCTTATGAAGAAATGCCTCACATAGACCCCAGTATTGTAGTGCACGAAATCCCTACATATCCAGAATCGAAGCCCATTCATCAACGACTTCGTCCTGTGCACCCAGGAAAGGTTGTTGCCATAAAAAGGTAAGTCGAAAAACTTCTTAAGGATGCTTTCATCTATCCCATACCATTAACGGATTGGGTCTCCAATATTGTTCCTGTTACTAAGAAATAAGGGGCCATTCGGGTTTGTGTTGATTACCGTGATATCAATCGAGCAGGTGCTAAATATAATTACCCCAGTCCCCTTATAGATCAAACCATTAATGAGTGTGCTAGGAGTGAGATATTTTCTTTCATGGATGATTTTTATAGCTATAACCAGATCAACATCACTCTAGCTGATCAACATAAAAACACTTTTATCTGTCTATGGGGAACCTTCGCCTACAATAAACTCCCTTTTGGTTTGAAAAAAGTCAGGGCCACTTTCCAAAGAGCTATGTCATATGCCTTTCATGATATTAAACACATAGTTCAACCATATTTTGTTGACATTCCGACCCATTCTGCGAAACATCGAGATCACCCTGAACGTCTCAGAGCAATATTTCTTCACTATCGACATTATAATATCCTTTTAAATCCTCATAAATGTGTCTTCTACATAGAATCAGGTCGACTCTTAGGTTTTGTGGTGTCTAAAGAAGGCATTTGGACATATCCTCTTAAAGTTTAGGAAATCATCAATTAGCCTCCTCCCTCTTCTATGCATCAACTCCAAAGCCTGCAGGGGAAGGCCAATTTTCTTCGTCAGTTCGTCCTGAAATATGTCGAGCTTGCCAAAGGATTCACTCTCTTATTGAAAAGGGAATCCCATCCATTTGGGATGAAATTTCCCAAAACTCTTTCGGTGCTCTAAAGAAAGCCCTTATCAGTGCTCCTTTATTGCATCCTCCCAACTATCATCGTGATTATTTCCTATATTTGATCACCGTAGAGAGCACTATTGGTATGGTGTTGGTTCAGGATGATGATTATGGGAACGGACATGTATTTTACTCCCTGAGCCAAAATATCTTCGATGCTGAGACCCTCTATGCTCATGTTGAGAAACTCGCATTGGTCATTGTTCGTGTTGTTCAGCGTTTTCGCCATTACATTCTCATGCGTAAAACTATAGTGATTTCTGACTGCAACTCCATGACTTACATTCTTAAAAGTTATTTGCTTGGGGGAAAATACTCGAAATGGATTTTTATTCTCCAAGAGTTTGACTTAGAGTTTGCTACAGCCAAATCGAAGAAATCAGTTGTCTTTGTTGAGATGATTTGCAATATTCCCACTACGGTTGATCCCACTCCTTTATAAGAATCAATTCCAAATGAATCACTCTTTCTCATCTGTACTCTTGACCCTTGGTATGGAGATCTCATCGTTTATCTCCAAACCCAAACCTTTCGACTAGAGCTATCTCACTCTGAGAGATGACGGGTTCGTCACTAGTCCCAACCCTATCGCATTATTGGAGATACTTTGTCTCATACTTTGTATCACGTTAATTATATCCTCCGTCGATGTATAACACTAGAGGAAGCTAAGAAAGTACTTAACGACTGCCACTTTGGGGCCTGTGGTGGTCACATGTCTGGCTATGCTACTACTCAGAAAATCCTTCAAGCAAGATAATTTTGGCCGTCTATTTTTAAAGATTGCATTCTTACCATTCGAAAATATCATGATTGCTAAATATATTCTCAGAAATAACGTGCCCCAACCTCTCCCTTGCACACAGTTGTGACCGTCAGGCCATTTTCCAAAAGGAGCATCGATTTCATGACCTATAACCCTTGCTCGGCCGGCGGGCATGGTTATATTAGCGTCGTTGTCGATTATTTTCCAAAGTGGGCCAAGGTGATGCCTACATATGATAATGAAGGTCAAATTGTGGCACAATTCATGTTTAATCATATTATAGTTCGGTTTTGTGTCCTAGCAGCCATTGTCACTGACCATGGCTCTCATTTTCGAAATCATATAATGACAGAGCTTATTGCTCAGTTGGGGCTACGTCATAGTAACTCCACTCCTTACTATCCACAGGTCAATGGCCAAGTTGAAGCTATTAACAATTTTTTGGTAACAATGCTTCAGTGAACCATTGGGAGACATAAATGATATTGGCATCTCATATTTTTCTCAGCTCTATGGGCTTACCAAACTTTCGCTAAGACCGCTACCGTACTTACACCATTTCAATTGGTATATGGTCTGGAAGCAACACTCTAGATCGAGTGTGAAATACCTTCTCTGAAGCTAGCCATCGAGCTATTTCCTGGTACTTCGCCAGAAGAGGAACGTTTTCTTTACCTCGAGCATCTCGATGAGACTAGATGACTTATTGCTTTAGTTATTGAAGCACAAAAGAAACGAGGTAAGGCTCAGTACAAAAAATCTATCAACTCTTGCACTTTCTCTGAAGGTGAATTGGTCCTAATCTATGGTCAAGCACATGATAAATTGAGAGTCTGGAAGCTTGAGCCAATGTGGCATGGGCCCTATATTATTCCACGTGTATTGGAAAGAGGTGCTTATGAGCTAGTAGATTACGAAGGAAATCAGTTAGCTGATCCCTGAAATGGGCTCTATCTGAAAAAGTATTATTCTTGATCACAAGTATGGTACCTTGTACATTAGTATGTTATTTATCAATGTGCTTTTTATTTTTTTGGTGTTATTTTTTGCTTTGCAGACATGTTTCCTCTACTTACCTAGTGTTCCACTTACTTTGCAGATGTCGTTGAACCATTTACCGGTTTCGCTAATGGTGCTTTCCATAGCACACGAAGCTTATCTTCTGCGGCATGGGCACATTTTTCCCCTAATGACAAGTTGATTAATCTACAAGTTATTTGTTTGGGTTGAACCACTAATAATATCTCCGAATATAGCGCGGTCATCTAACTATTATCGGATGCAATTGATCTCGATATTAGAGATTTGGTTGTCAATTTAGACTCACAACTCGTTGTGTTGCAATTAAATGGTCATTGTTCAGTTAGAAACCCTAATATGTTGCGCATGTATTTGTGTGTTCGATTATTGGAAAGGAATTTTGATTATATTGCATATCAACACATTCTAAGAAATTTGAATACATTGATGGATACATAAGCAAGCTATGTATTAGACAGACATCTGCGTAACATGTAAAAAACCAATACATCATCATGATATATGAACACTTAGTAGTCATAGAAACATGCATATATATCGAGTGTTTCAAATGTGTTACTTCAAAATCTAAAAAAAATTGTGTTTTGTGACACAAATGGCTCTGTGAGCCTACATCAGTACAAAAATGTAAACTAAAAGCTGCTATCCACCCACATGGTGCTCGTGATTGCATGTGACTACTCGAATAACTCTCCAGAGTAAATGACGCAGTCAGCCTGGGACTCCCACGATATGCCTCTGATAGGGCATGGGGATGTCGTCAAAATTTGCATACTCGGGTATGCCTCCGGTTAGGCCTACCAGGTTACGCTCCACCTCTATTACTGGGCCTGCCCCCTCCTTATAAGGAGCATCCTCGATTTTGCGAGCTACTCTCCTCGCAATTGGGGACATACCAGGTGCTCTATCAGGCACAACATCTGTAAAAACATCATAATTTTATGTCTCAGAATACATAACAAAGACATCAAAAAGGAAAAAATTCTAAAAAACACTTTTTACCTGCATTGGACCACTGTTTGCCTAGTGGAAGACGTAGATTTGGGTCTCCTCTAAAATCAGTGCCTGCATACGCATAGTCTTCAACCACGATCAGTTGACAGCGCAACCAACTGAAAAATGTTGTGGCATCTGTTGGCCCCCTCCCTGACGGGGCATGATTTCACACCACCTCAACAGCCTCAGGTCCCTCGCGGCTGGATCATAGACCTCTAACCGTTGATACTGAAACAGGGGCACCCTCTCCAGAAAGAAGGTGACTAAGATGGAACCATAGCCGAATTATTTCATCTGATTTTTCTTGCACTTAGTTAATTACCTCTTCATATTGGCCAACAACCCCTTGCACCAGCTAGACATAGTGAAGGCCATACAATCCACTGCATACTAGAATTGAGACTTTGTTGCCTCATGCAACGCCTGGGCTCCAACTACTCAGGCCATGCAATGTAATATTGTACTCAAGGGTAAATATGTGATTGACAATATTTCCACCTTATCAGTCTGAGTCTTTTTGGCCCCGTGACACTGTCTTTGGATGAGCATGTTAGTGCTCTCCCCTCCAGTGCGGGCCCCAGAGAGTTGGATTCTCTCCCCTCTCCTAGAAAACCCTGTAATGATGTAGATGTCCATGACATCTACCTCAAGTTCTTGATCCCCGATTATGAAAATTTAGTGATCCACGTTCCATAATCCGATCAGATACTCAAGTAGCTCCAGCTGAGCTCTTTGTTTAGTCAATTTAGTGTCCTAAATTGCTAACATAAATTATCGACCAGGGCTAGTAAACTGATGAAGTGTGATGCACTATATGTGCCTAAGTATCCATTTTTCTGACTTCGTTGTTTTTAGTGTTTTATTGATGTTTTGGGGTTTTTATGTTTGATGCTTAGTATGCTACTCTATGCTAAAAAGATGAAGTTATATCTATGTCAAAAGGGAGAAAAGGAAATGTTAATAAATGAATTAAAACAGAGTTTATTTGCAAATTCTGCTCCTAACTAGAAAATGATGAAAACAGAGAGTCCTAATCCATGGATATTACGGCTTCTAAATGAACATTCATGAAATGAAAAGTCACTCAAAACACTACAACTCAATCTGATTCATTTAGTTAGAGATTTGTTGAAAGAGCTTGTGAAAAATATTAATTCTAATGCAATGAGGATCTCCTAAAACATAAAAGGAAATGCTAAAACAAACAGTAACTTAAAACATTATAGTGAAATCTCATTAATTTGATAGAATTTTATTGGAAGAGCTTGAGAAAAATATTACTATAATGTAGTAAATATCTCCTATGAAATGCTGAAACAACTTATAACATTACAACTAAATCTCATTCATGAGTTAGAGGTTTATTGGAAGAGCTTTTGAAAGAGATTAATCATAATGTGATAAGGAAAAACAATCAATAACTCACAATATTACAACTAAGTCTCATTTGTGAATTAGAGGTTTATTGGAAGAGCTTTTGAAAGAGACTAACTGTAGTATAATGAGGATCTTCCTTTTAACTAAGTAACAGAAAATGAAATGCTAATAACTCATAATATTACAATTGAATCCCATTCATTTAATAGAGATGTATTGGAAGAGCTTGAGAAAGAGATTAACTGCAATATCATGAAGATTTTTTATCCAAGCAAATGACATGAAACATAATGCTAAAAGCTATGATTTCAGAAAGCAGTCTAAGTAAGGAAATATGACAAAACAAAATTGAAAATGACTTATCTAGAAAACATGTAAAACCTCCTCGAATAGCAGGGGCCCTCTGCTACCAATTTGGTGAAATTATTCAGCTTCTTAAAGTTGTAATCAAAACAGCATCAATGAACTGAACTTCTTTATTGATAAACTCACAAAACTACATCCCATTCCATCTTAAGCTTTGTTACAAAACACTCTCTAATCCTTTCTCTTCTTCTCCTATTTTTCACTACCCTTGATAGGAAAAAGCTTCCCCTATTTATACAAAAATATGAGAAGTTATCTCATTAATGAGAGTCCATGAATCTCTCCCTCTATCTCTAGAGTTACAATCAAAATAGGAAATGATAAGACACATGTCTTTTTGGAGTTTCAATACAAATAAGAAATGAGACACATGTCTTCTTAGAGTTTCAATACAAAAAGGAAATGAGACACATGTCCTCATGATCCCATGATCTTCTCCACTCAAATTCTAATTTGGTTTTGGGAGGCCACATAAAGGTCTTTTAGAAGCTTCCTTTTGACCTACACATGTCACAAAACTCATAACACATATATAGATATATGAAACTGTGTTAATTTTCTAGTTTCTAATCATAAATTCACTTTAAACACATAAAATAAATAACTTTGGAAGACAAGGATCCTAACCCATATATTTATGAAAATGGTTACTTGATGTAGGGTTTTAGGTCAGATAGTTATGAAATGAGAGCTAAATTGTAATGACATAATGGAAATATGTATGAATATGGAAAACACTTTTGAGACTCAACACTCTCAACCCTGAAGTTTGGAAGAATTTTAGCAATCTGCAATTCCTCAATTCATTTACACAATTTGTATCTTGGAGAGCTTGGTGATCTTCTACCTCATGGCCTCTTTCCTTCCATTCGATCGTCATCTTCACTGGAAACACCTGCAAAACATGTTCAATTGCCATTTTAGGAGTTTTCATTGGAATAGTTTTGGAAATAAACTTGAAAATGAGAGAATTTTTTGTTTTAAATTCTTCCCTGCAATCAGCGCAACTGTAAAATTTGGAAGCGCGCTGACAACGCAGTCACCTTTTTGGCTAAGAGCAACCAATGTGGATCCGAAGCTCGGATACGCACTGATCTCCAACGAAAATGAAATTTGAAATTTTCCCCATCACAAAATTTATAAACTAAACTACTTAAGAATGGAAGTAAAATGAAGAGGAAAGTTTGGGCTTTTACCTGAAGTAGACAGATTGTCGAACGATGTCCTGGATCGGCCACACCACTGATCTGAAGTTCGAAGGAGAAACGGGTAAAATGCACTTTCACAATTTACTCCAAATAGAATGGTTAAAATGATTTACTTTTTGTCTATTTATAGGTTTTTGAAGATATTTTGACCATTATTTTATTATTTTTCCTCGATATTAGTGATGTTTACCATTTTTTGTGTAGCAACAGGATTCCTTATACTAACGATGACTATTTCTGATGCAACGAGTTATATTTTATCTCTAATTCGTACTCAGTAAAAATAAATGAAAAATTAACCCCCTTTGGAGTCATCTTTTAGCTCTTTTCTGACTCTCAAAAAATGAAAATACTATCGAGTACTTGTCTTTTCAAACTCGTTAAATTAAATGAATTGGCGTGGTCTCAGTATATGTTTACCTTTTTCAGGTTGAGATTAAATATTTACAAAAAAGGAATACCTTGATCACACATGGTCAAGACGTTCTCTCGGATATTATTTTCTACCTTTTCGAATCCGGGAGGCAATTTATGAAAATGGACATGATAGAGTTTTCTTTTCCGTTTCTTTTTCAAACTCCCTAAACATGAAAAATTCACCAAATTCCCCTTCCGTCAGACTCGTTAAAATTAAATGGTGAAAGAATTGTCACCATGACATGATTGAGTTCCTCCTTCCTAGGGCTTGTTAAAATTACTAGGATGGATTCATTCGAAGAATGAACTTACACGCTCATCATATGCTATCCTCTTCACGCTGGCTATCAAAAAAAAAGAGGTAATTGTTAGCAATAATGGGGGCAAATTGAAAGTGGAACATCTTGTGTGTTTGGGCAACTTGTCACTCTTGAACATGAAACTCATCTTGTTGAGATTCAACAAGATGATGAGCTTAGTGAAAAGAGTCGCCTTCACTAAGTGGGCCCGCATGCTATTTTTGGTGCAAAGTATATTTTTAGACTATGTTTATTTTTAGACATGTCTATCATATTCTATGAGTTGCAGGATGCTATTTGTGGATGGTTGGTCAAGTTCGAAAAATAGATGGACTTCTATTTTTAGACATTTTGGGCAAAGTCTATTTTTAGACTTCCAGTCTAAAAATAGACATGTCGGATATTATTATCTCTTAATAATATTTGGACTCTAAACATTATCTTATTCTCTTGGAGCACTTCGATTCGGTGTGATTGGCACGGCCAGGCGCGGAAGGTACGCTATTCACGAGGTTTATTGAACTATTATGGAGGACTGGGTTAGAACTCAAGTGACGAAGTTATGATAGTTGGAAGAAGTAGTTATGGAGTTGTATTCAGGTTTAACTCGATTGAACTCGATTAGAGCTAGTTGTATCTCTGGTCTAAGCCGTTCTTGTTGGTATAGTGAGAGTGGAGTGAGTTAATTATTTAATTAATTCATAAATAATAACTCATTAATCAATTGAATAATACATCAGTTAACTACAGTGCATGGCAGTTTCAGTGGAGACTAGTGGAGAGATAGGTGAAAGGGCAAGATAGACTATCAGTTGTGACTATAGTGATGCATTGATTGCATCCAACACTCAGTGGAGATGCCAATGAGGATTGTGTGAGCAATGCTGGAGAAATTCGAACTCATTAAGAGCCATTCTTCAGCAGGGATTGCACAGTAGAGGCAGGCTATGAGGAGGGCAAAAATCAGTGCAGATTTTTGTTGATTGTTCTTGATTAGTGTATAGCGATTGTATTGTACTGAGAGCTTGATATGATCAGCTTTGTATGAGGATTGCTACATGATCTCTATGACATATATTATATACATATATTTGGGGTTTTCAGCTTCATGCTTTCCCATTAAACAACTGTGTTAATGTGTGTGAATTTTTATTGTTTCATGTGTGCATTGCAATCTTGATTTAATTTCCGCAAATGGTCAACGGTGGAATAGATTCTGTATTTTGCATGAAGTTAAAATAGTGTGAGATTAGGAGAATATTGGACATATAACACATAAGCTATACAATTTCTACATGGTATCAGAGTTGTGTTGATCATTGGAGGAGACTGCAATTATTGAAGCGGTTGAGTTTTGTGCTGGTGGAATTCGAATTTGCTGCAGTGTTTTCTTGGTGTCGAAGTTGAGCATTTATTGAAATGTCTTTCAACGGATTGCGATTGGAGTATGCCCTTGATGGCAGCTTGAATTACATATCATGGAAGGACAGGATGGAGGCGGTGCTGGATGATAATGGGTTGAAGGAGTTCATAGATGTTGATATTCTGAAGCCTGCTTCTAGCGATGCAGCCGCACTTGATGCATGGCAAAAGAAGGTAGCAAAGTGTCGAAGGATTCTATTGGAAGGTTTAAAGGACCACATTGTGTCCATCCTTCACGGGAAAGCCACTCTATTCTTAATGTGGAAGGCTTTGACAGACTTGTTCCAAAGCATAAGTGACCAGAGGAAGTTGGCGCTTAAAGACAAGCTCAGAAAAAAAAAATGGAGAAAGGCAACAGTATTCCAAAATACCTCACGAAGTTTGTCCACTGCAAGGATGAGCTGGGAAGTGTGGGGGTTACTATTGATGAAGAAGACTTGGTGAGCTTGGCTCTCCTTGGGCTTTCGAAGAGTTGGCATAGCTACGAAGACTCTATCAATGGACGGGGGAAACTGCCAGGATGGGAGCAACTTTGGTCGGATCTTGTGCAGGAGGAGATAAGGCGGGGTACCAGGGATGGATCTTCATAGAAGAATGAAGATGAAGAAAATTGCACTTTGGCTTCCAAAGCTCAGAAAGGAAAAGGGAAGAAATCTTCCAAATCCGAAGCTAAAGGCAAGAAGCATGATTTGTCCAAGGTGAAGTGTTTTCACTGTCACCAGCATGGGAATTTCGCCACTAATTGCATACAGAAGAAGAAGAATAAGAGTGCTGCTAGTTTTGCAGCAAGAGAGGCCTTAGCCTCACAGTTTGAGCTCGACTTTTCTTTGATCGCATGCTTTGTTTCAAGTGTGATGGAATCGGTGTGGTTTCTTGACAGTGGTGTGTCTTTCCATATGACCGGAGACAAAGATTTGTTTACTGATCTGGAGGAAAAGGATCTTGGAGTGCACATCGAGATGGGCAATGATGGTAGATATAGTGCGACTGGTATCGGGACCATTTCCTTTGAGAGGGAGTCTGGTAAACCTTTCATCTTGAAGGATGTCATGCATGTTCCAATATTGAAGAAGAATCTGATCTCCGTGGCGATGCTGGAAGACAAGGGTTATGATGTTGTTTTTAGCGAGGGAAAAGCCTTCCTGCGCCATAAAACAACTAGTCAAACCAGGAGGATAGGGATTCAAGTTAAGAATCTTTATCAATTGCAGGTAGATGGCTGCGCTGCAATGGCAGGCAAAGTAGAAGGAGTGGTGAGCCAAGATGAGGGCGAATTGTGGCACAGGAGATTGGGCCATCTTCACCATGGTGCTTTGAAAATTTTGCAGCAGATTTCTACCGAGCTTCCCAAAGGTACACTTGTGTATTCAGATCAGTGCAAGGGATGTACTTTGGGAAAATTTGTGAAGACCACTTTTCATGAGAAGGATAGTCGTGCTTCGACGATCCTTGAGAGAATTCACACAGACATGTGTGGACCTTTCTCGGTTGCTTCAACAGCAAAGCACAGGTATTATGTGATATTTGTTTATGACTTTTCTCATAAGTGCTGGATCTTCTTCATGCAGAAGAAGAGCAAGACATACTCAAAGTTCTGTGAGTTCAAGGCGTTGGTTGAGAAAGAGTCAGGGAAGCAAGTGAAAGCTCTCCGGAGCAATAATGGTGGTGAATACATCTCTGGCGAATTCAAAGACTTCTGTAGCAAAGAAGGAATTCGAAGAGAACTCATAGCGCCTCATAACCCACTGGAAAATGGGGTCGCTGAGAGGAAGAAAAGAATGATCGTGGGTGTTGCACGGGCGATGTTGCATGATCAAGGCCTTCCCATACACTTGTGGGCTGAGGCATGCAACACTGCGGTTTATGTGCAAAATCGTTGTCCTCATAAAGTACTTGGCATGAGTACACCCAAAGAGGCATTTTCTAGTAAGAAGCCTGATATTTATTGTTTGAAGATTTTTGGCTCACCTGTTTACATTCATGTGACGAAGGATGCCAGGAAGAAGTTGGAGCCGACCGTAGAGGTTGGGATATTTTTGGGGTACACAGAAACACCCCACAATTATCTTTTGTATTTTCCAGACAGTCAGATGACTGTCATGCGACGGGATATCAAATTTCATGAGGAGAAAGCCATGAAGTTGTCGCTTGAGAGGGAGCTACACTTTCATGCAGAGGAGGAGATAATTGTTCCTAAAGATGAGCCTCAAGATGTGGATCAGCCACAAGAGGAGGTTCATGGAGTGGAAGAAACCAATCATGCAGCGCCAAACATCAGAGGGCGGAAGCGCACTACAGAAGCTCAGCGACTGAATCTTGATGCAGTGCAGAATGTAGAAGTTCCTACATCACAGCGCAGACAGAGACAGTCACCTGACCGATTTACTGGATACATGGCTCTGATGAGCAAGTGCATCGTGACGGAGCCATCCTCTTTCGAGGAAGCTGTGGAGGATCCCGCATGGGTAGATGCCATAGTGGAAGAGTATGATTCGATTGTCAGAAACAGTGCATGGGAGATTGTCCCAAGGCCAGAAGGGAAATCAGTGGTAGGTTTGAGATGGATCTACAAAGTGAAGCAAGCTGTTGATGGGAGCGTTGAGAAGTATAAGGCAAGATTTGTTTCCCAGGGCTTCTCACAGATCGAGGGGATCGACTATGAAGAAACCTTTTCACCTGTCACAAGGTATTCTTCCATACGGACCATCCTTCCTCTCTCAGCGCAAATGGGTTGGCACATTGATCAGATGGATGTGAAGACTACGTTCCTCAACGGAATCATTGAGGAGGAGGTGTACATTGAACAGCCTGAAGGATTTGAAATATTCAGCAGCGAGTCACATGTGTGCAGGCTCAAAAGAGCGTTGTATGGGTTGAAACAAGCACCTCGTGCTTGGTACACACGGATAGACAGTTATTTCATCGGACTTGGTTTCGCCAAGAGTGAGGCAGATCCAAACCTATACCAGATTGTGGTGGAGGGTAAGCTTTTGATCATTGTGCTTTATGTAGATGATTTAATACTAACGGGTGATGAACTGTTGATACACTCATGCAAGGCAGATCTTGCAAAGGAGTTCGAGATGAAGGACTTGGGCCTCCTTCATTATTTCCTGGGAAGGAAATTTGGAAGCGGAAAGGTGAACTATTTGTGTCTCAAGGCAAGTACGCCCAGGAGATACTGGAGAAGTTTCACATGCAAGGTTGTAAGCCTATCTACACTCCTCTTCCTAGTGGTTGGAGGAAGGAGGATGCTACATCGGCAAAGGTAGTGGATGCCACTGTTTATCGATAGTTGGTTGGTTCGCTCATGTATTTAGTCAATACACGACCGGACATATGCTATGCTGTGAACTAGGTTTCACAAGCGATGGTGAATCCTACCAAGATATTTTGGAAGGCAGGAAAGCATGTCCTGAGGTATCTCAGGGGCACATCTGAGTATGGATTGTGGTACAGATAGTCAGATAAGGTGAAGTTGCATGGCTTCACGGATGCAGATTGGGCAGGAAGCCCAACGGAAAAAAAGAGCACATACGGAGGGATTTTCAGTATCAGATCTACAGCAGTTTCTTGGTACAGTAGGAAACAAAGATCCGTGGCACTCAGTTCAGCGGAGGCCGAGTACATGGCAGCAAGTTTGGCTGCATGCAAGGCTATATGGATGAGGAAGATCCTGGTTGGGTTGTTCGGTTCTCATTTAGATCCTACTGTGATATATTGTGATAATCAGAGTTGCATTAAACTCTCAGTTAATCTAGTATTTCATGATAGATCTAAACATATTGACATCTGGTACCATCATATCAGAGATTGTGTGCAACGGAGGATCATGTTGTTTTCTTACATTCCTACGGAAGATCAGGATGCAGATATTCTGACGAAGGCGCTCACCAGGAGAAAATTCGAATACCATAGAGACAGGATCAGGGTGACAGATAATCCCTATCTTGTTGAGAGGGAGTGTTGAGATTCAACAAGATGATGAGCTTAGTGAAAAGAGTCACCTTCACTAAGTGGGCCCGCCGGCTATTTTTGGCACAAAGTCTATTTTTAGACATGTCGATCATATTCTATGAGTTGCAGGATGCTATTTGTGGATGGTTGGTCAAGTTCGAAAAATAGATGGACTTCTATTTTTAGACATTTTGGGCGAAGTCTATTTTTAGACTGCGAGTCTAAAAATAGACATGTCAGATATTATTAGCTCTTAATAATATTTGGACTCTAAACATTATCTTATTCTCTTGGAGAACTTCAGTTCAGTGCACAGATGTGGCACAGCAGCTAACAGAAGGAATTACGCTATTCCTGAGGGTTTACTGGAGCTATTGCATGGAGGACTCAGTTAGAACTCAAGTGGCAGAGTTATGACACAGTTGGAAGAAGTAGTTATAGAGTTGTATTCAATTTAACCCAGTTAGACTCAGTTGAGCTAGTTGTATCTAGTCTAACTGATTGATACACTAGTGAGAGTGGAGTGAATTAATTAGTTAATTAATTCATAAATAATAACCCATTAATCAACTGAAGAATACATCAGTTAACTACAGTGCATGGCAGTTTCAGTGGAGACCAGTGGAGAGATAGGTGAAAGGGCAAGATAGACTATCATTTGTGACTATAGTGATGCATTGATTGCATCCAACACTCAGTGGAGATGCCAATGAGGATTGCGTGAGCAAGGCTGGAGAAATTCGAACTCATTTAGAGCCATTCTTCAGTAGGGATTGCGCAGTAGAGGCAGGCTATCAAGAGGGAAAAAATCAGTGCAGATTTTTGCTGATTGTTCTTGATTAGTGTATAGCGATTGTATTGTACTGAGAGCTTGATATGATCAGCTTTGTATGAGGATTGTTACATGATCTCTATGACATATATTATATACATATAGTTGGGGTTTTCAGCTCCAGGCTTTCTCGTTAAACAATTGTGTTAATGTGTGTGAATTTTTATTGTTTCATGTGTGCATTGCAATCTTGATTTAATTTCTGCAAATGATCAATGGTGGAATAGATTTTGTATTTTGCATGAAGTTAAAATAGTGTGAGATCAGGAGAATCTTGGACATATAACACATAAGTTATATAATTTCTACACATCTGCAGTTTTTGTCGGGTGGGGGATATCCTTCATGGGTTTGGGAAATCCATTTGCCTTCATGGGTTTGGGAAATCCATTTGCCTCCTATTCGATCACCATTTTTGTCATCATGACATCTAATCCCATTTGAGTCAAATGCTAGCACACTCTGGAGTCGTGTCGTCAATATGTTCAAGAGAAGTCTTTTTTGTCAAAGTCAAACATTCTCTACTTATTTGGCCCTCTCTGTAACAATCCAGAATCACTCCTCTTATCTTAAGATATCCTTTGTTTCGTGTCGATGATGTGGGAATCATTATGGCCCTCCTTCGACGGATAACTTCCTGTCGACTTTAGCTCATTATCTGGGAAGATGGTTTAGAAACTCCTTTTCGGTACCCTAAAGCTTGCATGCCCCAATGGCAAGTTCTTCGTGTTCGAAGAGAGGTTCACCTCATTGGCCTCCAATCAAACGATTCTGCAAGTATTCGACCTCAACACATTTATTCATACTTGTAGTTTGTGATGGTGTACCTTGAGGGCCATTATCATTAATGATTTTTCTCTCGTGCATGTTATTGTTTTTCATCATTGACCAGTAATGAGGTGGTTTCTATCATGTTCGACATCAAATCATCTATTCACATGGCTAGATTAATACGTTGGGTAGATTGAGATCGAGACGAAGACCCTGGATCACATTTGTCATTATCCATGTTGCGTGAAGTTATTGAGTATCCATGATTATACATATGATCTTGTATATGCGGATGGTTGCAACCATACCATGGATCTGTTTCCATGATCTCTTTTAGATGGACGGTTGTGACCATGTCGTGGGTTCCTATGTTATTTGATGCCTAGTCCTCAGGAATGTTGTTAGGAATATTCATATAATATATGTCATGTATTGTATTATGTTTGATTTGGCAGGTTTCCTGGTGGTATTCTGAGTTCTCTACCTTGGTTCGTAAAGCATTTCACCCATGACTCCCCTTTCTTCCTTCATGTTTTAGGGGGCATCTGTTACATAGTAATTTGTCACTCTACTCACTTCCTGTCCCTGATCTTGAAGTTCCCTGA
The DNA here is from genome assembly GCA_034641835.2 of Pinus albicaulis. NCBI lineage: Eukaryota > Viridiplantae > Streptophyta > Pinopsida > Pinales > Pinaceae > Pinus > Pinus albicaulis. The sequence goes on along the minus strand of CM076577.1, from coordinate 109,820,969 downwards.
GACGAATCATGTGCAGTATTTCCACCTCGACAAAATACATAAATACATCCTCTAAAGACTCAAAGAAAGCTGCCTTGAAATATCACTAGAGAAACTTAGCTAAAACCCTAAATTTATGGGTCAGCGCACTTATCTAGTAGCATGCTTGTCCTGATGGCACGTTGACGGTTCTGGCCTAGCATTGTCAGTGCCCTTTTTTTGGGGAAAACTGTGCTGAACCCTTTCTGGCAGTACTTCCTAAAATGGAGGAGAAGCTTCGACCTCTAGAAGTTTCAGGGTGGCGAGCTGGTTGTTAGTCGGTGGTGATAGGGTCAAGCTCTTTGATTTTAGAGATTTGATCTTATCAATGGGGGTTTATCCCTTGGAAAGTGGACCTTCCTCCTTCTTTCATGGGCTCCCAACCTCTTCTCCCTTCTTATACATTGATCCCCATCCTTCCACTACCTGTTAGTTATTGTTGGGCTGATATGATCATTCATTTTCCTTGCATCCTTGTATTGTGATAACGCCTAAGCTATCTGGGAGAAGGAGTGCTTATGAGCTTCGGTGAAGGACTCTGACATCACCAAATTGAGGCCTACAACATCAAGGCCACGGTTGCAAGCTCTCTCTTTCATATTTATTAATAAAACATCTTGTGTTTGCTTTCTATATTTGTCTAATCATTTGTGCAAATAGTCTAATGTTCCTTGATCTGTTATATATTTGATACTCAATGTATGTTTTGTATTGGATTATGTTTGATGTTGTCTCTTGATCTCTTGCAGGTAATCATACGCCACTAGTAGCGAGGAAAGAGCTTGAGGGACTATGGATCAAGGCCATCATCAAAGGATTCGAGCATAGCTTCAGGAAGAGGTAGGTCTATTCCCTTTCTCATCTTGTTTTGGATAGTAGGTAAGAAATCTTGCATTAGATATTATTTTAAGTTGCTAGACCCACTCTAGAGCTAGAGAGATCGCCTCTGTGTGCAAAGGGGATTTATCTTCACAACACCCACCCTCTTGATTGAAGCTATCCTTTCCCCTATTGCAAGCATGGATATGACTAGGTATATTATGTATAAGAAGAATTTATACAACATGGAATCCAAGGGGTTTCCTAAAATTGATTTTAACTCTAGCCAAACCCCCCCCCCCCCCACCATCAGCTCAAGCGAGGATGGCATAAGGTTGCACAATTTTGACTAGGTCATTGTGGGGTAAAGGAGGAGAGCATATTACAAAATAAGGATAATATTTAAAATATTATTACTTGCAAAATTAAGCAGAAGTTATCGAGCAATAAAGAGTTAGAGGGAAAAAAGGAAACTAAGATATTATAAGGAAGTGATCAACCCTCATCTTGAAAACTATAATTATTTATATGTCTTGAGTCATGTTAAGAAGAAAATGAGCATTGCTAAGGTAATAACTAATTCTCATGAGCTTCATAGTGAAACTTGGCGTTGGTCTACTCTTAGAATGCCATGAGAATAAAGAGTACGTCACCTATGTGATATTAAGAGGGTTGAAGATGAAAAACACTTTCCTTTAGATTTCCTAGCTTATAGTTAAATCCATTCTAATTTTCAAAATGTTTGTGACACTGCCAACCTTATTGACTTATTAAGGTGGAAAAACTATGGTGATCTGAGAACATTTATCTCACTTCTCTTCAAGCATATAAATATTATATTAAAGAATTTATATTAATCTCGTACCTCTTATGGTCCAATAGACAATATTGGTCTTAGTGGACATTAATCATCATCATCATCATAAATAATAATAATAACAATAATTAACAAAACATTATGTTTGTGGGTGAAAATTGGAACTATTGAAAGTGATACCCAACATTACCCCTTCACTTTGCAAATTATTTATTTATTGTTTACGTTTTAATGTTTTAATTTTTTATTTTTTTTAATTACTTTGAGTTTTTTAAATGTTTATTTAAAAAAATCATTTTATGTTATGTTAATAATTTTAATTTGTTTTAAAGATGGGGTAGGTGTGATTTAGCTTGAGAGGACAAATTGAATTATAATATTCTTGGAAATCGAGCTCAACTTCAAATAATCAAGCATAATTATATACCATGCCATAAGGTATTTAACTAGCCAAAAATCTCCCAACGCATAGGTTAATCATAATGGGTGACTCCAACAATATCATGAGGCATATAAATCTAGGCACCAATCCTTTAGATTTGAAGTTACAAGAGGATCAATCTCATCCGATGTTGTTTTAGGATTCAAATCTATTCATGTCCTTCAAAAGATAAATTCATTAGCTGATTCACTTGCAAACCAGGCCATATGGTGCTCCGTGGAACCTTGTGGGTGAATAGTTCCACTGACCCAACTAGTCCGACGGCTCAAGAAATAGAGCCACGTGGAGTGAAATTGAATGAAAATTTGTTGGTATACAAGGTTAACGAGGAAAATATTCATGCACATGGATCGATCGTCATCCACAAAGGTATCCATAAATACTTTGTAGTCTCGTCTCCCATCACTTGTCACTTGTGTGGATTGTATGGGGCAACACATCTAGACATATGGAGACATGAAGGTTTAGCGGTGAATTAATTGAGGTGGGGGAGATATGGAGACATGAAGGTTTCATCTCGCAACCATTCCCCGGGTTAATCTTAACAAAGATGAAGTTAATTCTTGCATCCATATAGCTTAATGAATTGGTATGAAATCAAAGTGGTGTAAATAAATGGGTGTTTTCTACACAGAGTTTATATTCAAACCTCCTTGTAATTTTATTTTTTGCCTGGTTAGGAGAACATGGTAAAAGCAAGCTTTTGTAGGAAATTTCATGGACAAATTGACTCTACGGATCTTTTTATGAAATATTGTTATGCATAAACACATATTTTGCTAATCCATTCTACTAGTTATTTTTAAATAATTTTTTTTCGTTATTTAATTTATTTATTTTTCTTTATATCATATTTTTTAATGGTTGATCTTTTTATTTATTTTTATCATCGACATACATTTATAACAATTGCTACATAGTAGCTAGTACCTGTTACTTAGTATAAATGTAGCTAAATTAAAGTAAAAAAATAATGCATTGAGGTTATATTATAAATGTCAAATGTTTTTATTTTTATTATTTTTATTGGGTAATTAAGGAAATTTGACATGGTCAAGTTACCATTGGTTTTTAAACTTTATGTTTAAGATAACCTACAGTATTGAGATTGAGATAGATCTAAACTAATATTTTTAAAATTTAATTTAATTTATAAATATAATTTAAACATATTTTTTTTAATTATATTTATTTAAAATTTTAAATTAAAATTATCAATAAATTAATGCATTTATATAATTTAAATATAATAATTATTTTGTAATTTTTTTTAAGAAAGACGTTGATTAAATAATTTATTAAAATAATAAATTAAGGACTTATCTTCCTTCGACGATGATTACATTATTTGGAGCATGTTTGGGGTTTATAACAGCATTAGAATGTCTGACAAATGTTTTAAGTAATATGTTCATCCAAAAAGATGATCCATTTCGAGATTTGAAATGTATGCTATACCTACTGTAATTTAAGGTGAATAGATGACATGCCAACAAAAGGGCTCATTCTATTTAATTTCTGTTGGTTTTCAAAGGCATAGATACTAGCAATTGTATCAAGAAGTGCAAACGAACGCTGCAAGTGAAATATATTGACAATGATTGGATGTGGATTACATACAGTTTTCACAATTTGTTATTAAAAGATGGGCACTAATTATTAAAAATGAAGCTTAAAATCTCAAAGGAAATGCCCAACATATTTAAACAAATTTAAATGAAAACCACCCAAAAATCAAAACAAGAAACCAACAATGTAAATCAAAGCCCTCGATTTGATGAGAACAACAAATCACCACTTTTCATCAATCTCCAGTAGCATATGGACATTGGGAAAAAATCCCACTTCAACAAGTTTGAGAATATGATAAAGATTTAGTATATACCTTCCTCAATTGAGTAAGAAGTTGACAAGAACACTAGTAATTTCCCCCATCAAATATAGGTTTTGCTGGTCACTCTAGCATCAATGTAGAAAAATCTCCTATCCCAAATGCTAATTAAACTAAAGACATCAACAATTATTGATTTTCCACTTCAACACTGTTACCAATGAAATAGGTAACTTGACCTCAAAACGGGAACTCTAGCCCAAAAAGACTCAAAAAACATGAAAAACACCCCAAAAACAAAAAAAGTGTATTCCAGAACGCACTTCGTTTTTTTTGTGTCAAATTTCAACATTTTATAAAATTATGCTAAAAACAAAATTATTTCTTGAAAAAAGCATTGAAAAAACACCCTCAAAACAAAACCAGTTGACGCTGGAAAACAATAAATAAATAAAAATTGTCATATTTTTGACATTTTAAAACATAGAAATAACATTTTTTAATTTTTAAAATTCAAACATTAAAAAAAAACCTAAAATTTAAGAAAAAAATTAAAATTAAAACAAAATAAAAATATTAAATTAAAAAGAAAAACAAGTTTAAAAAAAGAAAGAAATTATAAAAAATAAAATATATAAATTAAATTTTAAAAAGAAAAAGAAAATGTTTATTAAATTAAAAAATAAAAAATTAAATTAAAGAAATATATTAAATTTTAATAAATTTAAAACTTTAAAATAAAAATTAAAAATAAAAATAAAAACACATTATTGAAATTAAAAGTAAAAAAATGAAAAATTAATTAAAAATAAAAAATGAAAAAAAAACAATAAAAATATTAAATTTAGAAAAATATATATTAAAAAAACAAATAGATTTTAAAAAATATTTTAATTTTAAATTATAAAAAATAATATATATATATATGAACTTAAATTATTAAAAAAAAAAAACGTTCTTAAAATCAAAAGTTAAAAAACTTTTAAAATGAATTAAAATTGAAAAATTGAAAAAAATGAATTAAAAAAATATATATTAAATAAAAAACAAATTAATTTGAAAATATTAAGTTTAACTTTAAAAAAAATCTAATTTTAAATACACAATTATAATTGACATAAAAAAATATAAAAATTTTATGTAATTAAAATAATAATAATAATAAAATAAAAATTTGAAAAAAATATTAAATTCAAATAAATCAAAAAAAAAAAAATACAAAATTTACGAAATTTTAAAAAATTAAATGAAAAAACTAAACATAAAATTTAATAAAAATAATAATAAATTTAAAAAATAAAAAAAAAATAAAAAAATTATTAAAAATTATTAACAAAATTTAAAAATAAAAATAAAAAAATTAAAAAAAAAAAAAATTTAAATTAAAAACCAAAAAAAAAAAAAAAAAAAACAAAACAAAACAAAGTAAATTTCAAATATAAAAAAATTAAATTTAACCAAAAAAAATTAATTAATTAAATTAAATTTTTTGAATTAAAATATATATATATATATATATATATATATATATATATATATATATATATATATATATATTAAAAATTAAAAATAAATAAATAAATAAAAATAAAAATAAATAAAATTTCGATAGTGGTGGCGCCGCCAATCGGCCTCCCGCCCAAGTGACGGCGGAGGCTGACCGCTAGGTGGGAGGCCGATTCCGGGAATCGCCCTCCCACGGTGACAAGGCGATTCCCGAAATTGGCCTCCCACCGCGGGAGGGCGATTCCCGGAATCGGCCTCCCGCGGCAGGAGGGCGATTCCCAGAATCGGCCTCTCGCGACGGGAGGGCGATTCCCGAAATCGGCCTCCCGCCCAAGTGGCGGCGGAGCATGCATCCCCCCGCCTGCCCAGCGGCTGGCCTCCGCTGCCACCTGGGCGGTAGGCCAACTGGCCGCGCCACCACGATCAAAAAATTCTTTTTTTTTTAATTTTTTTTTTTTAATATTTTTTTTTAATTTGATTTTTTTTTTTTAAGTGAAAAAATTTAAAATTATTTTTTTTTAATTCAAATTTTTTATTTTAAATTTAATTTATTTATTTTTTTAGATTAATTATTTTTTAAATTTAAAATTTATTCATTAAATTTATTAAATTTTAATTTAATTTAAATTTTTTTTTTAATCTTTTAGTTTATTTGGTTTTTCATTTTTAAAATTTATAAATTGTTTCATTTAAAAAAATACAGTAAAATTATGGATATTTGTTTTTTAATTATTTGCATGTGGTTTTTTTTCATTTTTTTTGTTTTTTTAATGATAGTTTTTTTTATTATAATCCTTTTATTTTAATTTTCTTTTTCAATTTTAAATTTTTTTATTTTTTTTTTAATTTGTTTTTTTTTGTTAATTTTAAAATTTGTCTTTTGTTTTCTTATTATTATTATTTTTTTAATTTAAATTTTTAAATTTAATTTTTTCCTTTTTGTATTTCATTTTTTTTAATCTAAATTTTCATTTTGTAATTTAAATTATTTTTAAATTTTCTATTTAAATATTTTTTTTTAATTATATGGATTTTTTTAATAACTTAGAAAAAAATGTTTTTGATGTTTTTTTTTTAAATTTTTTTTTGTTAATTTTTGTTTTTTTTCTTTAAATTATGTGTTTTTTTTTCAAATTTTGTCATTTCTTTTGATATAATTTTCGAATATTTTTGTTTTTTTTTTTGTTTTTTTAATTTATTTTTGTTTAAATTTTTTATTTTTACGAGTTAATTTTATTTTATTTTTAAATTTTTATTGGTTTTTTTTATTGTTTTTATATATTTTTTTTATCTAAGTTTTGTGTTTTATTACCAACAAGAAAATCACCACTCTAAAAAAAAAGGTTGATGCTACATCAATACGTTTCAAAATTAGCATAAAAATCACCGCTCTAAAAAAAAAAGTTGATGCTGCATCAATACGTTTCAAAATTAGCATGAAAATCACTAACATTTTAAAACAAATATTCATACTTCATAAATAAAAATATTAGTGTCAAAAATGTGCTCAAAAAAAAAAAAGTGATTCTGCATCACCACTTTTCAAAATCGGGTGCTTTTATGCTACCAAAAAAAAGTAGGTAACAGTGCGGTTACCTATTTCATTGGTAACAATGTTCTTCTCCCCACTTCTCCACATCGTCATTTTCCACACTGTGCTTATGAATGAACCTGGACATTGTCTTTGACCCAAAGACAAGAAAAAGGATTCAAACAATGAGGCGGACCTCTGTGGTCGTGGCGTACCCTCGATCTGTTCCATGAATTCGACATTACAGTGGGGGCACTCGATCTCGTTTCCACGGAAGAGGGGAACTATCGGCACTTCACAGCGATAGCACCAATAGTCAGAATCCATTACGGCAAGGGAATAATTGTCACTTCACAGCGATAGCACAAGTAGTCCATTATGGAAACAGAAAAATAAAAAAACCGAGACCCTTTGCAACTTAATTAAGCCAAATTTCGAAGAAAAGAACGGTAAAAATTAAAAATAAAATATAAATGAAAACATCCCCGTAAACCTGAGGCTATTGCTTAACTCGGACATTATCTTTGACCCAAAGACAAAGGAAAAAGGATTGAAGGATTCAGGCACACCCCAAGCCTTTGCTGACAAAGGAAAAAGGATTGAAGGATCCAGGTACACCCCAAGCCTTCGCTAAACTTGAGCTTGGGGTGTTATGCAACTCTTCGAGAGATCATTTTTGTCGAAGAGCTCCAAGCAGCCACCTAATACTCTTCTTCCATTTCAAACCCTGAACGATAATACAGGTAAGTTAATATCCAGACCAGCTTCGTCTAATTTATGAGGGATCAAGCATATTGAGCAACTACTGGCCTTCTCCTTCCATGAGAAGCTTTTCCAACGACAGAAGCACTTACAATAGTAGTTGCCAAGAGGTATTGGACAATTATGGTAATTTCTAGTCAAGCGGTAGATTTAGCTTTCAGGCTTAAGATTATGGAGAAGGCCCCAAGAAAAGATTAACTTTGGACTTTGATGGAAACCTTAGATTATACAACTTGGTGGAAGAAAAAGGTACATGGACCATTCAGTGGAAGTCGGCTTTTAGTCTCGGTGTTTCTGCAGAGACGGTAAAATACGATAAGCATAAGAGGAGAAGCGCTAATGTCTGTTTGGTGTTGCAGAGTTGTTTTTCTTGATATTTGGATGGTAGTACATGTCTATGGCATATAGAGAACCTATATTACTCAGCTATCGATGACCTGAGTTATGAATGGCCTGAACGGGTGACGATGACCGTTTCAATGCGTTAGTGGCTAACACGTGTCACATTTTTAGTGGATAGAACGCTGATAGTAAATTATTATGATTGGCTGAGGTGGACAGTGTCTGCTCACCCCAAACCCGCAAAAAAAACTACAACGTAAATATTATATTTATATTTTTTAAATAAATGTTACACTATTATATCATATAATTTCATAAAACATAGATCCCCACTCTCGCATAAAAATTAGATAATAATGTTTATATATTTCCTAAAGATCGGATGATTAACCTAATCTCATTTCTTTTATCATAAATAAAGTTTCTTTCCGACACTTATACTAACGGAAAGATTTATGAACATGTAATAGTCTACACTACAAGTAATATTTTATTAATTTTATTTAAATAATTATTTAAAATTAAATATATTTAAATATTAATTAAAATAATGTAATAATAAAATGTCTTATAATCATTTTCACTTGAAAATTTGTTTTAATGTCTTATAAACTATTTTTAGTATGTGGACGTTAAAATTTCATTTCATTTCATAACAATATTTTTTATATGGAAAAGAATTTCATACTCATTTTACGTCATTGTCATTTTTCATGTGGTAGTTTAAACAAACTCATAGAATAATCCAGAAATTCTAGTAAGATTATGAAAATTTTCAATAAAGATTTTTGAAAATCTGGGTTATAGTGGTTAAATTTCAATATTTTGGGTGCCCTAAGAGTTGAGTTTTTGATGGTGCTGAATCCATTTCCACTGTAAAAAGAAAATACAATTCAAACACTCCAACTACCTAACTTATTATGTTACTTTTGTAGACAACTCCATTTTTCACTCATAAAATAATATTTTTATTTTTAAAATTACCGAAAATTTATAAAAAATGAGCCCTGCCGTTTAAATTTGTTGTCCGTTCAGTGATGTGTCAAGCGTAAAAGCTGGGAGTGGGAGAGGCAGCTTGGGTATTGTGCGGAGGACAGCCAAGTGAAAAGGTTCTTGAACTGGGGTTGCATTCCAATTCCTATTTATATAAATATATATTGAAACTTCTTGAATTTATATAATTGAGATTCCAATTCTCGTTCTTGAACTCCTATTCTTTTTTATATCTATTTATATAAATAATTATTCTCGTTCTTGAATTTATATAAATGGGATTCCAGTTCTCGTTCTTGAACTCCTACTTATATATAACAAGAAATCTTGTGATTTCCTCTCATATGCATATCATGGTGCTCTTGAAGGGGAGGGACTGTCGAACGTTGATGGCTCTACTTGTGTTGATACATGTAATGGTGCTTACGATTGGAGTGACACAGGATGGAGTTGATGGCTTTAATTGTGCCGCTCAGCCTTTGCACGTGCGCGCTGACAGCTAAAATCCGCTATGTTATTTGATCGTACCACGATAATTTGCGGCGTGGGTGAAACCCAGGAAAAATGGGTCTTAATTTGGGGGTGGGATTCGAACTCTGGTTGTTTCTTTCCAACTTAAATCTAAAACGTAAACACGATGAGCCTGCGCGTATGATTTTCTCCCAGTAGATATTGTGAGAGCCATGACAGACTAGGAATTATTTAGCATTGGATGTCTCTACTTGTGTTGCTTGCGGCTTTGGACGTACCTACTAACAGGTAAAATAAATGGGTGATCCAAATTAATATAGCTGTAGTTCGAACTTCTGATAGTTTCTTTCTTGATTTTCTTTAAATTAATCATTTGCCTGACTGTTTCTTTCTCGATTGTCTTTAAATTAATTATTTTCCTGAACATTGTCCTTTTTAATTCTCTGCTAACAAAGTTCATGGATCGAAGCATACCAGACGATAGACTTAGACTACGGGGCATTCAAATCGCCTTTTGGCCTGAGCCAGGTTACAATTCTTTAAATTCTTTGCAAAAACAAGCGCCCTATGATCTACGCGCCAGTGATGGAAAATTTTTGTGTGTAAGTGCAATCCTGTTGGGATTCGAACTCTGGCTATTGGTTTCCCACGTAAATCTAACACGCAAATACGACAGCATGCTTTTATGTTTACTCAGCAGATGGAGATAGCTACGAAGAGAGGGACGGAGAGAATTTTATCGGCATTCTGTATGTGCGTAATTGTACTGACCGGTAAAATTAATGTGACAATCAAGCATATGAGAGATTAAGCCAAATTTCGAAGGAAAAACTGTAAAAATAAAAATGAAAACATCCTGGTAAACCTTTGGCTATTTCTTAACTTGAACATTATCTTTGACCCAAAGACAAAGGAAAAAGGATTGAAGGATCCAGGCACACCCCAAGCTTTCGCTGACAGAGAAAAAAGGATTGAAGAATCCAGGTACACCCCCAAGCCTTCGCTAAACTTGAGCTTGGGGTGTTACGTAGCTCTTAGGGTGATCATTTTTGTGGGAGAGCTCCAAGCACCCAACTAATACTCGTTTTCCATTTCAAATCTTGAATGATAATACAAGACAGTTAATATCCATACCAGTTTCATCGAATTTATGAGGGATCAAGTATATTGAGCAACTACTGGTCTTCTCCTTCCCTGGGAAGCTTTTCCAACGATAGAAACACTTACAATAGCAGCCGCCAAGTGGTATTGGACAGCAATGGTAGTTTCCAGTGAAGTAACGGATTTAGCTTTCAGGCTTAAGATTATTTTATTTTTTTTGTAAGATTAGTAGTTCCTTACCATTTTCTATTAATATAAAAAGCAGGCATAATAGATACAAAAATTAGACCTCAAAATTTTATTTTTATTTTTTGTAAGTTAGTAGTTCCTTACCATTTTCTATTAATATAAAAAGCGGGCATATAGATACAAAAATTAGACCTCAACTTGCTCGAAGGAAACCAGGTCTGTTGGCCATCTAAGTGCATTGTACGCCATCCATAAACTTCCTTAATCTCCTAAACAGAGTCGTAAGATAACTGATATCAAAGTTTGCTAATATTAGCATTTACATAATAGATAAGTTATATTTACTGAAAACATAAGTAAAGCTATCCGCTAAAAAACTAGAACTATCAGCTCTAGTCGTCATCTGACTCCACCAGAGCTGGATCTTTGACACTGGAACCTGGTATTTCAACCTGTTGCATGGATTTTATATCTTTCTCCATTCAGGCTTAAGATTATGGAGAAGGCCCCAAGAGAATATTAACTTCAGACTTTGATGGAAACCTTAGACTATACAACTTGGTGGAAGAAACAGGTACATGGACCATTAAGTGGATGGCTATTCTTGATCATTATTATGTTCATGGCTTCTGTGGAATAATCAACGGTCTCTGCATATACACTCCCAGGCCTAGCTGTACCTGCCTCCTAAGTTTTCACAGGAAATATTCCACCGATTGTTTCAAGGTTGTGAGCACAATAAACAACTGAATGCGTCCAGTACAAAGCTTATTTATCTTATTTATCTTCCACATATAGATTATTATGGCTACGATATAAACTATCAAACTGGGATCACGTTTGAAAGCTGTAAAAATTGGTGCATGAATTCCATCAAATGTGAAGGTTTTTCCTATAGAATGGATGGTACCAGAACTTGTTTTGCTAAGGTTTTACTTGTCAGTGGATACCGATCTCCCAGTCAGCAGAACCATATGTATATCAAAGTTTCCAGTGATGATTCTTCTGTTTATAATTCCACTATTGCATCTCAGCGTTTTCCATTAAATTGTTCGGCTTTGAGTCCCAGTGTTTCTGTAGAGACGGTAAAATACGAGAAGCATAAGAGGAGAAACTTCAATGTGTGTTTGGTGTTGCAAAGTTGTTTTGCGTGATATTTGGATGGTAGTACATGTCTATGGCATATAGAGAATCTGGATACTCAGTTATCGATGACCTGAGTTATGACTGGATTGTTTCAATGCATTGATGGCTAACACGTGTCATATTTTTAGTGAATAGAACAATGATAATAAGTTATTATGATTGGCCAGGGTGAACAGTGTCAGCTCACCCCAACCCGCAAAGAAAATGCCTTACGGCATAGAAGTACTTATCATTATCATTATATAATAGAACCTTATAATTTTAGTCTTTCATATGGAAAATTAGCATTAAGGAAGTCATCTGTGAATATATTTAGATCAAGACCCACAATCATGATATCTAAAATTACAATGGGAGTCTCAATGAATGCTAACCAATGGCTAACACTTTTAGTTGAGACCCATCAAGTGGCCTCTCAAAAGGAATGAAGAATGTTAGAGAATGGAAATTAATGCTATATGAAAACAAAATGAAGCATTCATGTTGTCAAAGATAGGTGTAGCAACAATTTAGAATAAATATATTTGTATTGTGTTGAGTTTGAACATCAGTAAGAAAATTATGAGGCACTTGCCTTGGTATGAAAAATGCGTTTGGTGCAAAATGCAGAGATTGTTTATGTGATTGTAAAATAAATTAAGAAGTACAAAAAGATTAGATATTCTTTCAAAAACAACAACTATAACATGCAAGAAGGTTTTATAAAAACATGTCCATATATCATGCAAGACATTGAAGAAGGAAATGTAAGATTGTTTATTCTTATTTATGTATTATGTATTTGGAATTATCATTGTATTTTTTTAAACTTACTTATCACTACAATGTTATATTTTAATTTTATAGGATTTTCTTATGCGACTTTCAAATATTTTGGAGCGGATTTATTCCAAAGAGAAATATATCATAAAAGTCATCAACACCTTTCATACTAATAAGGCATCAGAAGGGAGGAAAAATAAACGTAGAGCATCAAAGGTTGAAGTTTCAAGAGTGAATACATATTATCAAGAAAGAAGAAATAAAATTTATTGGTATAACAAGGTTATAAATGTAGCATTTCAATAAGTGGAAACTCGGGATGAAGATAATGTTGCCATTGGTTCCAACAAGAATGTCATTCTTGCTCAAAAGAAGAAGAAACAACAAAAACACATAAGAATTATGTCGAAGGATTATTCCATTCATGTTAATTATGAAGAAATTGTTGATTTAGATGAAACTTCTTTACGTCATAAAAGGAGTAAATTTAATGTTTTTTAGAATGAAGAAACCATGATTAGCTTCGAATATCATAGTGAAAGTTCTAAAGGTAGCAAGGAAACCATAACAATAGGTGTTGATCTAGAGGATGGTATTATCAACACAACAAAAATTGCCACTCAAAATTGATTGAGAAAGAACAACAACTTGGTTGATGGGGGCCACACATTTCAGTTGAATGTGAAGTAGCTTTATAAACCCAAATAAGAGCAAGATAAATGCCAAATTAGAAATCCACACCACATCCATATTCATAACTTTAAAACATTAATTAGGCACAATCTAGATGCACATGTGGTTGACTGCGTGGTTCTTGTTGACCCAATGGAGGTTTCTAGCAACTATGCATCTGATATATCAAAATATTTTGACTATATATATTTTGTGATTGCATAGAAAAATTTTGTAGAGGCTAGAAGAGAATTCATGCAAGGGTATCCCAATAATCATCTTTTTGAAATAACAAAATATATCATTTATGTTGGTTTAACATATATATAAGAAAAATTATTAACATGGGATCATAACACAGATAATGCATTTCGTGAAGCATGTGATGGGATGAATATAAGGCTAATGTAAACTTTTAGAAGCAATGTTGTATGGAAATAGTCTTTCCAATTGATGAGGAAAATGTGAAAATTTTTGCAAAGGAAGTGATGTGTCCATAATTGTAGATAGTTTTTTTCATTTTGGATTTAGAAGTGGGGAGGCATGGGATTTGATCAATGAGATATTCAACGTGAGGAATAATATTGGTATATAATGTAAGAAGGTTAAAAAGTGTAAATACTCGACATTTAGTACCAGTAAGACACGTCTTGAAATCAAGAGTTTGCTAGAAGAGATGATTATCACACCTTTGAGAACAATGCAAGGATTCGAGGATGAAAGACATATCATAACAATATTATCAAATGTAAGATCGGGTGAAATATCAATAAAATAAATGTTTAGTTAATTTCGAAAGAAACTCTGTTGAGTTATTTTTATTTATGTTAGGATTTAAAATTCATTTTTCATCTTAACATATTGTTATTTCAAGTATTTTATTGTATATGTCATTATAGCATTGTTTATTATATTTATTTAATCACAAGTGTTTATACGAGATATAACAAATGGTTAAAATGTGAATGAAGGAAGTTGGGATGATGTTAGATGCAATTATCTAGATACAAACTCTACAATGACACTGAAACAATTTTTTGTTGCATTCAAAATTGTATGTTGGTTTATTATATTTACTTTATTTATTTGTAGGCTATTCATTCCTATTTCATTATTTATAGATATATTTGTATATTCATTAAAGATGTCGAAGAGGAATACAGATGGATTACTAGAGACATTCAGAAGTTATATTCAAAAAATTAAGCTTGAAAGACAAAGAAATGAACATCTTCAAATTGTTCAATTTGATGATGCTCTCAATCACGACATTTGGAATGGGTTCGACACTGTCCAATATCAAGGTATATTAAGTGATTGTGAAAATATTGCAACTCTTTTTCCTAAGAAGGATTACTCCCTATTATTGCAAATACCCATGGTTTTAATATCCAAAACATTGGATATGATAGCCAACCTTATACTTACCAAGATTTCAATAAAGTGTTCCTCGATTTGTATATGTGATTGTGAAAATATTGCAATTCTTGTTCCTAAGAAGGATTACTCCCTAATATTGCAGATACCCCTCATGGTTTCAATATCCAAAACATTGGATATGATAGCCAACCTTATACCTACCAAGCTTTCAATAAAGTGTTCCTCGATTTGAAGAAGTTACAACATCGCCATTTTGAAGGTTTATGATTTTCGTTCTAACACACAATTAGGATTAGTACTATAAAGCTTCAAGTTCAAAGTGAACTCAAAGAAGCAACTTGGTTGGTAAGACATTTAAATTGTATGTTTAATGATTAAAAATAAAAATAAATTGTATTTATCCACAAATAAATTGAATTTTTACTATTTCATGTTACATGCAAAAATCTAATATTAGTAGCCTCATTAGTGGTGTATTTTCAAGTGATATTGAGAGCATATTTATTGCATATTGAACAAAGATAATACTTATGATTCTATTTTTATGAATGGAAAAGATTGAGGGAAACATAGTAAATTATTGGTTTATATTGTTGTGGCAAGAAAGCTAACATATGATGGAGGAGATTTTAAATGAGAGATCATTAACATTTATCAACAACCACAAACATTGATTAATTATCTTATAGATATATTTATAATTGAAGAAGATTGGATCTTGGATTTGTTCTTAGGTTCAAGTGAGATTTATGATATAACATACATGAAATCAAACTTCAATCTTTATTATTTTTTAATTTATATGTGCTTATATTAATTTATTTAATCATTTCTCTTATATATGGTGATTACAACACTAGCATGTTGTTTACAAAAAGGAAGAAAATGTATAACCATGGAAAATGATCTAATGTAATGCAATTTTATCAAGCAAAGAATTAATGTTGTTAAAGTTCTTACAGATGAAATGCAAGAAGTTGGTTTAAGGTGAGGAGATATTTGTGAATCATGTGTGGCAAAAATGTTAAAGGAATCTTAGCCACCATTATATGGATTGTTTGGAAAGGATCATGTTTGGGGGTTTGCAGACATCAAATCTCCATTGGAAGAGTATAATGACTCAATGGAAGCACATAATAACATGGAAGAAAATTATGATGATGCTCTTGAGAATGATGAATTTGGCATGTATGATGTTGTTGCTTAATTTTAAGTTGATCTTGAGAAACATGCTCAATTTTGCAAATTGTTAACAAGCTATAGTTGTAATGTTTTGAATTTAATATATTATTATAAGAATAAGTATTCATTTAATGTTGCTTGATGATGAATATTTTTTAACTCAAGTTGTCTAGAGTCACCATGAGGTTCTTTGATATTGTTGCTAGTTGTTGCTAATCACGAGTTCGACTCTCTTCGATTCCAATGGGGCGAGATCACATAATCAGGATGACAGATTACTTTGTTTACCATCCATGAAATGTGGGGAAGTATTGTGGGGTTTCTCGTGCTCTCTTTCCAAGTTAAAAAATAAATAAAAAATTAAAAAATATATATATATATATGACATTAAATCTATTAAAAAAACATATTGTCATTTTTTCTCTTTTTTTGTTTGATTATACCAATATAAATTATTTATTTGACATGTCATTTTAAGTAATAAACTTCCAAAATGTGTATTTTGTTTTATTATATCTATATTTTAAATATATATCTTTTTGTTAAATGTTTAAAATTAGTGTTTTTCAACGACAATCATTTATAGTGTGCAAAAGTACAGATAAAGAAGTGTTAGAAATGATGTTTTACTCTATATTTAAAATAAATATGGAACCCTATGCACAGATCAGGGTGTTGTCGAGACTTGACAATGTCACAAGGGCAGAGTAAGATGATGAGGTGGTGTTTGAGCTTAGTTACACAACTAAGGTGGTTAATGCAGGTATGGTCCTTTAGACATTTGAGGGTCTTTCCCAAAGACTCCCTTGCTCGTCACCTCTGCAATAGATGTAACATGCTCCCACTTCTAGGCATGAGCACATAGATGATCGCCATTAACCACTCGAATTAGGGAGGTGGCCAACACAGTTGGTGTTGTGGGTGAACACACAAGGAAAATTCACCCCCATGAGATTTCATCACATATTAAATTCTATGAGAAGATAACTGCCATGAATGAGTTATGATTTTTAAAGATGGAGATATTCAATGGGTTTAATGATGTGTGGGAAGTCCACCTACTTCAAGGCATGATATTATGTTTCTATTTGATGAATGATCTTATGAAATCTATGTCTAAATGGTCATTATGGCTTTGATCTCCTCAACTTGGTTTCAGAGGTTTTAAGGTGTGAGACTTAAGTGGTGTGAGTTTTGTTGGCAAGGTAGTTTGGTATTTGACATACTTTATTGCAGGGATTCTAGAAGTAATTTTGCCTACTCATCAACATAGCAATAAGGAGAAAAATATTGTCTTGGGTTCTTGGGGTTCAACTTGAATCCAAGATTTTGGGCATTGGTATGTAACTCTCGGATAATATATATGGTGCTTTCTCGCATCCAGCTATTGTATAGGTGCTCAATGAAGGGTAAAAATGACATATATGAGGTAGACATGGAGGTTCAACAACTGTGGGAGGGAATAGATGTGCATTGGTTAATGTTGGAGACAAAAGGTTGGGTCCGAGATCCCCACAATTCTAGAACTCAAGAGACAGAGTATTTCATACCAATGGAGACACTTTATATATTCAAATCCATTATAGCACACGCCATTTCTCTAGAAAGGTCTGAGATTGTTGAGTTTCAACGACAACTTTCGTTGTTCAAATGAAACTTGGAGGCCTTTGTCAAGGGATTATTCGGTCTCTACATATTTGTTAGAGGTGCAGCTGCAGGGGTTCAACATGCAGAGGACCATGAAGGATCAAAGAGTTTAAAGGGTTCTTAAGAAACCCCCATACTAATTCTAGAGGATCCACTCTTGCCTTTGTCTAGTTGAGCTAGTACTCTAAGTTCACAAAAGCCTAGTCCATGGAAGGAGAAGGTGACTCTAGGACCCTAATTTTATATTTTCTCTTCATTTTAATTCCATTGGATATGGTATTGTGTTTAAAGTGAACCAAGTTTAAGGTGTTATATATAATTAGACCCCCCTCATACTCCATAATTTTTTTCATAGAGACACTAATGCCTTGTTAAACACTAACATCTTGAATAAACAACACAAACACTCAGTTGCAATTTTCGGCTCCAATCTTCAGTGTTTGTATAAGAGCACCTCCACCTCGAAGGGTCAACCTCGATCAAGGGAGCTAAATAAGAAATTCAAAAACACCTGTTGGAGATGGTGGTGATGGAAACCAACCAAGGTTTACCCTTGAGAGATCTCATGTCATTAGAGTTAGTTCGAAGAGAAAGGCGAGGAACACGAATGAAACACCCAAGGATACAAATGTTCAGGCTATGGAGACATGCAACATTAAGGAAGTGTAGGAAGAACTAGATTAGGTCGAAAGGCAAGCCTTAGAGAGTCAGTGCATTGTTGAAGAGCTAACTCGACAAGAGATGATTGATTTTGAAATTGATTCAGTTACTTTGAATCACGCGTCCTACAACGAGAAATATGAAGAAACTACAATTTGAAAAAATAAATATTAAAAAAAAACAGATGAAGTGATTGCAAAGTTCAAATTTGAGATTGATGTCAAAGAGATAAAGCCTTCAAAATTGTATGGATTTCATTAGGCTATTGGAGATTAGATTATTCAATATTAGGACGAGAAGCTAAAAATATCGTGCTTATGGAAAAAATAAGAGATTTGGAAATGGCTCTACTACCCTGGACATTGTTTGCTAAACCTACCTCAATAGTAAAACCAAATTCAACTTTAAAAGATATACTAGAGAGCAGTTCCAGGAACAAGGAAACATCTAGTCTACTTTCAAAATGTATAATATGTTGTCAATATTATTCATAATAAAATATATTCCTGAGAGTTAGCTCGATTGGTCGAGTTCCCATCGTTAAAGCACCTTTGTTATTAATAGGTCACAGGTTCAATTGTATTGATACCCCCAACTCAAGCTTCGTGGTTGAGTCAGATGGAAGTGATACCTTCAAGTGGATTTGCTTGGTACAAATATTTTTTTGATGTAGCGGTACCCATATCCGAGGTCTGTGAACCACATAGAAAAAAAAAAATGAAATTTTAAAAGTCTAGGAAGTAAGTACAAATTTTATCCAACAAATTTGTGAGAATAAATTCACTCATTCAGTATTTTCAAAAGTACATGGAAAATCATGAAATTTTTTATAAAGAAATAATTAACTACATTCGTCATAAAAGTACAAATATGAATGAAGCACAAAGAAAAGAACAATATCTTACAACACAATGGACTATTAAGCAATTAAAGTCCTATTGAAAGGAAAAAAAAAGGATACTCTACAAATTAATTGCTAAATGTGATAGCTTAATGACAAAACAAATTGAATTATTATTTAAATTGATTAAGGTGTCAAAGGAATTAGAGAGACCTAATCTCATAATGGGCACAATGTTATTAAATAGGGAGTGAATGCAAGAACGTGCTGATGCACTATGAGCCACATCAGGAAATGGCTTCAATCAACTTGTTGATATCCTGAAGGAGAAAATTCGTATACGAATAATTTGTGTCATCACTAAGAACGAAGACCAATTAGACACTACTACATCAAGCCATTCAGGATTTGAAGGACATTGAAGATGAGTTATTTGAGATGCATGTGAAGAAAGATGTTACCACGACTACATTATGAGATTTTGTTGAGCAAAGAAACAAAGAATGCTTGGAGAAGGTAACTACCTCAATATAACTACACCATAGTTATGATGTTTCAACTTCCAACACATGCCCTATGTTTAAAAGGATAAGATTCAACACAACAAAGGGAATTATTCTAGCGTTATAAGTAGTCCTATCCTTCTTCTCATGGGATCCTAATCCTTGTCCTTAAATGAATGAATGCATTTACTTTTTCGGATAGCATAGACTTTATTAAAAACATTTGTATATTTTTTAAGGTTCCTTAGAGAACTATTTAAGAATGCATCTTAATGTGATCTCTGAACTTTGAGTTTTAAGTATAAGATTGCAAGGGTGTATGTCTTTTCATCCTATGGTTTTTAGTTGAAATATCTTTTAAATTTGTCTGAAAATGCGTCCTATGATGTGTTTCTCTACTCCAAATGCTTGATACTCTTACCTATAATTTTTCTATAAAAATATGTGGAAACACATGAGTTATGAAATGGTGATTTTAATTTAATACTTTTTTCCATATGCATCATACTTTTTGAATAATTGAGGCTTGATCCTATCCCATGCTTCTTTATTTATGTTCATATGTATTGTATTCGTGTGAATTTCTTAGGCCTCGTCCTATCTCAAGCTTCTTTCTTTATTTTTCTTTTGAAATTCATTTTTATACCTTAAAGAGGAGGACCACCTCTTCAAAAGCAAGGGGGGGAATTATTCCCTCAAATGTTTTCTTGAGATTTGGCCAATCCCAATGATCAACACCCTCCTAGACTCTATGAATCTTGTACTGTGATATTAATGTGAAATAGAAGGCTAGGTTTAAAATAAATGAAATAAAAAAATGGCATCCTAAATTAAAGACACATAATTAGATAAAAATTGTTAACTTCAAAATACTAACTATGAATTTTATATTTTTTTAACATTGAAAAAAATGAAAAAATAATTAAAAATGCCATTGGAAAAAATAAATGAAATTGAAGAACAGTTAAAAAATAAGCATTTGAAAAAATTTTGATACTTCATAGATAAGAAGAATTAAAATGTCACCCCGCACCAAAAAAAGGGTGCTACAAGTAGCACAACTATTCAAAACAAGGGTAAAAATTACCACTAAATGTGACCTCTAAAAAAGCAAGAACTTGGAAATGCTCTTGTTAAGTAGGTAACTATGTTACTATTCCAAGTGTAGTTAGCATTGAATAGAGCACTCTAAATCGATTATAATTTGGATCCATAAATTGATTTTTTTTCCTTCATTTATTTTATAACAATGGCCATATTTTGGTTCTTGGGCCATGGCTCCTCAATGGTGTCAAGAGTCAAAATACCAAACCCCTTAAACCTAACCACTATCCTATTAATCCACTAAACCAATAACTAATAACCCTCTAACCCATTAACTTGTATGTTCTAAATCACACTCACCATAATGAAGTAACACAATATTACACCTAATAGATCGTGTAGCCTAAAATCATATTACATTGATCACATTATGACCCCGAACATACCCCTTAACACAATAACTTATAGCCTTTAACAATCTAACTTGTATTGTCAAAGGATCTTAGCTTAAGTGGTTTGGTGAACAATTTGTTTCCCTAGTTGCATGGGTTCAATTCTCCAAAGACATGTTGTAACTGTCATATTTGTGGCATTTATGAAATAGTTGTACCTAGTGTAATAGTGGAATTTGATCTTTCAAAGTTACTGATTCTCCAAAAAATATCATTCATGTTAAAATAAAAATAAAAATCATTCTAACTCGTACCTTGGAAGACATTAAATTCATATATATCTTAAACATTAAGAAATACTAGTAAAACATTAATTTGTACAGTATATCACACTACTAACCAATAAACTAGCATGTGCCCCTTAATGCACTAACCACCTCACATGATACAACCC
Organism: Pinus albicaulis; assembly: GCA_034641835.2. Lineage (NCBI taxonomy): Eukaryota > Viridiplantae > Streptophyta > Pinopsida > Pinales > Pinaceae > Pinus > Pinus albicaulis. Next base: position 109,799,464 of record CM076577.1, on the reverse strand, counting down.
CAAACACACTAATTTATACCCATTAATACATTAAACCCTTAAAACACTAACCTATATACCCTCAATATATATACCAACTCATGCCCAATAGAAAACTAACCCATGTACCCCCTAACTCACATAATTACTAAGCCACAAATCCTAACACACTATACTTCAAGTGCACTAATACATACCCACTAATACTCAAACATATACCCATGAACACATTGACAATCATCCCTCACCACATTAATTCATATATCCTCGCACACTAACCCATATTGCTTAACTTGTACCACCTGACATGCTAAACTAGACCTCTCAACACATTTGTATCTTGAAACACATTAAATGCATATATACCCCCAACACATTAACAAATACAAGTAAAAAAGTAACTTGTATCATGTAACACACTAACTGCCTAATGAACTAACTTCTAACCACAATACACTAATCCCCAAACACATTGAATTGTGCCCCCTAACATGTTGTGACCCAAAACACACTAACATGTATCACCTCATACACTAAACCCTTAAAATATTATTCCATATATCCTCAATTTATCAACTCATACCCTTGAAAAATTAACCAATACTCCCCAACGCACATAACCACTAAGCCATACTCCCCAACACACTATCATTATAACACAATGTCACATACCCTCGAATATTCTAGCCCATATCCACCAACGCATTGACCTAGTAACGGACTAACATGTATCCCATAACATGTCAATTCAAACTTCTTAACACACTAACATGTTTTATATATGTGAGATGACATAGGGTTGTCTCTTTCCACACTAATTCAATGTTATTCAAAGCATATATAGCCTTGGATATAATGACCAAAATCATTTAGATTTTGGATCCATAAGTTGATGTTATTTTCTTTCTTTATTTTATGTTGGTGGCCATATTTTAGATATTGAGCCATGACTCCTTTATGGTGTCAATAGTCAAGCCATATGACCCCTAAAACCTAACCACTATCTTATTAATCCATCAAACTAATTATTAATAACCCACTAAGTTACCCTTATGTTCTAATCTCGTTCACCATATGAATTAACACATTTTACCTCTAATTCATTTGCTAACCTAAATTGTGTTTACCTTGATCACGTTATGACCCTTAAGATTACCCTTAGCATAGTAACTTGCACCCCGAAACACATTAAATGCATATACATCTTTACACGCTAACATATAAGAGTAAAACATTAATTTGTATTGTGTAACACTATATTATCTAAGAAACTAATGTGTACCTCTTACTACATTGACCCCCTAACTCATTGAATTGTGCCCCCTAACATGATGTGACACCATACACATTGAGAGATACTCTTTAACATGCTAAACCCTTCAAATACCCATATACCCCTAATATTAACTCATACCATTGGAAAACTAACCCATACCCCCTAACACACATAAATTATAAGCCATGCACATTATCCTTCTAATATGCTAACACATACCCCCTAACGCTGTAACTCGTACTCGTTGACGAGCTAAACTTATAACATGTTAACATATATACCGTGACACATTAATTTTTCCACTTAACACACTCAACTATACCCCCTAACACGTTAAACCACTGCTTAACCTATACCACCTAACACTTTGATGTATACCCCCTAACATGCTTGTACCCTAAAACACATTCCTACATCCCATACTAATTGATGTATTTTTCAGCTCAAGAGCTTTGTGTTTCCATACTTATTGGATGATAATTCTATGATAACTAGTATCAAAAGATGTTAATTCTTAAAATTCCAACTCATTGATAGTAAGATAATTATGTAATATAAAACCTCAATTCAAGATGAAAAGTGGGAATCTCCTATTAATTTGTGGTGTTTTTTACCCTATGGTAGTCCACACTTACCTAAAAGGTAGCCCCCAATTGTCAAAATATACATGTAAAGAGACTTTCAAATGTAGATGAAACTTAAAAAAGGATTAGAAACATATACTCCATTATGGAAGAAAGAGATTAATAAAGGAAAGAAACAGTATTGGCATCTTAAAATAATTATTGGGAAACTATATATAAATTGTTGCGCATTCCCTTTTTCAGAATTAATCACTCAATAACTAATTTCTAGCCACTCACGGTGCAAGAAATAAGAAACAAAGATCCTATAAAGGATCAACATGAAATTATGGAAGTGTGCTCAACGAAATATGTCCTTGTAATTGAGGTTTTCTATGTTGGAACTCTATGTGACATGTCCAGAGATCCATTCTGTTTAAAGGATGACATTGTAGAGGGATAAATGCTCATAGCCTAATCACCAAATCGACATTTTGGATATGATTGGGAAGGATAAAGGGAAATGTTTACTATGATATAGATGCCATTATTGAGTCTCAACATGTGGAGGTTGAATAGTGGAATTTTCTAGAACATCAAAGGTAAACAAAGAAGTGTATAAAAAATGTTTAAATCAACAATGGGTCATCGTTTCCAAATAAAACATGTTCATTAATGTTAATGACATCATATGCGCATGGTCACAAAGGGTGGGATAAATACGAAAGAAAATAAAAATAAATGAGAGGGGCCTTGCAACAATTAAGGCACATCAAGAATATATGTAAGATGTTTGTAGTGGGAGTAATGTCGATGTTTGAGACCTTATTTGAGAAAAGAACTTCCATATTGTCACTCTTAATGACTTTGTATCATCTAAGAACTTATAAATTAGATCCAACTCATTTTAATTTAATATGTATCAATTTGGTTGTTATAATTAAGGTCAATTGCAAATAAGATGAAGCAGTAGGTAAAAATGATGGGGTCATACTAACCATTTGTTTATTTGGAACTTTGTTGTATGTTGCCTTAAATAATTATGAAGGGGAAGCTCTATAATGCAATAATGGTTAAGATTTGTTTTTATTTTAGTTGACATTTTTTATCTTTAATTAGGCCGATAGGCCTTCTCTTTTGAAAGAGATGCAGTTTTTCATCGTCAACACTTTTTATGTGAACAGGACACCTGTCCTGTTTAAAAAAATGACACCTGTCATCATTTTTTCATTTTATGCCGTCATTCTGGGCACAGTTGTCATTGTTTTCTACAGTTTGTTCTGGACATCGTGAATATATTTTTAGGCGGCCTTGCTAACCATTTACTCCGCCGAAGTTCGAGGATTCTGTTTCTATTCTTCATAGCGCACCATGATGCAGACGCATTGCAGTTTTCGCAGATCTGCAAGTGGTCTCACAGTTTTCGCAGATCTGCAAGTGGCCATCACAGAGTTCCATAAATAGATCAAACTGGAAGAAATAGGGTAACAAACTGAACAAGAGGCTTCTCATACCTACTGAACTCAGGAGCAATTTGTGCAAGAAATTTACCCAATAGGTATTTTACGCTGCTATTTCATTTCTGCAGAGCAGCTGGAGACCATCGGCTTCCCGTACCTACTGAATTCAAGAGAAATTTGCACAAGAAATTGACCCAACAGGTATTTTGCGCTGCTAATTCACTTTTTAATTGAGCAGATGCAGGAATTTGCACTTTATTTGTTCCTAGTGCATTTGAATCAACGAAAAAACCTTTGCAATTAGCTGTCCAAGCTGCCCGTACCGAGAAACTGTAAGGAAGTCAAACGCCCTCACTTGAACTTGCATCTCATTGCCCCCCAACAAAATATTCATTATAATACTGCATCTTAGTTTGACTGCACCAACAATTTTCTCAGAAATGTGCTCATCTAATCTGAAATGGTGTTCAAACACCTGTTTATGCCGTGCACATGAGACTAGAGCATAGTCGTAGCTGTTCTACTGAAGAATAATCATCCTCATTGAAATTGTTGGAGGTTTCTCCTCTAGGATGTCATGGCCTTACCTCAGGGTATGATAGGAGAGTTAATGAGAGCTCAATTAATCTGAAATGGTGTTCAAACACCTGTTTATGCCCTCCACATGAGACTAGAGCATAGCAACCTTTACGGTAAAATGCAGTTTGTCATAATGTAAGTAACTACAAAAGCCCAAATGAAAATATGTTTTTCGTCACTTTATTTTGTAACAAGGAGAATATATGGGAGAATTTGAATCTATGATTGCAGCTGCTGCACATTCTGAACACGATGCAATATTGACTGTTGTGGTTGTGGATTCCGTTGATGCTGGAAATGCTGCTTTTTAGTCTGTTGCACATTGAAGTTGTTGAAACCAAATAAATTGTAGTCATTAAAATTGCAAAGGATATTTTGAAGGATCAACTCTACTAATTTCTTACAATGGTGCTGCCACCATTGCTTTGTACCTAAGTTGCGTGAAATGAGAAAATGTTTTAAAGAATGCATTATCTTGCAATGATTTGTTTGTACATTTAGAGAAGAATTGGAGGTTAATCTGTCTTCATTTTGCATGGATTAAGTTTTTTTAACTTCCTATTTGTCCCATGCCCCTCATAGTCAGTTGGGGGTTTCCAAGAATTTTTCAAGGCATTTCCAAATTTCCACTACTTTCTGGTAGTGGTACATTGGAAGTTTAGGAGTTTCATGCAACATAGCTTTGTATACATTGATTGGATTGATGTCACAAAATATTTAAATCTTCATCTGTATCCATTGTGCAAGGATCCATGCCTATTGAATCTTTAAACCCTTAGTTTCCCGTTTCATTATCTTCATCTACCCAACTAAAAGTTTTATTTGCGTGGTCCTTGTCACCCTTAATAACGAAAAATTCTAAGCAGATTTGCTGGCATCATTCATGCATCAAAACATACATGGTTTCTTTGAATGGTTGTAACTTGTAACATGTAAGAAGCCACAAAATGGATAGATTCAATATGCATTCATCTTGCAGCCAATGTGCTGATAACAGGGATTATTAGTGAAGTGATATCCAAAATTTATAATTTTTCTTATAAAGTGCATACCCAACATAATTTACCGCAGTCCTCACTGTCTTAGAGATGTTGAACTTGATATATTCTCAAGCACTTCCCCAAAGCTTTTTTCGCTAACCAAATTATGACTGTTTATGTCTGCTTTGCAAGCAATTGCTTTACCATCTTGTCACTTACAACCAACATAATGGCAGCAAGTTGTGCAAGTTGGTTCAATTTCATGAATACATAAAGAAGGCATTAGTGCTAGGTCCTAAAATAATCCATAGATCATTTCTCTTCCCATTTATTTTTGTATTTCCAATCAATTGCACAGTGCCTATTGCGTTTAATGCAGTGACAATAGGAATTATTAGTGGAGTAACATCCACAATTTGGAATTTGTCTTATAAAGTGCATGCCCAAGTTAATTTACCACTGTCCAAATTGAGTTACAGATGTTGAAATATTCTCAAGCTCTTCCCCAAAGATTTTTTTTGTATACCAAATTATGACTGTTTCTGTTAGCTTTGTAAGAAATTGCTTTGCCACCTTCTCTCTTACAACCAACATAATTCCAGCAAGTCTCAAAATACTCTATAGATCATCGCTCTTCCCACTTATGTATGCATTTCCAATCAATTGCACACGGACATATTACTGACAAAATGAATATTTCAATATGTCTACAATATATCAAATATGGTGTTCCAACCATTAAAATTCTTCAGTGATGATCTGGTTTACAAGTCCTTTTCCTTTGGTTCTAGAGAGTAGTTGAATATGAAAATTTTGTGTATTGCTTCGATATCTTTTTCTATTTTTTCTTATTCCACTACGTTTTACTAGCTTCAAGGTGTTCAAATTTTCAAAATTGTATCCAGTACGAATCATTTATATATATATAAATTAACATGATATTCTTAGTCATGCTATAATGTATTGTTCCATGTTAATACCTCTATGCTTGTCAACAACTTGGAGTACTAATTTTCTGAAATGCTTATTTTCCTCTCTGGTTTATTGCCTTAACCACATCTTAAGATGCCAGTTATCTCCATCTGGTCAGTTTTTCATAGCTGAAAAATTTCATACATAAAACTTCATAATGTCAGTTACTAAACATGTTGTTCTTCCAAATTGGCTAATGGAAAACTCTATAAATCACAGCATGATTCCTATCGTTCCCAATGATCAACTCATGGGTATGCATATTGAAGATTCACATGTTAAAGCCTCCAGCATTTCTGGCACTACTGATTACACTGATTTCAATGACTAGCCTTTCCAATTTTCTGCAAAGAGTGAAGCCTTGGCAGATTTGATAATTATTTTTGATGATTGTGAAGATGAATGGTCTAAACAGGACACATCAGGTAGTTTACCAGGGCAACATAATGTTGTTGGGACCAGGGCCATGGTTTTTTAGGCACCTCACTGCGGTTATGAGCTCTGCATTTAAATATTTTCCCACTTTACCAGTTTTCAAATAATGTTTGTTTTCTCGTTTTTAATTGTCTGCACTGCAATATCAATTTCTATAGGAAAACATCAGTTCTTTCTGAAGATTCTTTTTTTATTAGTTTTGAATCGTTATGCTGTTCTAACTGAGTGTTTCCAATCGTCTGGAAACTGGCACCATACCTTCATAAGGTACGATAAGTAACGATGACGTTTCACTTAGTCCAAGTACTTCTAGCACATAAAGGCACAACCCCACATCTACAAATTATGTCACCAAGTTTGAATTGTTATTTATTCTATTATGAGAATCAAATGAATCAAGGTTATTTAGGACACCTTCTAGACTTGAGCTATAATTTGACTATGATTCTTATGGTCTCCATCACAGAAACGGTCTTTATTCAAGTATGCAAAGAGTGGTACTTTTTGCAAATATCTTCATAAGAGATCCAGAAACGAAGTGCAACCTTCAGATATTAACATAAAAGAGTAAGAAATGTAGACAAAAATATACAAAAATTTTACAACTACATATAGAAATTCCTTGCTTCAGTCCTTTTTTATCCTCAGCATCCATAGACACGCCATCAATTATGTTCAACAAAACATAAATGGATGAATCCAGCATGGGCTTGTATTCTTCTCTATTTGCAATGCTCTGTTTTCAAGTGCCAATTGAATGGGATACACTCCAAATATGTATGCACAAAAATCTAACCATCACTCTATGTGCTCACATATGTCGTCTTGTACAAATATGTCCATATCTTCGTGTACTATGTATATTAATCCACTAAGCCAAGAAATGTAAATGTTGCCTTTTGTTGTATCTATCTAATAGTTGCATTCTTTTCTATGTCAAGTCTATTGGAGTGGAATTCCCAAAGAGAGCCACTTTCATTTTCAGACTGACGCCCTGTATGTGATTCTGGCATGCACTTCCTCCATAAATACTTTTCTGCCCTGGCCAGAGAATAATTGAATTCCAAGATACACACTTGGAACTTTGGAAGTGGTTCTCTGTCATATTCTATTAGAGTGGAGATGTTCATTGTCATGAAATAGGTCTATGAACAACTGTAGCAACAAAACTCCAGGGAGGATAAAATTTTGGTTTGTGTATTTTTAGAAATTCGTTCATTCATGAAATGTGAGTGTGACCCTTTATATTTAGACCAAATCAAGCCATGCCTAAATTTATTTGATTTATATCCAAAATAATTCATAGATACTAATTTGCCAATTAGAAATACACAAATACCAGCACTACTTGAGATAAGACCAGAATGTGTACCTTCAAAACTCTCCTAAATCAAATTGTAATCCCTTGGACTAATATAATTTTCTGATGGCTCTGATTGGGAACAACTGCAATTAGCCTTCTTCATTGAATAAGTTATTTCGGGAATACTGAAAAGAAAAGAAAATAAAAAATCTAACTTCCAAGCTCTTCATAATTATGATATTCTAAAAAGTAAAAAAGAATGTATTGAGCCAAAATAAAAATTTATTTAAGATTCATAATTATGATATTGTAAAAAGTAAAAAAATTGTAATTGAGCCAAAAGAAAAAGTTATTTCAGAAGATGGGAAGATTGAAAAGAAAAGAATGAACTTCCAAGCTCTTCATAGTTATGATATTGTAAAATGTAAAAAAGAATGTATTTGAGCCAAAAATAAAGATATTTCAGAATACTCATAATTATGATATTGTAAAAAGTAAAAAAGAATGTATTTGAGCCAAAAAAAATTGATTTCTGAAAAGAAAAGGATGAAATTCCAAGCTCTTTAGCTCTTTGAAAGAAAAGAGTGAACTTCTAAGCTCTTTAGCTCTTTGAGTTTGAAAAGAAAAGAATGAACTTCCAAGCTCTTTAGCTCTTTAAGGAAGCGATATAAAGGAATCTACAATATGAGGCATATTTATCTCATAAAATTTTTCCAATTTAAAAAACCTATCGGCCTTTCTTTGCACCTTTTGGGGCAACTGCTAGTATATTTAGTAATGGATCCTATATCTATGATTATGTCCATGCATACATAATAATATGGTGAAAACGATACATTGCTTTTGGATAAAAATATTATATGCATATTAAGGAAAAAAATTATTGAAATCTAAATTTACATTGTAACTATTAGATATTTAAATTTTTGGTATCGAAATTGACAATTTTTCGATTTTAAAATTAACAATTTTAGATTTGAAAATCTCACTATTGGAATTACGAATTTTTATGTTTGGAATCAAAAGCCACACTTACGAAAAAAATATTCACACTTTTAATCTAATATTACACTTTGGAAAAATAATATCAATACTTTCAAAATCAAAATTAATAGTTTCATGGTTTAGATTATGCCTTATTAATCCCAATTTAATGAAATTGGCTCTCTCTCTCTCTCTCTCTCTCTCTCTCTCTCTCTCTATATATATATATATATATATATATGGTCTTCATGGTATCCTCCTCCAAACTTGACTCTCATATCCATGTGCTTATGATGCTAAACTCTCTTTCCTTACACATGTTCTGTTGATGGATTGAAATCAAAATAAGATATTAGGTTACATAATAATTCAACTGCAAAATAAAGATAAAGTGGAAAATGTAAATAACATGTATGTACATTTATATATGTGTGTATTGTATCTATGATATACATGCATATACGATATGTAGTACATACTCTTGTTGCGAGGTATAACCGTGAGTGTAATACCCTGATTTCGACCCCTAGATTGTAGTGGCATAAATTAGTTAATTTCAAAATGATGTGGTTATTTGGATGGGTGTCAACCAGGAGGTTTCAGGTCCTTTTACATGGGAAACATATAATGTGTGAAATTTTGGAAAAGCTTTACTTCTCCCATTATGATTTTACTCTTCCTCAAGATGAAAGAATGGGATGTGGTTTTCCATGTATGCCATTACTTACCATCAACACTAGTAACTTGTGATTTTGAGTGTTGTGTAAGCCTAGAGGTATGCTATGACAATTTGGTGGTTGGAAGATGACCAATTAGGTTCATTTAAGGGAAAACACGTAGTTATAAAGTGAGAAGATATACCCTACCATTTGTAAGCCCTAGATATGAAAATTCTAGTTTAAATTGTGATACTATAATTTTGAAATGGATTGGCCTCTAAATGCAGATTCAAAGTGGATTGAGTCAAATTTGCATTCATTGAGTTTGAATTGGTTTAGTGTGAATCATATTATTGCAAAATCTAACACGACAATAATGGCCACGACCGTGGTGGAGAGTATGGAGAAATTTTATTTTTGATACAATGTAATGTGGAACGTTTTAGTGCTTGTTGATACTAAGAGTTTTATCGATAATATTTATTAAGAGGGAAGTGATTTTAAAAACATGGTGGAGGAGGAGCAGAAACAACACTAGCTACTTCAACAAAATCGTGTAGGCTCGTTTCAAAGGAGCCATCAGAGGCCTTGAGTGATGGTATGAGTCTAGATTTGGGTAAATTGTCCACATGCAAAGAAGGTCCTAGCTCCTTGGCTTTGGGTGCATAGGAAAACTTGTAACCATTGTTCATCAAGGTAACTTCTCTCTCCCTCTATACGTATCCATTCACACATCAATCATGTGTTATGCCCATAATAGTCCTAGGATTAAATTGTTTGAGGTTTTGTAGTTGTTTTTAATGACCATTCATTGAGAAATGACATGTTCAAATGGAATTCAACTGTTTTGCTCAATTTTAGTATCTTGTATTGGTATTATATCTCCTAATATGGTTTGTAATTGTTGCTTTGTCTTCTATTGGAAAATCTTGTTCTTATAATGGAAATTTGTATTCTCACCTTTGCCTGGGATATTTGTAATTGGGACTTATTAATATATGACCTTCATATTGTGACTACCTACTACTTTACTCATAGCCACCCCAATGAACTAATGTGCTCTAAATTATCCTTCCAATTCATTTTCGTAGAAATATGGAACAAAGCCACTCTAGAGAGTGGATTGGAAGTGGTAAAATCCTATTAGTACACTTTTGAAAGCCTTACAAAGACTTTAAATTTGATGTGTTATGCCTATGTTAGCTCTTACTCTTGAGATTAAATCCTTTGTGTTATTCTCAGGTTAGTCGTTAATCCTAATATTGAATTGATTGAGATGTTAGTAGTGAGAGAAGCAAAGTGCTCTACAGCTTGGGTGGGACTGGAGGGGCCCATCAATGAATCATGTGTTGAATACAGATGGTATTAGGTCATTGAATATGGGCACCAACATAAAGCCATCTAAAATTTTCTTGAATTGCATCTCAATGTTGTAAAGTTTGAAGATACACACCTCAAGTTCAGGCAAATGACATATTGAGTCACAATGGCTATAAGTTAGTAGAATATAATAGTGTTATGGTAATATGCCACGTAGCTCCACGTGGGGTCCACATGGGTTCCATGTGGCATGATAAAGTGCTCTAGTATAGAAAAGGAAGAAAACTTTGAAACGACATAACTTTCGTTTTTGTAGTTTGAATAGGGAAAAACTTTATATCACCGAAAATGTCTTGACAAGATGAATATCATGGATGGGGTAGTTTTTGTGACTAAAAAAATAACCCCATTCTCATAACTTCACATTGAGAGATAAGTTAGCATAGTAACCACCTCTGATGAGGTAAGGGGGTGTGTTACAATTGTTTTTAGTTAGAAGCCTTAACTATAAATGATCACCAAGCCTACTCTGATTTAGAAATCCAAAATGAAGTAGCTAGTTGGGTTCCCTACCCTCGGCATACTAAGGGACAAAAAATCTGATATCTCAATTCCATAACCCTCTATTGGCGAATTGAGACACTATTGGGCAAAGTCCTTGAATAAAAGCATGAGGATGACAATGACATTATAGTGTGTCTTAATGAAATTCAATGATTCCAACACCACCAATGCTCATATCGTGTCACCCTAGATGCTCACTTGGCCAACATAGAGGATCATTATATACAATGTGACCTCAAGCCTCTAGCTCCATTAGCCACAAGCACTTGAGATCTAGTCCCAATCACTTCCTCAAATAATTGATGTGTCTTCCAACCTCTTGGCTAATTTTTTTTTACTTTCAATAGAGTAGTTTCTTTAAGAAATCATGTAGCTAGGAGTGATTGGAAGTTGAATTTTTGTATATATTTCCTAGGGCATTTCAGAAACTTGAACCATAAGCTAATTTATTCTAGGATGGTTTTGATTGATAAAAATTTGACCACTATTAGTAGATTTGATTCCCTTGTGGAAGACTGTGACAATGCTAAGGTTAAACATTGATCTTTGATTTTTTATGCATGTTATTTTGAGGCAATAAAAACTTTAATCAACAAATAATAATAATAATAATGCATTTAAATATCCAATGTTAACTTAGTACAAATTCATCTATTTAAAGCCTACAAACTAATAAGGAAACATTAAAAGCAAAAATAGATAAAAAAAAGTTAAACTTGGCACAAAATAAGTGTTGAAGTGGAAGCAAATAGAGAACCAAAATAGAAGCAACCTTTGGTACTAAAGTGGAAGCAAAACTATATTATAAACTAGAAGCAATAATTGGTGCTAAAGTGAAAACAAAACTCAGTGTTAAACCAAAAGCAACAATTGGTGTTAAAATGGAAATAAAACTCAGTGTAAAAAAGGAAGCAAGACTCAACACTAAATGGAAACAACAATTGGTTTTAAAGTGGATGTAAAACTTGTTTCAAAGTGGAATCTAGAATCAATGCAAAATTAGACACTAAATGGAAAGAAAAATTAAGTGCTAAAGAGGAAACTATATTGGAAGCAAGTGTTGATGTTATAATGGACATAAATTTGGAATTTTTTCTAGTGTAGACATGTCAAGAAAATAATAATTTTGGGAATAAATCAAATGCTAAATCCAATTCTACAAAAATAATGTTTGATGGCATTAGAGTTGGCACAAAAATTGATTGTCGATGTTAAAATCATTATTGAAACCAACAGATATATAGACATGGTGAAAATATGACGCAAATGTAATTGTAAAATACAAAAAGCACAGTAATGTTGTTTTTTGCAATGAGGAAATGTTCGAGCTTGGTAGAAAATGACACTAAAACCTAGCACCAATGGTTTGTTTTATTGTAGTGATACATGGATATGTACATAGATGTATGCATGCATGCATACATCTATGCATATGCATATATACATTGTGTATACACAACTTGTTGGATTATGGTTTAGTGAGAGCTTGCAGGAGTTGTTATGATGATGACCCATGTTCAAATCTTGGCAGGCATGCTCCTACCCTACATGGTGTTTGTCAATTGTGCTTCCTTGTATTTCTGTGTTCTATTCATTAAAAGGACTATTATGTAGATTATCATTATTTTCTATATTTTTGTTAATGGTATTGACACAAATTAATGCATTACTTGTTGTCTATATAATGACACCCTCTTCTCACCAATTTCCAGTTGAGAATGCATTATCTCTAGGTTTTCATTCCATTGGGATCTCTCTCTCTATCTATCTATCTATCTCTCTTTGTGTGTGTGTGTGTCGCTCTTCAAATTTTAGTGCCTCAATCTTTGATATTCATCATTAAATTTTAATTCCTTTATGAAACATTAGGCAAGTGGGAAGGAGAAGTTAGAATATTTGACAATGGAGGAAGTGCGAACTCAAGGAAAAGACAAAATCTTCGACCCATTAGATCACTACATTTGTTTCATTAGCCTCAACATTGAAAAACCTTAAGGTAATTTCCCATTTCTTTCACGATTTCAACATTTTTGTCCAATATTATCATTTGCCAATATGCATTATGAATATTTATTTTTCTAGGTTACAAAGCTCAAGGAAAATTGTTGAGTACTTCCCTTCATTTTGAGGATGGTACGTAAGTAAAACCTAGAATCTTCACGACCCAAGGTCGACCAACAATAAGGCTCGAAGTTATAACAACAATATACTTGATATGAGCTCAACACATTACTTGCGGGAATTGATCTTGGGTGGGGAGGATAACAAACATTCCTCCTGACCACTCGAGATAAACCCAACTATATAATATTAATGAACAAATTTAGCAATCTTAAATTGTATTTAACAAACAATGATGAATGTAAATTTTCATAATTTTGTTTAACATAAATTTTGTAATGGAAAGAGTACCTACATTTCTTATAGGAATTTAGTTAAAGTTTGTCTTTCATAATGACAAAGAAATTTTTTACTTTAATTTAATATTAATACTTAAAAAATAAACAAACTTGTGATTTTATATATATATATATATATATACAAAGGAAAGAGAAAAATTAAAGCAAGTCTCATAAAAATAAAAATGAACAACAAGTATGTGAATTAACATCCATTTAACTAGATTTGAAGAGTTGGAAAAAGATAAGGACTTAGATTAGGAAAGAAGATATATAAATGGAGAAAGAAAAAAATTAAAGAGATTATAAAAGAAGAGGAAGTAGTAGGCACACTAGCATTGGTTTGACGAGTTAAAAAAGATAAGGAATTAAGACATACAAGATCGACATTGCTTTTAATATGTAAGGTGATAATGAATTTGTATCACGAGAATATTTTATATTTTAAATTATAGAAATACTTAATGTTAATTTTTTTAATTTTTTTATAAATAATAAAGAAATAAGAGAAGAGATTCTATGTAGATTTGGATTTTATATATAAATAATTTTTAATTCTAAAATTATAAGAGGTTTTAAAGAAAAACCAATATATTATTTTAAAATTTCAATATTTGAGGATATTTAATAAGAATAAATGTATTTTATGATATGTCAAAGTATTATAGATGAAAATGGGTTGTCATTTTCTTTTATTTCTTTTATTTAAATAAAGAATAATATATTTTGCCTTTTCTAAACCAGAGTAAATCAATTACGTTCTAATTTCCTTGCGACTTATTATCTTGCTATTGGTAGGTATATCGTATTGGATATATTGTTGATCTCCAATTAATCCCAATTTGATTAAAAAATTAAACAACCTTTTCCAAAGTTAACATTAGAAACTAATTAAATTTATTTTTAAAATATTTTAATTACTTATTTTTCTACATTTTGATTGGTTGAACCAGTTTGGGTCTTATTGTGTAATGATGTTGGTGTACCAACAACAATTGTTGGTGTAACAACAACAATTTTCAGTTCATAAATGTTGTTACGGCAATCCTACATCGATTTTAGCAGTCTTGCCCGACAAATAGTTGGTAAGTAGCATACGTGTTTGTCTTCGATTGCCCACAACGACTGGAGTTGACTTTTACAGTGTGGATTCTTTTTAACTGGCGCATCAACGTCGACCTGAATACCACTGTTACTCTCTGCCTAGGCCCCTTCTCTCTATGTCAAACGTTTTTTCACTGTAAATTAGTTCTAGTTGGAAACACAATCAAAGTGAAAGAAACGATGTTGTGGGAACTGCGTAAACAGTGACCCTGACAAATTTTCAAAGTTGGCTTCACTTTCCAACTTTAAACATCACACCATTAACATACTTCAAATATTTTGTCGAGCCACCTTTATCTTTTTTACAGACTCCCTCTCTCTGTCTCAAACATGTTTTCATTTTAATTGAGTTCTAGTTGGAAACAATTGATGTCGTTGGGTAAAGCAATTTGCAAGTGAAATTTGGTTTCACAATTGCATTAAAAAAACGTGCTAAAATAAGATTCCCGTCAACGGACGTGGGTGTAGCAATTGTCAACTCAAATCATTGTACTATTGTACCTTAAGGTAAGTTCCCATTTCTTTCACGATTTCAACATTTTTGTCCAATATTATCATTTGTCAATATGTATTATGAATATTTTTTTTCTAGGTTACAAAGCTCAAGGAAAATCGTTGAGTACTTCCCTTCAACTTTAGGATGGTGTTAGCACTCCTTAGTTTCCCAAGGCTCAGAAAGGAAACCAAAGAGGTAATCACATACCAATTTTTGACTTGGTATCTAGCCCTACCAAATCAGAGAGGGCTCTCTCAAAATAAACCTCACGACCAATGGGAGTGACTGGAGAGTATTACGGTTGTATGCTAGTTATCAGCTTAGTAGGGTTTTTTATTTAGGTTTTGTTGGATAAGAAGCACCAGGTTAGGAAACTAGGCTAAGTGTTCCAAATGATCAATTGTAGTCATAGAATGAGGCAAGGTAAATGTAACTAGTGACACAATTTGAATTTGTCATTGTAGTGTGGTGAGGAAGAAATCATGTGGAAGAAGTAAAATGAGCATATATGTATGAATTCATTTACTTAGAAGATAAAAACATTTACATGAAAATCTCTAATAAAATAGAGCATATGAGGGAATGTATCATGCTTAAAACTTATGAGATTAACACAAGAAGAACATAGATGGTTGCTTGAAAAAATTGATCATCAGATGCATAAGAAGAATGGAGAAAAATATTGTCACTAACCACATCACAAGAATCCCATGAAAATAGTTGCAACTACCTGTAAATTACTTCTGCAAAGAATTGAGTACACTAGTTCCAAAAGAGTGTGAAATTCAAGTATCCAACCCTCTCAATGACTTGATTCTAAGTACATATAGAAAACAAACAAGATTCCACCTCTAGGGGTCAAATCCTAATCCACAGCAACTAATTAATGAACCTAATGACTCATTACCTAATCCTAGGGAAGTTAGAAACAACTTTCCCCTTTTTTAGCTAACTAATTGAGCTTTTCTCTCTAGGCATTAATCATAAGATTATTTACAAATATGACCATTAATAATCCTATTAATCATCAAAAAACTCATGATCCAGTTGTTACCTCGACCAAAATGACCTTTGACCTCCGCGTGTAGTGAAAATTGTCCAACACATAAACGCAGCAAAACAGCTAGAAACGCAACAAGACTAGCAGAAGCATAGCAAGCTTTTGGAAGATGATTTGGAGGCCTTCTCGGATGATTTTTTTGCTGAAAAAATATATGGTTGGAAATCTGAAGATTTATACTACACAATGGAGTTACTAAGCATGGCAAAAACCTGCTTGAAACCCCTCAAAAATTGGCTTGAAGTCAAATTGTCCAAAAACACAGCAAGTGCCCTGAAACAGTGGCAGAAAGGTGAAAAATAGGCATTGTTTGACCATTTTCTGAAAATTTATGAATATCCAAGTGTCCACATGTACTTTTATGATATCCTTATGCCATAATATATCTCCAAATTCTTGAAATTATGCATTTAGACCTCCTGAGAGAAAAGTGCAACAACTACCTGATGCATTTCTGGGTAATCAAATTTTTGCATTTTTTGTAAAAATAAGGGTCAAAGATGGACTAATATCTCTTTAACCATAAAAAGTTTTACAAAACTGGGAGATTTTTTTGTATATAAGGTTGTTGTGAAGAAAAACCTCTCTCATTTTTGTGAATTTTATTCCCATATTCTTGGAATCCATGCCACAAAAGAATGTCTCAAACAGGCAATTAAATTGGAGAATTTGATTTTCTGAAAAAATAGGATTCAAACTTTGTTGCATATATCCCAAATCATAACACCTGTGCATAAACTGAAGGAGGTTTTTTTTCTTTGGTCTATTTTGAAAAAAACCTCTTTCACTTTTGTAAAATTCATCTTCATCACTTCATAAACTGATTTTGAAGTAAAATTGTCCCTGTGTGCAGCAAATGACCTCAAAACCCTAAAAATCATGCCAATAACCTCCTTCTTCTAACACCTGAATTTCACCCCTGTTATGATGGCCTGGTCTTTCTTGAAATTAATGGAAAATATGCTTGTCAAATCATGATGGTAACCTACCTCTTTCACTTTTAGACAAAACCCTAGGCAGCTTACCTGCTCAAATGATCTTCTAATAAATTCTGATGCATTGACCTCTTGCATATGAGTTGACTCATATCTTGAGATATCTCCTCCCTTATATCTCCTCCTTTCACTAGTCTTCACCATGTTTTTTGTTTCACTTTTGATAGCAAATCCTAGTTTAAAATAAGAGAGGGCAAGGGACTTTGAGCTGCAAAACAGGGCTAAAAACGCAAAAAATTGAGGGAAGGGAATGGATGGGATGGGGGGTAGGAAAAAATTTGAAAAAATTATGGGAGATAGGGATAGGTGTTAGGGACACAATGAAAGTGAAATATCTCAAAATGAGTGAGAAATGAGGGGATAAAAAGGGAAAACACATACGTGTGCCAGAAGTACAGCAACAATTTGGGTTTTATAAGGGAAATGATAAAATGAAGTAATTTTAGTGAGGGGAATGGTGGGGAATGTTTAATGAGGATGGTGAAGGATGTATGGACCCAAAAAGAAGGATGTTTCCTCTCAAAAGAGGCAAGAGACCATTTGGAAAGAAAACATAGCAAACCCTAGGGATAGGTTGATTCGGACTTATGCAAGAATGAAATAAAATACATAAATACACATAAACACAGAGATGCAGCAGAAATAAGACATCATTTCATTAATATCACATAACTTAAATATGCTTACAGATAGAATGGAAATAAACTAGCTAGGGTATTGCTAGCTTATCTTTAAGACGAGATATGGTGGCTACAGGCCTCTGAATAGTGTTACAATGAGGCTCGAAGGCCTATTTATTATTGAGAAACAATGGAAAACCCTAAACATCCAAAAACCTAACCCTAGGAGATGAAGCGCCAAAAATATGGGCCCTGTTTGGGTAAATTGGTACATCAACTTCCCAGGGACGTAACTTTGGCATACGATCTATGTTTTATGCGTGCAATACCTCGTTAGAAAAATCTATCCAAGGATTAGAACTTTTGATAAGCTAAAAACATCGTTTAGGGCCTCAAAACGACTCCAGAAGTTCAAGACCCGAAAAAAACAGCTAAAATAGTAAATTGTGCTACAATTAAGGAAACTGGAAAACTGAAAGAAACAATGGTGGAGCCCCAAGTGGAATAGGCGGGTGGCCACCAATTTCCACCTAGATAATTCCTCCCCCCTTAGGAAGAAATAGTCTCCATTCCATTGAGTTCCTCCATGAGATGAGGAAAAGTCTGTTGAGCTTAGTCCCTAGTGAACCACTTGCCTTAGTGCAGGAGTTGACCAGCTTTGACAACCCAATACAGTTAGATCATCTGCTGGCAAGTGTTCTGATTTATGTGTCCATGATACGATCCATAGTGGCATGTTCCATGCAATATAGGTTTAACTTTGTTGGTGTGAGTTGTTCTGCAATGTTGTTGGTGTCTAGTACAGGTGGGAAGTAGGCCCAAAGGAGGTCCACATTGAACACTTGGTGCAGACCAAGGAATGGTGGAATATTGAGCTCGAAGGCATTATCCCCTATAGCCTTAGTGATGGTGTATGGCCCATATCGCAGCAGGCGAAGCTTACAGTGGGGCTCAGCGAGGCACTCCTTCTGCAAATGAAGTCACACTTTTTCGCCCACATGGAAGTTGTGTCGCGCCTGATGTTGATCATGTCGCTTCTTGTACTTGGAATTGGCTCTATCTAATATGTCATGAACCTGTTGGAGAATGTGTTGAATGCACTCAATGAATTTGTTCGCCTTGTCAACTTCAGATTCGACATGAGCTGAATCAGCCTGAGTAGCCGCAAATGGCATGGCTACATTAATGGGACATAGTGGCTGGAATCCCAAGCCCACCTGAAAGGGACTGTGGCCGGTTGAGCTGTGGAGAACCCAGTTATAGTTGTGTTGTACATAGGGGAGGCTCTCATCCCATGTGTGTGGATGCTTTGAGTTGTACATGTGCATAATGTATATGATCATCCAGTTGACGACCTTTCTCTGGCCATCAGTTTGGGGATGGAAAGTTGTAGACTTGGTGAGCTTGGTGTCCAAAATTGACCATAGGCTGGACCAAAATGTACTGAGGAACTTGTTGTCCCGATATGAGATGATACACTGTGGGATCCCAAAGTGTACCCACACTCGTTCAAAGAAGAGTTTAGCAGTGGTTTCTATTGTGATATTCTTATTGCAGGCCTCCATAATGGCCATCTTCGAGAATCTATCAATGACCACGAAAACACAGTCATTTCCATGCTTAGTAGAAGGAATGCCTGACATGTAATCCATGGAGATGGATTCCCAAGGTCGACTAGGGGTAGGTAGTGGAGTATAGAGGCCTTGTTTCTTGATGGTCGGTTTGGCAATGGTGTAGGCAGTGCAGGATCTGATGTACTTCCCAACATCCAATCGAAGGTTCGGCCAATAGAAATATTTTTGCAGTACTGCCACTGTTTTCTCGACCCCAAAATTCCCAGTGACCCAACTGTAGTGCGCTTCCCAAATCATCTTGGCACACTCACTTGAAGGAACACAAATGTGTCCTAGGTGACCTAGTAGTGAATCCTGAAGGTAAGATTTTGGAACTTGATTAGCCTCCAAGAGTGTCTTGTATGTATGGCCAAATTCTAGATTTCTCTTGTAGAGAAGCTACCAATCAGAAGTCTGGTGCCCACAAGAGTTGAGCACGGTGGTTAGCGCCACGATCGGTGGTCGACTGAGGTAGTTTGCAACATTATTGGTGCTTCCCTTCTTGTACTTGATGTTCAAATGAAACTGTTGCAGATATGTGGACCACCTCTGATGGCGATCATTCTGCAACTTCCCTTGTGTCTGTATGAATTTCAGGGGTAGGTGGTTTGTGTGGATGACCATTTCCTTCCCCAAAATGTAATGCTTACATTGTCGGCAAACCTGCACAATGGAATACATCTCTTTTTCATAAGTGGGATACTTTCGTACTGTTTCAGAAAGTGTCTCACTATCATATGCCATTGGATGCCCCTATTGAGTAATAATTGCCCCAATAGCATAGTCTGAGGCATCTGTCTCTATCTCAAATGGTTGTTGAAAGTCTAGTAATGTAAGCATTGGGGCAGAGCAGAGGCGATGTTTCAACTTGACGAACGCCTTATGTTGAGATTCAAACCAAATTATTTTTTCTTTCGCTCCTCCCTTTGTGTCTTGGCTCAAGGGCCAAGTGACATGAGAGAATCCCAACACAAACCTATGGTAGAAATTGGCAAGACCCAGAAAGTTGTGGAGCTCTGTTAGAGTGGTTGGGGCTAGGCAATTCTGAATGACTTGGATCTTGGCAGGATCCACATGCACCCCCGCTCATCAATAATATATCCTAGATACTGAACCTGGGTCATGCCAAAAGTGCACTTCTCCAAATTGGCACACAACTTGTGTTGTTGTAGTGTTTGGAGGACCTGTCGAATGTGGTGGAGGTGCTCTAATTCCCAAGTTTGGATGAAGATAAAGATGTCATCCAAGTATACTACTACAAATGATTTGGTGAATGGCTGCAAGATGTCATCCATCAACCTCATGAAGGTTGTGGTAGCATTCGTCAACCCGAAAGGCATGACGAACCATTCGAAAAGGCTCTCCTTGGCTTTGAAGGCAGTTTTCCACACATCGGGGGTTCAATTGGTACCTGGTGATACTCGGACTTCAAGTCAATCTTGCTAAAATATTTTTCCCCCTTGAGTTAGTCCAAAAGGTCATCAATCTGTGGGATCGGGTACCTATTCTAGACAATGATCTTGTTCAGCACCCGATAGTCAATACAGAGTCTCCAAGTCACATCCTTCTTCTGCAACAACACGATCGGGCTCCCACATGGTGATGAAATTGGATGGATGTGACCTTTCTGCAGCAGCTCCTGAATTTTCCTCTTGATTTCGTCGTTCTCTCGAACAGAGCGCTGATAGGTTTTTCCATTGGGTAGAGGCGCACCTGGGGTCAGATTGATGGGGTGTTTGACCTGATAGTATAGAGGCACCCCTGCAGGTGAGGTGAAGATGTCCCCGTACTCCTCCATGACCTTGTCCATATGTTTTTTTCATGCGAAGGAGCTTTGTCTGGAGGTCGTGGCCACAGTCTTATTCTTTCCCTGAGGGCGGATTATGAGGAAAATAAATTTCCCAGTTTTGGAAATGAGCTTACTGCATTGTTTTGCAGTAACCAAAGAGATGGCGCCAGGCGATGCTACCTCAGGTATCCTGTACAACTTATTTCCCAAAGTAAAAATAACAGCATGAGGTCGTGACTCATACACAGCATGTCTCTTCTAGAAGTATGATTGGCCTAATAATACATCAGAAACATCAAGAGGAGCAATGTCACATAATACCTCATCCATGAAGGGCTTAATGTTGTAGGGAAGGCGACACTACTGGCTAACGCGGAGATCCCATCCTTGGTGAAGCCACTCGATGGTGTATGGATGTGTATGTGATTTGGTCGGCAAGCCAAACCGCTTTACGACCTTTGTTGAAATGAGGTTCTTTTGGCTCCCGCTGTTGACAACGAACAATAGCAGGAAAACCTTTACCCACATTTGGGAATGGAATATGTGCTCCCCCTCCTCTGGATCTTCCAGATCTTCCTTCTGGATCTTCGAGGTGGAAACAATGGCGTTGGGCTCCACATCGATAATTTTCTTCCATTTATCATTTCCCTTGTCGATTTTTTATTCAAAGTCGGAGCATGCATCTGATTCAGAAGCCTTCAACTCAACCCCCAGTGACTGCTTGGCCCGACACTCACTTGTGCTGTGAGTGGATCTCTTATGGAACTCATACCACTTTCTGGTGTCCTTCTTTGGCTTCCCAGCATTGTTCTTCGCTTGTGACTTTGGCAGGTTATCCTAGGTCGCCCCTCCTTGGATTTGTTCTTTGTTCTACGATTTGGGGGTACCTTTCCCTTGCTTCTGATTCGTAGATCCAAAGTCTCGCTTCTTCTGTTTGAACTTCTGCTCAATATTGGAAGCATGCTGATATGTTGTGCCAAGTGAGGAGATGTTGAGGAACTTCATTTCCTCGTGAATGTATCTTTGCAGACAACTACAGTAATTCAGCACTAAATGTTTCTCTGAATCTTTGATACCCAATTTTTTGCGTAGGGTATGGAACAGATTCGTCAGCTCATGCACATCTTGATCCCTTTGATGCTGCAGTGTAGTCCATTGTATGTACTTATCCTCATAGCTCCCCACGAGATAATATTGCTCCTTGATGGCGTCTCGGAAATAATTCCAAGTGGGTGCGGTCAAAAACAGAGAGGGTTCCCTCCTGTCCTTTTATTCACAGTAGGTTTCCCACCAGTCCTTAACATGGGGGGCGGATTTGAGGAGTGAAAAAATTAATCTTTTCCCGGTTGTAAAAGTCATGAACCGAGAAATACCCTTATAATAGATTCAACCATCTGTCTATGACGTTTGATCTATTTGGCCCTCAAATATGGGAATGTCAAATTTTACTTGTACCTTAAAAGGAGGTGTGCCTCCAGAGTGGTTGCTGGATGCAGATGCGCCGCCGGTGGGAAGTCGTTGAAGGATCTGGGAAACGTTATCCATCATCGTATTCCTTTGTTTCTCGAGGGCCTCCTCAAGAAATATTTTGATAGGATCTTCTGCTCCCTCGTCTTTCTTTTCTTCCCCGATGGGTGGTCGTCGGGGTTTGCGAGGCTAATCTTGCAAAGGTTCAACCAGATCGAGCCCTAACTCCTTATACCCCGACCTCGTTGGGGACATGCAAAGAAGGATCGATAAAGAGTAGACCGCTTTGATATCATTAATCCAAACTTATGCAGGAACACAATAAAATACAAAAATACACATAAACGCAAAGATGCATCATAAATAAGACTTCATTTCATTAATATCACATAACTGAAATATGCTTACAGACATAATGGAAATAAACTAGCTAGGGCATTGGTAGCTTATCTCTGGGAAGAGATGTGGCGGCTACACGCCTCTTAACTATGTTACAATGAGGCTCGAAGGCCTATTTATTATAGAGAAACAATGGAAAACCCTAAACATCCAAAAGCCTAACCCTAGGAGATGAAGTACCAAAACTATGGGCCCCATTTGTGTAAATTGGTACATCAACTTCCTAGGGACGTAACTTTGGCATACGACCTTTGTTTCACGCGCACAATACCTCATTAGAAATATATATCTGAGGAATACAACTTTTGATGTGAGAAACATTAGTCAGATACCTACGTTTCTCTCGGTTTTCCCAAAAACCGTCGTTTAGGGCCTCAAAATGGCTCTGGAAGTTCAAGACCCAAAAAAACTGCTAAAAATAGTAAATTGTGCTACAATTAAGGAAACTAAAAAACTGAAAGAAAAAATGGTGGGGCCCCAAGTGGAATAGGTGTGTGGCCACCAATATCCACCTGGATCATAGGTTTTGATCAAATTTCTGAAGAGAAAGATTGCAATTAGGGTTTGCAAGGTTGGACTTACTTCTTTAAATAACTCTTGAAGCACTAAGATGATGACAGGACCCTTCCTTTCTCCCTTTGGCCTCCAAATCAAAAGTGCAACAACACCCTCCAGAACGCAACAAACTAATGAGGGATTACAGTGATGGTGAAATTCGCAGTTCTAATGGCTATGGAAAATCTTCAAATAAGTAAAGAGGAACTCTTGAGCTCTTGGAAGGATATAATGAAATCTTGAAATGCTTTTATGTTCCTTTATAACTTGAAAAATCGATTTTGGCTTGATGAAAACATAACATCATGTGTACTTTTGAGAAAATGAATATTGACCAGTTTAACATGCAACATTATTTCTTCAAAAGGAAATGCTACCTTGATTCTTTTTGTTCCCTAATTGTTAACTCCCATAATGATGACCAAAATGGATGACATGACTCCCTTGTTTGCCTTTGATGACTGATATGATGATGACCATCAAGTGTGAATACTAGACCATAACTTGGATGATGATCCACTGACTCATTTGATGACCTAGGACAGGGGAAAAATGACATGACCATGATGGATGATGGTGACCTTGAACAAGTGGAGGGAGTAGCAATGATCTAGACAATAACCAATGACCATATGACAACAAAGAGATGTCAAATTTTATTTGAAAATATAACAATTTGACCCTAAGACCTTATCAATCACATGGAAAGAGTACATTTGATCATTGGTGACTCATAGACACTAACATATGGTACGTAAGTAAAACCTATAATCTTCACGGCACAAGATCGGCCAACAATAAGGCTCGAAGTTATCACAACAACATACTTGATATGAGCTCAACACATTACTTGTGAGAATTGATCTTGGGTGGGGAGGATAACAAACATTCCTCCTGACCACTCAAGATAAACCCAATTATGTAAGAATACTGAATAAATTTATCAATCTTGAATTTTGTATTTAACAAACAATGATGAATGTAAATTTTCAACATTTTATTTAACATAAGTATTGTAACAGAAAGAATACCTACATATTTTTTTATGAGAATTTAGTTAAAATTTGTCTTTCATAATAACAAAGAAATTTTTTAATTTAATTTAATATTAATACTTACAAATAAACAAACTTGTGATTTTAAAAATATATATACAAAAGAACAAGAAAATTTAAAGCAACCCAAATAAAAATAAACAAGTATGTGAATTAACATCCATTTAACTAACAGTTGAAAAAAAATGACTTAGATTTGGAAAGAAGATATATAAAAGGAGAAAGAAAAAATTTAAAGAGAATATAAAAGAAAGGGAAGTAGGCACACTAACATTGGTTTAAAGAGTTTTAAAAGATAAGGAATTCATATATACAAGATCGAGATTGGTTAAATTACCATGAAAAAAATCTTTTAATTTGTAAGGTGATAATGAATTTGTATCGTGATGTAAGGTGATAATGAATTTGTATCATGAGAAGATTTTATATTTTAAATTATAGAAATATTTCATGTTAATTTTGTATTTATTTTTTTTATAAATAATAAATATATAAGAGAAGAGATTCCATGTAGATGTGGATTTTTATATATAAATAATTTTTCATTTTAAAAGTATAATAAGTTTTTAAAGAAAACCCAAAATATTATTTTAAAATTTCAATATGTGAGGATTTTTAATAAGAAGAAATGTATTTTATGATATGTCAAAGTAGTATTGATGAAAATGGGTTGTTATTTTTTTTTAAATCTAAATAAAGAATAATATATTATGTTTTTTCTAAGCAAGAGCAAACCATTTACATTTTAATTCTTTTGTGACTTATTATCTTGCAGCTCGCAGATATATCATATTGGATATATGGTTGACTTCCAATTAATCCCAATTTGATTAAAAAATTAAACAACTTTTTCCAAAGTTAACATTAGAAACTAATTAAATTTATTTTTAAAATATTTTAATTATTTAATTTTCTACATTTTGATTGGTTGAACTAGTTTGGGTCTTATTGTGTAATGATGTTGGTGTACCAATAAAAATTTTCAGTTCATAAATGTTGTTACAACAATCCTACATCGATTTTAGCAGTGTTGCTCGAAAAATAGTTGGTAAGTAGCACACATGTTTGTCTTTGGCTACCCACAACAACTGGAGTTGACTTTTAATGCCTAGATTCTTTTTAATGGATGCATCAATGTCAACTTGACTACTATCGTTACTCTCTGCCCGGGCCTCTTCTCTTTGTGTCAAACATGTTTTCACTGTAAATTAGTTCGAGTTGGAACACAATCAAAGTGAAAGAAAAAGATGTTGTGGGCCCTGCGTAAACAGTGACCCCGACAATTTTTCAAAGTTGGCCTCACTTTCCAACTTTAAACATCACACCATTAACTTAATTCAAATCATTTTGTCGGACCACCTTTATCTTTTTCGCGGACCCCCTCTCTCTGTCTCAAATGCATTTTCAATGTCATTGACTTCTAGTTGGAAACGATTGATCTCATTGTGTAAAGCAATTTGCAGGTGAAATTTGGTTTCACAATTACATTAAAAAATGTGCTAAAATAAGATTCTTGTCACCGGATGTGGGTGTAGCAATCATCCACTCAAATCAGTGTACTATTATGTGAGAAGAGAGAAGAACGCTCAAATATTGAAAGGGAAAATCAACCTCAACTAGAAGTTGAAGCAGGTATGTAAATGTAAATATTATAAATTTGATATTTAAAATTTGCCTAGTGTAAATTGTGAAACTTAATTTTTATTTGATGAACTAATTTGAAAAATAATTTGCAATGTAAACAGAGAGAGATATTCCTCAAAACACTGATGATGAGATACAAAATTTTGAAAGAGAAAGTGAAAGAGATATTGAACCAATGATTGAAGATGGTGAAAATGTTGAAATAAATTCAAGTGAAGAAATTGAATCACCAGGTATATATGTGTGTGTGTGTGTGTGGAACACATGTGTAATATTGAGATTATACATATTTATTTAGTTATTTATTGAATATGTAAACTTATTATGTACATTTAATTCTAATATGTACAGATGAAATCAATATCGATGATGAGATGTTAGAAAATGTTGACATTCACACATATGGAGATAAAAAAGTTGACTATGTTATACGATATTGTGTTTATCGCATTATTGATTCATTCTTCAAAGATGAAACTGTGACAGTTCAAGCACAATTGTTGAAAAGCCTCTTAACATCAAGGAAATTAAAAGAAGCTACGACTTTATTGGGTATTCGAAAAAAATAAATAATAATAATAAAAAATTTAAAAAAAAATTAAAAATAAAAATAAATAAATAAATAAAAATGAAGGAAAATGTGATACAAAATATAAATAGTTCTCTAAATTCAATTAGAAGATCTAGAAAGAAAAGTGTTTCAGAAGCATGTAGAGAAATACATATGGCAGTGGTTTCATCAAGTACTAAAGAGAATCGCTTGGTAAAATCTATGGCACGAGCATTAGGAACCTCGCGAAAAAATTTGCACAAACATCAGATATTTCAGTTCCAAATAGATGTAAATGATGAACTGGCTTGTTGGACAGCTATTTGTAGGCAACCATACAAAGATAGACTTGGAGAAAATGTTAAAAATAATAATATATGAATATTAGATGAAAATTTCATGTGTTTCACCAAAAGCAAGGGATGTGATGCAAAGAAGAATAGCACAAAATCAGTACGAAGAACATCCAAAACATTTCTTGGACACCACTCAGATAGAGTTTTTCAATGAGTTCAAAGAAAAGAATCGTGAAATTGATGTCTCAATCTGTACTTTTGTGCAACAAAAACCATGGTATGTAAAACCTATCACTGTACGCGACACTTGTTGTTTTCGTTATCATGTGGAATTTCAGTTATATTATGACACATTCCTTAATTTTGGTAAAACATTTTGGAAAGATGCACCTTCTCCTTCCACTATCTATGATTTCATATCTCAAATTCTATGTGGAAGAGAAAGCCATGAATTATTTTACCAAAAGAAATGTGTTGGTGGTAAAAAATGCGATGATTATGGAAATTTGACTCAATTTCAAAAAAAATATTATACTGATATAAATGATCAATCATTGTCCAACATGAAAGTGAAATGGAAGAGATATGAATATATCCATACATCGATTCAAGGTTCAAGTACTAAAAGGATTGATTTACAAGAAGAAGAAATTTTTGTGATAGATTTTTTGAGAAAGTTTGAGGCAGAAATTTATAAATACACAAAGCATTCTCATAGAGCTTGATGGCAGGACTTGCAATTCAAAAAATCCCGTGAATTTTTTCCACTAGGGACCATTTTGTCAGTAGTTGATTTTGCAGAAAACTATACTTTTTTTCCACAAAAAGAAATTCAGAGTGGATACTATCATTCTGACCAAGTCTCCATGCTCGCCCATATTCTATATTGACATGCTGAACAAAATGTTGCTCATATGGAAAGTACCAGTGAAAATCGGCATGTTATTAAATAATATCACTTTTATATCAGTGACGATCGTACACATGATACATATTTTGTACAACATTGTTTTGAAAAGATTTATGACTCCTTGAAAAGTCGTGGAATAAAATTCAATGAACATTGGATATGGTTAGATAAATGCGCAGTTCAATTCAAATCTTCACGACCATTCTTTTGGTTGTGTCTTCTTCATATGAAAACCTGCATTAAACATTGTTGGAATTTCTTTGAGACTGGTCATGGAAAAGGAGAACATAACGGTGCAGGGGCATGCATAAAACGAGCACTTTGAAGATATCAAATGGACCACTCTGCAAACCGACTTGTCTCAGCTGAACAAGTTGCTCAATGGTGCATCGTTGCACTAAGCCATGAGACTAACAGATCAAGGGAAGTACGAGGGTACATTCAATTTAATTTTTATTGAATTTCTAATTTTAAACAATACATTTATCACAACTGTTATCTTTGATGGTATTTTGATATCATATTGATATTCTTCTTTGAATTTTCCATATAGGTTTTTTTGGCATGTTGGGGTCCAAGATGTAGATAAATTGATTGGAGATGACATTGAAACAATAAA
Source organism: Pinus albicaulis (assembly GCA_034641835.2). Classification (NCBI taxonomy): domain Eukaryota; kingdom Viridiplantae; phylum Streptophyta; class Pinopsida; order Pinales; family Pinaceae; genus Pinus; species Pinus albicaulis. The sequence continues at coordinate 109,770,819 of CM076577.1, read as the reverse complement.
AGGGACTCGAAAATTGCATTCAATTAAAACAAAGTTGTCCACAAATGTGTTTGCATTGGATAAAAGAAAATATTCTTGTTTTTGTCATGTTTGCATAGAAAACACAGAATCCAATGATGTTTGTGAAAACAAAATGTATGTAAAAGATTGGCAACATACAGAACTAAATACGAAGGGGAAAATGTTCGTTGCAAGCTTTGAAGAAATGCAATCAGAGGAGACTACAATATCATCTGATGGTGATCGATATTTTGATCTTATTAGAGAAGGTAACATTTCAATTGCTTTCAAATGATAGAGATCTAGAAATAGATAATAAAATCAAGTACACATGTTAATTTTAAAGTTAATTTTTCATGTTAATTATGATCTAAATTTAAATACATAAGCTTGTTTTATTGTGCAGGAGATGTTTTTTATGTAGTTGCACCTACTATGAACTATGAAAATGTGAAGTATTATTTGATGTGTTGCACTGAACGAAAGATGAAAGTGTTATAAAACTATGATGATCATGGGTTTACATATGATAGAGGGTCTATTATATAGAAAGGTTATTTTTTCCAGCAAACTAATCAAAGTGGGGATTTTGTTTACTTTCAAGGCTATGAACCTGATGTCATAAGTTGTCAATATAGTCACTTGGTTTGTGCAACACGCATAAAGTTGATAGAAGTTCAATCAAAGAAAAATAAAACAAATTAAGAAATGGAAAATGTCAAAAGTCGATCATGAACAGATCATTGAAGATGGCATTCCATTGGAATTTTTTTGATTGAACTGCCCAACAATTTCTTCTCTTTGGATTCATCTTTTAGAAATTCGAGAACTCAACTAAAAATTGAACTGCCTTTTTATGTTATATTTACTTGAGTGTTTGCACATGTACATTTTTTTGGTACATGCACACGAGTAATTTATACACGTGTACACATACACATGTCTAGCTTATCTGGTCTAAACGATTTCATACATTCTCTGGTACAATTTGTCATAATGTCATTATTGCAAAATGCACGATTTTTTTTTTAGACATGTGCCTATTAAAAGTAAATTATAATATTCATTCTTGAATGCAAAATGTGTGGTACGTGTTTTGTAATTTCTAGTTTATTACCAACTTAAAGTAGCTTTTCTATGTACGTTAATGAAAATTGTTGTGTACTGGATATATATGTTCTAATGCAATTTTAAAATTTTATGATTGTTTGACACATCTAAGAACACCTAGATTTTATGATTGTTTTTATATATATACATCAATATGTATTGTACTTCAATTGTTTTAACATATTATATTCAAACGTGTACTTCAATCATTTTTATGTACATATATTCATTTGAACTTTTTTTTGTTTGTAACTTGGGCTAAACTATATTAAAAGCATGAAAAATCGTACAGAGGAAATGTGCAGAGATGGAAAGCAGTGCTTAGCCTATCCCTGCCTTGGTAGTGTTCAAAATAAACCAAGTTTGGGGCTGCCTCAAAGGAGGAAACCAACCCGTTAAGAGTGTCATTCAGTCTTGTAATACAAAATATTCAGTGGCTCATATAAAAACAAAAGAGCTGAATTATATCCTAAGGTGAAAATCATGGAGTTCGTTCATCTTCGTCCGTCGCCTGGTCCTCTTCCTCTATCGAGCACCTATATTCTCTAACAATGGCTTCCTCCTCAACTATGGGCATTTGAGGAGGCTTCAAAGGGGTCACATGGACAATGGGAGCGACTGGGTTCTTCGCATCATAATGTCTAGTCCAGACATCGTCCGAGTCCATAACGCAAACTCCTATCTCCTCCATCGTGGGCTCATAACCTAGAAGCGGGTTGGTTTTCCTGGTTAAAGGCTACACATATTGCGGAATAGTGGATTTCCTGCCTTTTCTACCCTTGGGCTTCTCCAAAGGCAAAACAATCTCCCCATGAATGGTATAAAACGCTTGAGGATCCAGCACCTCATGGCTATCAGATGCAGAGCCCTCGATGGATTCCAATCGATGGACGTTGCCATGGTGAGAGCGGCCTGAAAACACACCTCTGTTGTTGCCTCTGATGGGTTGCTGACGCTGGCGCAGGGCCACGGTATGGCTTCTAACCTGTACATTTGATGATTGTTTTTAGATTTTAAAACATCGATATGTATTGTACTTAAATATCACCTAAATAATAGATGTACATCCTAAATTATATAACATTCACACACATGTTCAAATGCATAACATGTACCAAAGTATGTATGTCTTAAATGTAATTTGAAATTTCCATCTAGATTCATTTTATATTTAAAAAATAAAATGACAACTTGAGTTTTAAGAACAAAACATTATATCAGAACATGTGAGCACATGCCAAATGTAGTTCAACTATCCAAAATATACACATTTATGTGTAAATTGTAAATTTAACAATGTTACCGATCAAATAGGTAACCGCAATGTTACCTACTTTTTTTTGGTAGCATAAAAAGCACCCGATTTTGAAAAATGGTGATGCAGAATCACCTTCTTTTTTTTTGTGCACATTTTTGACACTCTAATATTTTTATTTATGAAGTATGAATATTTTTTTTAAAATGTTAGTGATTTTCATGCTAATTTTGAAATGTATTGATGCAGCATCAACTTTTTTTTTTTTAGAGCAGTGATTTTCATGCTAATTTTGAAACGTATTGATGCTGCATCAACCTTTTTTTTTTAGAGTGGTGATTTTCATGTTCGTAATAAAACACAAAACTTAGATAAAAAAAATATATAAAAACAATAAAAAAAACCAATAAAAATGTAAAAAAAAACAAAAATAGCTCGTAAAAATAAAAAATTTAAACAAAAATAAATAAATAAAAACAAAAATATTTGAAAATTATATCAAAGGAAATGACAAAATTTGAAAAAAAAAACACATAATTTAAAGAAAAAAAACAAAAATTGACCAAAAAAATTTAAAAAAAAAAACTATCAAAAACATTTTTTTTCTAACTTATAAAAAAAAACAATATAATAAAAAAATTTATATATTTAAAAAAAAAAATTTAAAAATTAAAATTTAGATAAAAAAAATTAAATTAAAAAAAAAATTTAAATATAAAATTTAAATTAAAAAATAATAATAATAATAATAAAAAAATAAAAAATACAAATTTTAAAATTAACAAAAAAAAACAAATTAAAAAAAATAAAATAAAATTGAAAAAGAAAATTAAAATAAAAAAAACTATCATTAAAAAACAAAAAAAAATGAAAAAATCCACGTGCAAATAATTAAAAAACAAATATACATAAATTTAGTGTTTTTTTTTGTTAATGAAACAATTTATAAATTTTAATCTATAATATTAAATATAAAACAAAATTAAACAAATTGAATTTAAAATAAAAAAATACCAATTTTAAATCTTTTTGAAATTTTAAAAAAAAAAAATGAAAAAAATCAAATTAAAATAAAAAGATTAAAAATTAAAAAAATCAAATCAAACAAATATATATATATATAGATATATTAAAAATTAAAATAATAATAATAATAAAATTTAAAAAAAATAAATACAAAAATACAAAAAAAAAAAATATTTTAAATAAAAAAAATTAAATTTAAAATAAAAATTAAATTAAAAATTAAAAATTAAAAAATCAATTAAAAATAAAAATAAAAAAAAGGGGGTTGGTAGTAGTAATCAACGGCCTTCATGAAGCGAAATCGAGGCGACCTTCAACGCCAAGTGGCGCGCACAATAAACCCCGACACACCAATGATGACTACTGCAACGTGGCTTATATTTTGAAGGGCAGCCAGTAGGCTCCAGTGACCTTTGTATCGTAGGCGACCTAAACCAATGCCTTATATATTATTTGTTTTTAATTTTTTTTTAAATTTAAAATAAAATTTGTTTTTTTGTTTTTTTTTTTTAAATAATTTTTATTAAATTTTGTTTTTTTTAATTTAATTGTTTTTTTTTTTTAATTTCATAATTTTTCTTTATTATTAAGTTTTACGGTTAGTTTTTTTAGTATAATTTTGTAAAATTTAATCAATTTTGTATATTTTTTTAAATTTATTTGGATTTAATATTGTTTTTTAAATGTTTTACTTTTTTATTAATTTTTTTTTGTTAATTACATAAAAAATTTATATTTTTATATTTCAACTAAAATTGTATATTTAAAATTAGATTTTTTTTAATTAAACTTAATTTTTTTAAATTAATTTGTTTTTTAATTTTTTTTTTTAATTTAATATATGTATGTATATATATTTTTTTTCAATTTTCCATTTCTAATTGATTTTTAAAGTTTTTAAAGTTTTTCTTTTAACAATGTTTTTTTTTTTTCCTTTTATATTTAAAATTTATTTTATTTTTTCTTTCAAAATTTATTTGTTTATTCATTTATTTATTAAAATTTAATATTTTTGTTTTTAAATTTAATTTGTTATTTTAATATTAACTTTTTTTTTAATTTAATAAAATCTTATATATATACATATTTTAATATAAGTTCATATATATATTTTATTTTTTATAATTTAAATTTAATTTATTTTTTATAGTTTATTTGCTTTTTTAATATATATTGTTTTAAATTTAATATTTTCATTGTATTTTATTTTTATTTTTTATTTTTAATTAATTTTTCATTTTTTTACTTTTAATTTAAATATAATTTTTTTTTAATTTTTTTTTTAAATTTTTAAATGTATTAAAATTTAATATATTTCCTTAAATTTAATTTTTTGTTTTTTTTTTTTTTTTAATTTAATAAGCATTTTCTTTTTCTTTTTTAAATTTAATTTCTATATTTTATTTTTTATAATTTCCTTCTTTTTTTAACTTGTTTTTTTTTTAAATTTAATATTTTTATTTTGTTTTTATTTTTATTTTTTAATTTCTATATTTTTTAAATTTTAATCTTCTTCTTCTTCTTTTTTTTCTTTTTTTCCCCTTAAATTTTAGGTTTTTTTTAAGCTTAATTTTTTTTTTCCCTTAAATTTTAGGTTTTTTTTTAAATGTTTGAATTAAAATTTTTATTTTGTTTTTATTTTTATTTTTTTTATCTTCATATATTTTTAAATTTTAAGCTTTTAAATGTTTTTATTTTTTTAATTTATTTTTTTTCTTAAATTTTAGGTTTTTTTTTAATATTTGAATTTTAAAAATTAAAAAATGTTATTTCTATTTTTACAAATGCCAAAAGTATGACACAATTTTTTTTTTGTTATTCCAGCATCAACTGGTTTTGTTTTGAGGGTGTTTTTTCAATCCTTTTTTCAAGAAACAATTTTGTTTTTACCATAATTTTATATAATGTTGAAATTTGACCTTCAAAAAAAACGAAGTGCGTTCTGGAAGACACACTTTTTGTTTTGGGGGTGTTTTTTCATGTTTTTTGAGACTTTTTGGGCTAGAGTTCCCGTTTTGAGGTCAGGTTACCTATTTGATCAGTAACAGTGTTTAATTTGAAATTTCCATTTAGATTCATTTTATATTTAACAAATATAATGCCAACTTCATTTTGTATTTAACAAATATAATGACAACTTGAGTTTTAAAAACAAAACATTATATCACAACATGTGATCACATGCCAAATGTAGTTCAACTATCCAAAATATACACATGTATACATGATTTGTAATTCGAAATTTCCATCTAGAGAGATTCATTTTATATTTTTAACAAATTTATAAATGACAACTTTTTAAAAACAAAACATTATATCACAATCACATGCCAAATGTAGTTCAACCATCCAAAATAAATATACAAATTGTGAAAATGTAATTTGAAATTTCCATCTAGAAATTCATATTATATTTAACAAATAAAATGACAACTTGAATTTTAAAAACAAAACATTATATCGTAAAAAAAAACATTATATCACAACATGTGATTACATGCCAAATGTAGTTCAACTATCCAAAATATACACATGTATGTACATGGTTTTTAATTTGAAATTTCCATCTAAGGAGATTCATCTTATATTTAACATTTATAAAATGACAACTTTTTAAAAACAAAACATTATATCACAATCACATGCCAAATGTAGTTCAACCATCCAAAATATACACATTGTGAAAATGTAATTTGAAATTTCCATCTAGAGATTCATTTTATATTTAACAAATAAAATGACAACTTGAGTTAAAAAAAAAAAAACATTATATCACAACATGAGATCACATGCCAAATGTAGTTGAACTATCCAATCTAAAAACAAATCATTATATCACAACATGAAATCATATGCCAAATGTAGTTGAACTATCCAAAATATACACTTGTTTTGTAATTTGAAATTTCCATCTAGATTTGAAGTTTATATTTAACAAATAAAATGACAACTTGAGTTTTAAAAACAAAACATTATATCACAACATGTGATCACATGCCAAATGTAGTTCAACTATCCAAAATATACACATGTACATGTGTTTTGTAATTTGAAATCTTCATCTAGATTTATTTTATATTTAAAAAATCAAATGACAACTTGAGTTTTAAAAACAAAACATTATATATCACAACATGTGATCACATGCCAAATGTAACTATCCACAATTAAAAATCATTCTTGATAAAAGTAAATGTAGTTTAAAACTATATCCAAACAGTAAAATATGTCCAAAATTTGTATCTCACATGATCAATAAAAGTAAATATATATCTAGTTCAATGTATAGTGTTACAAGTATCAAGTTATATAGAAAAGTAAATATGACTGCATAGATAAGACTATATATAAAAAAAGTAAATTTAAGACTAGATCTATCAAATATAGTGTTGCACACACGTGCATCATCAATCAAATACAGATGGATCTAGTGTCTCTGCCAACAAAGTCCTTATCCTCGTGCTATCCTATGAAGAATGGGGAACCTATACACAATGTGTGCTTACATTAAAATTTAATGTTTTAAAATTGAATGAGAATATAGAACTTCTTGTAAAAAAAACAAAATGAAAAATAATAATAATAATAATAAATCATGTAATACCTCATGTGGTTCTCTCTCCGTTGTCTTTTGTTGCTTGTCCATTAAAACATCCTCCACAGTAAACTGTACAATATACATGTACAAGTATATATATATATATATATATATATATATATATATATATATATATATATATATATATATATATATATATATATATATATATATATAATTCAAATGAAAATGCATATAAACTAATTTTCAATAATATTAAAAAAAAGTTAGGCAACTTGTTCAAATGGTGTGGATGTTATTATCTCCATCATACACTCCATCGCTAGAGTCCCTGGAGAACGAAAATCATCTCGAAAAACCTAAAATTCAGAAAATTTAAAAGTATAAAATAGCTCAAGATCTAGATCTCATTTTATAATAAAACTTTTGAACTTCAATTTATAACTTAAACATATAAGTGAAAAATTGAAAACTTGTGATGGTGGATTGGGCACATCTCCAAAGGGTGGCTCTAAAAGAAAATCTTCAGAAACCTAAAATTCAAGAAATTTAAAACTGTAAAATAACTTAAGATCTAGATCTCATTTTTTAATGGAATTTTTGAGCTGCAATATATAACTTAAAAACATATTTAAGTGAAAAATTGTTCATACTTGTAATGGTGGATTTGGTACATCTCCTAAGGAAGAAGAAGGTACCTTCATCCCAAAAACATCGGATGGAATCAGAATCTGTTAACATTTAATTATATACATGTACATGTGTACACAATTATTTATTTTAAAAATATGTCATCATGTTCGATATATAATAATAGATAAAAAAAAAATTGTACATCATCATGTTCACTTAAAAAACACTAACATGTGCCAACATATCATCTTGATGGTGAGAACCATCTTGATTGTGTGAATCGGAGGCTTCGACCATGATATTAACATCTTTGTTCATCAAGCGTTAGAACTGCAAATGGTGTTAATATATATGATACAATTGTGTTAGATTAATGTATGCAAACAAACGTATGTATATATGTATTTATTACAAATTGTACATGTGTTAAAATAATCATCCTAGCCATTAACACATACCGATCTCATGCCCTCTTCCTCATGAATAATTAGGTCTTTCCAACCATTGCAACAATTCTTTGCATATGTTCTGAGATCTTCAACACACATGTTGTCTATCTCATCATCTGTATGATACACAAAATTAGCACGTGCATTCTCTTGTGCTCTTTTTTTATTCAGACAAACATTAAAGCCACCCAGTCCACTATGAACATTTTCAATGATGGCATCCCTTGCTTCTCGACTAATTTAAGAAGTGGCATCCATCTCTAACCACAAATTTTCGACACAAATAGGTCGACTAACCAATGGTGGCTCGGGGCGAAGCAACTCAGCATCACACTTAGCGCGCCTACCATCACATAATCGACTTTTCTCAGGACCAAAAAATCCAGAGGGAAAGTCATTATAATTGAGTTTCATTCCCAAAAATAATTCTGCATAAAATAATTTTACAAAATAAAACGAAACCTCGTCATTCCATGGAAGTCTTCCATAGGAAACAAGGTGCATATCATACAAATGGTCAGCTATATCAGGGTGCTTAAAATATTACACCTTTAGCATCTTTCTTTTCAACCCTTCTTTGAAATTAAACATAGACTTGGTCATTTCTATTGTAACTCTTTGTTTAACAACCTCTCATGTATCGAGACCCATCACTGTTTCCTTTCTTTTTCTCATCACTTCTAGAAAAGTATCAGTGGTTGGCCCAAGTGTTATGTACACATCTACTAGTTTGCTTAAAGAGTGAGTTACTATTTCTAAGCTTTCTCGACTCTCGGTAGGGAGTTTCAAAGACACAAGATCTTTCTTCAATTTTGAATGAAGATTTTTACACCTTTTTAATGTGCATTGTTGCATGTTTGTTTCCCGAGGTATATTGGAAATGTCAGATGAATAAGTCGTGGTTGGTGGACAACCTTCTTCTTGAATAATGTGTTCTGCCCTATGTCTTTTTGGAGCAACATTTGGAGCATCATTTTCACCCTCTATATCAATATATAAAATTTTGTATAAATAAAAAAACATGTAAACAAATTTGTACAAATTGAATGAAAAAAATATTCAGATTGATGGCCACCTCAATATGGTTGGCTAGCATCATGTCCACCCTAAGACTGTTGATAACCAGAACGACCACCGATTGGTTGAGAACCAACACAATCATCCATTGATTGGCCTCCGAGGGAATGCATATCACCACCCTCACGCAATTGGCCACCACCTATTGATGGGCCTTCGGGGGAATGTGTACCACCACCAACCTCACACGACGAGAGGGAAGCTTCATAATAAAAATATGAATTTATAATCAATTCAAATATACATTCATACATATAAATACATGTACATATGATTGATTAAATTGTGTGAACCATACCACGATTTTGTGAACCATGGCCATGCTCCATTGATGGAGTAGACACTCTTGTTCTCCTAACTCCTAAAAAATAAAAAATAAACTTATTAAAAACTAATTTAACTTACAAAATTGATAAAAATATCAATTCCATATGTATACATGTATGTACATGGGGATAATATATATATATATATAGTCAATAAAAAAATTAATTCAACATGTATACACACATGTATGTATGGAGATAAGATTATATAAATACTATGAACACCCCTCGATCCATGATCCCCCTCTCTCGTAGAGACATGAGATTCTACTGATCTTCGCCTTTCATCTTCCATGATATATATGGATATATCTATAGTGGACATTTACAATTATTTTTAAATTACTATTTAAAATAAATTCAAAAGATTTTAAAAAATCAATGTAATTTAGTACACAAATTATGTAAAACACAATTTTCGAAGCACTAATTGATGTGTGAAACTCAATTTAAACAAAAATTTGTTGAAGTCCTCACATTTTAATTTTATTAAAATGTGAAGTTCACCAAGTTTCACTTTACATGGTGGGAGCACACTTGGTATATAATTGAAAAAAACACATGGTCATTAAAAATGACACATTTATAAGTAAAAAACACACACATATCAAAGATATGTTACAATGTCCATCAATAAATTTTGAAGGAGAGTGTCTCAACACTAATTCATCTTTGAGAGATGAATCTTGAATTGGCATTGCCCCATATAATACTAATTCATCTATTAATTCATCTTTGACAGACAAATCTTGAATTGGCATTGCCCCACACAATAGATCACCAGACATCTTATTAACATTTGCACAATGTCTTATACTAAAAAATTGAAATTGTTTAAAAATATTATTTGATTTTCCATGCAGTTGTTGTAGCCTCTCCTTCTTAACTTGGTACACGCCTTTCATCTGGTTGCACACAAGTTGAGAATTGATGAAAACTACAATTCCATTTGATCCATACTCCCTAGTTGTTTCAAATCCTTCTATCAATGCAATATAATATGCCTTGTTGTTTGTTGTTCTTCCCGGTATATTCATTTTCATTTGGAGGATCTTGTTAGTCGCAATATTTCAAAGCACATATGTAATCATTGCTTTCCCTGGATTGGGATAGCAAGAAACATTTATGCATAATGTCCATTTTTCAACCATATTTAGTGGGTTTATTTATCCCTGAAAAAAAAAAAAAAAAACAAATTCAATAAAATATATTAAATTAACATTTATTGCAAATGCGTGGGAGAAATGACATGTACATGGTTTGCCTTAAAGTTTATTGGTGAAATTATATGTATATGGTTTGCCCAAAAACACTAGCAAATGCCTTAAAGTTTATGGGAGAAATGGCATGTACATGGTTTCCAAAAACACTAACATTTTCCTTATTTCAAATGCCTTAAATTAACACTAGAAAATGCCTTAAATTTTATCAGAGAAATGACACATGTACATGGTTTGCCTTAAAGTTTGCCTTATGGGAGAAAGGAGAAATGACATGTACATGATTTTCCTTAAATTTTGTCTTGAATTTATGGGAGAAAGCCTTGAGTTTGTGGGAGAAATGACATGTGCATGGTTTTCCGTAAAGTTTGCCTTAAAGTTTATGGGATACATCACATCTAGAAATGACATGCCTTAAAATTTGTCTTGCCTGGAGTTTAAGGGAGAAATGACATGTACATGGTTTGTCTTAAAGTTTGCCTTATATTTTATGGGTGAAATGACATAGAAATTACATGCCTTAAATTTTTTGGGAGAAATGACACATGTACATGGTTTGCCTTAAAGTTTATGGGAGAAATGACATGTACATGGTTCCAAAAACACTAGAAAATGCCTTAAAGTTTATTGGAGAAATGGAATGTACATGGTTATCCTTAAAGTTTGCCTTGAGTTTATGGGAGAAATGGGAGAAATGGCATGTATGTACATGGTCTATCTTAAAGTTTGCCTTAATTTTATGGGAGAAATGACATGTACATGGTTCCAAAAACACTAGCAAATTCCTTAAAGCTTATGGGAGAAATGGCATGTACATGGTTTCCAAAAACACTAACATTTTCCTTATTTCAAATGCCTTAAATTAACACTAGAAAATGCCTTAAATTTTATCGAAGAAATTACACATGTACATGGTTTGCCTTAAAGTTTGCCTTATGGGAGAAAGGAGAAATTACATGTACATGATTTTCCTTAAATTTTGTCTTGAGTTTATGGGAGAAAGCCTTGAGTTTGTGGGAGAAATGACATGTGTATGGTTTTCTTTAAAGTTTGCCTTAAAGTTTATGGGAGAAATCACATCTAGAAATGACATGCCTTAAAATTTGTCTTGCCTAGAGTTTAAGGGAAAAATGACATGTACATGGTTTGTCTTAAAGTTTGCCTTATATTTTATGGGTGAAATGACATAGAAATTACATGCCTTAAATTTTATGGGAGAAATGACACATGTACATGGTTTGCCTTAAAGTTTATGGGAGAAATGACATAGAAATGACATGTAGATGGTTCAAAAAACACTAGCAAATGCCTTAAAGTTTATTGGAGAAATGGAATGTACATGGTTATCCTTAAAGTTTACATTGAGTTTATGGGAGAAATGGGAGAAATGGCATGTATGTACATGGTCTGTCTTAAAGTTTGCCTTAAGTTTATGGGAGAAATGACATGTACATGGTTCCAAAAACACTAGCAAATGCCTTAAAGTTTATGGGCGAAATGGCATGTACATGGTTTCCAAAAACACTAGCATTTTTCTTATTGCAAATGCCTTAAATTAACACTAGAAAATGCCTTAAAGTTTATGGGAGAAATGACACATGTATATGGTTTGCCTTAAAGTTTTCCTTATGGGAGAAAGAAGAAATGGCATGTACATGATTTTCCTTAAAGTTTGCCTTGATTTTATGGGAGAAAGCCTTGATTTTGTGGGAGAAATGACATGTGCATGGTTTGCCTTAAATTTTATGGGAGAAATCACATCTTGAAATGACATGCCTTAAAGTTTGTCATGCCTAGAGTTTAAGAATAGACTCATAGATTTTCATGATGGCAGCCAAAGCCGAACTTACAAGGGTTGATAAGAACCCTCGTGAGATATTAATATAGGATCGTATCTACATGTTTTATATGGTGTTGTGTGGGACTCTGCTCTATCTATTATACCTTGGACCAGTCCTTCCAAACCGGCCGAAGATCACACTTTTCAATCCCTATTTCTATTTAATTAAAGACATCCATGTTGCATGGCATTACTCATTCAAAAGTTGAATCCCTAAGAATTGAAGCTACAACATGGATAAACAACAATTCATGGCTCGAACAGAACACAAATACAACCTACAAGCTTAAGAAAGAACAGAGACAATCTTAACCAATAAAAATTTAAAGTTCAACTATCAACTATCATTGGTGACACATCAAGCATATATGACAATTTTTCTGCAATTTCTTTCTTTCATTAAGCAAAGGACCGCACAAGAAAATGAAGCAAAGGAGTTTTTTTTTTTCGTCTACCTGGAAATTCGGAGACGACGAGATGACAGCAAACGACAAGGCAGGCTGCAACGACAGCAAATGACAACAAAAGATGAGGCAGGATATCGCCAAAGACGCAGGTTATTTGTAACCTGCAAACAAAAAAACAGAGTAAAAAATTAATACCCACAAAAAATAAACACAAACATGAATTAGGTCACAAGGGAACCACCTCCTCACCCCTAGAACAGCAAACACCAACGCAACAACAAAACAGTGAGACAGAGATCAGACAACGATAAAAAGCAAATGGTAACAAGCCTGAAACCTCTTGTGGTCTACGGGCCGGTATATTTATAAGAAATAGTTTGGCCGAATTCTTTTCAAAAGTTCGGTCGAACTTCTGTTGCCAGTTTTTCCATCTCCGGCCAAAAATCTGTTTACCCACGCCCTCAATATGTGGTCAATGTAAATGGCAAAATCAGTTCGGCCGAATTGTTGGAAAAATGAATTTTCCACCCGCGTTTCTCACAAAAATGTAAACCACCTTTGCGCTTTTACCCATATATATATATATATATATATATATATATATATATATATATATATATATATACATGTATGTATGTATGTATGTATAATTTTATTTATTTTTATAATTTTTAATAATTAATTTTTTGTATTAGTTGAATGAGATATTATTAGAGTATTGTCTTATAATGTATGTTGTGTTTTCATTGAAATTATGGGTAATAGCAAATCATAGTTAATGGTTTTGGATATATAGTTGACCTCTAATTAATCTTAATTTGACTAAAAAATTAAACACCATTTTCCAAAGTTAACATTAGAAACTAATTAAATTTATTTTTAAAATATTGTGCACAATAGTTAACGGTTTTGGGACTATTTTTTGCTTTAATTTAACTATACTTAAACTAAACCTTTATGAGAGTTTGTTCACCCCTTTCAAAGTTCAATCAATTTTTAACTATATTTAACTAAATCTTTGTTCAAATGTGAGAATTCATTCACCCTTTTCAAAATTCAATAAGTAAAATAAGCAATACAAACACTAGCTATACAACTTTATTATATTTAAAATAATTAAAAAAAAAACTCATTAATTTTTTTGGAAATCTGTTGACACCTTTGCATAATGTTCCACTCCTACTAGGTAACTAATACCTATGAACTTTTCATAACCCTAACCATCTCAATTGTAATTTAAAAACCAATAACAATATAGGAACTTACAATAAATTCAAAAGTAATTTCAACTCCATGTCCCTCTCCACCATCAATACATTCTTAATTAAATCATCACCAAGACTATTTAAAATTAATTTATTTTCTAGTTTTAATTATTGCATTATGTAACAATAAAAAATAAATCCCTAATACCAACATTAAAAAAAAAAAAAAAAAATCATCATAAACAAAAAATTTTAATTAATAGTGTTATTTGTAGATTTTAATATTTAGATTTTGCTCGAATTTCATGTGTCAAGAATTTTTCTCGAATTTTAAGGAGAACCATGTGTGTTTGGTAAATGGCTATTCATGGACATAAAGAGGCAGATGACTGCATACATTATCACAAACTTTTTCATAATTTCTCGTTTAAAAAAATTTATCCACATATATTAAATTATTATTTGTAGATATTAATGAATAGAATTCTTTCACCAAACCAAACCTAAAAGCGTTGGCTTTGCTTCTTATATTCCAACATTTTCAACTGCCACATTTAAAATTTTGAAATTTGGTTTCGTATGCTCAACTAATTCGTTATTTTCGTAGAAAATAACTCTTGGAACTTCCGTCTTTATTCAAGTAAAGAAGTTATGTTTGTTTTTTAACAAAGTACTATTATATTTTTAAGTTGTGAGTTAGTGGTCGAACCAAATTTAAATTAATGATTTAGGTTGAAATATTAATAAATATTAATAATATAAATTAAGTTAATGAGTTTGATCACATTTATTAAATATGTTGTTAAGTTGATTTTTAATAATAAGAAAGAGTATATGGTATTATAAATTTATGGTTGGTTGTGGTAAATACGTCACGAAGTATAATTCTTTTAATTCAAAAAATTTCAATTATGTGTTTTGTGACATGGAGATAATCAAAATTGATATCAAATACATATTATTGTTTTACAAAATTGGGATTTTTGTAGGTAAAAACCTTACATAAAAGTTCTTTCAGAATACAACATGTGAAGAGTATATTTACTGTTTAGAAAGGTGAATTTGAGCTTCATGAAACCTGCCATCACCTTGAGGGAATAAGTCTAATTCTTTCATTGTTGGTTAAGGGCATACATTTGTTGCTTTGTTGAGGCTACTATTCAACTACTTAATTTTTTCCTTTAGTTCCATTATTTCCTTACGCAAAGCATCCATTTCATCATCTTGACGCCCTGTATGAGTTTTCAAATTATTGATTTCACCAAGTTCTTGATTGATCAGTGTTCCTAGATCATTTTGTTTCAGTTGAAGGGTAAATGTGTATATTTGTATGACATCAACTCGTTGAGCGAAATTGGCAATAAGGGTTCTACAATTACAACCCTTCACTATGGGTATCAGAGGCATCAAAGAAGGCTTATCCATTGTCAGCCTATATCTCCTTGCAATCCAAGATATTTGAACAGTGAAAATTCCTTCTGAATCTAGATCACCACCAAGAAATGTCTTGTTATAACCCCATGAAGATATTTTTGAGGCAAAGGCTCCTCCTCGAGGTTTCGCTAGAATCAAGTTCACAACTAACACCATTGTCTTCACAAATTGCAAGGCACTAAGAGGGTTTGTTTGGCCTTGTCGAAAAAATAAAATTAACCATGCATAATTGACACTAAGGCAAGCCAAGAGGGAGCCTTGGTTGCTTTCAACATTATTCTAATTTGTCTTGAAGTGGATACAACATCAACCCAACAGACTAAACTCCACAATGAAAATCAAAACATGCTTGTTACAAGATTTCACCAAAACTTTCCCATTGTGAGCATAATAGAAAAGCTCAAATTGTTTCTCATTTATGGCTAACAGTAAAATTAGAACGACAATCACTACCTCTCCAAAGCCAATAGGACAACTAACGAGCAGAACATGTGAATAAACCCACTTAACCAAGCAAAAAAATAGATTGAACTGGAAAGTTATCAAAACCAATTTCTTTTTCCCATTTATGTGAACGGTAAGACTAGAGAATTTTATACTAACCTGGAAGACACATCCTTATGAAAGGGTAGAGAACCATTAGGTATAATGAATCAAGTAACATGCAAAATCTGGTGGAGAATGAAGCTAAATGTACTGAAAAGCTTTGATTGTCGCTTAAAGATTTTGAAAATTCTTATCGTTGCAAATTTTGCCTCTGCATTTCTAATTTGTCCAGAGGAGAGAGAAACACCTGCAACCATTGCAAGGCAATCCCACATTCGTTCATGAACAAAAGACCATAACTCTTCATTACTACCCACCACCTCCTATCAGGTATTGTGTCCCTAGGTTGTGCACTATAGCATGATGACTCTGTAATTGTAACAACCTCTGCTTTGATTACTACATGGGGGTCAAGTGATGTTATGTTGTATGAAGTGACTACTATTTTCCATGAGGCCGACAAGCCTCCTAATCTCCAAAATATTTTCCACAATTAAAATATAACATTGTACAACGAATTGATTCATCATTAAGGGATAATAGATGGCTTCAAATGCCCATTAACAACAACTCTCCCACATTCTTTTTATATCCTTCCTTAACCAGAATGTTAGCTTCTTGATCGAGATTTTGAAGGACATAGAAGAAGGCTAATTACTAGGAGCTCTAGGTGCCTATGTATGCCTCTTCTGCAAACATAGGTAAATCAAGGGATTTTAATCTCGAATATTTTGATACATAACTATTTATTATCACAACAATCACAAATTGAGCTTCTCATTGAGGGTTGTACATATCCATTTAGTTGCACTCCCAGTGAGTTTAAAATAAAATGATCTCATCACAAACAAACAAACAAAAAATTTAGTATGAGTGAAATGTCTTAAAAATGCACATGATATGGTGAATTCTGAGATTTATTTATAAGATGTTTCAAGTTCAACTCCTCTTTATCACTTTTCCTTTTCCCATTTATATTATACAAGTTTTCAAAAACATGAAAAAATAAATAATAATGGATATCTTACCAAGACTTAATTTTCAATTAATGCTTTTAATTAGAGAAAGATTAATTCTAATTATGCAGACTATTTAGTTTACTTATCCAAAGCCTTTTTATTTTTATTTACAAAATTGATGTTCATTCAAAAATCTTGTAGCCAAAGTAGACAATGAGTTACATAAGGTTGATTCTTATATTCTCCAATAATCTAAGACAAGTTTTTGAAAACATAAAAAAGTTTCCAATAAATTACAAAATAGATGTTCCAAGTCGGCCTACGTGCGGCTTGTTTCACATATACTGCAAAGATACGTGTATCATCGAGCTACACAAAACTAGTGATAAAATAGAGCACTGCCCTCTTATCATTGCCCCTCTTTCAATTGAGGGGAGCTTTGTCTTTCTATTTCCATGTGATCTCTTGGCTTATGGACCATCTCATCATCCTTGGGCTTGACTTGAATAGATTTATTTGCTTCCTTGTTGTTGGAGTTCATTGTTAAGGATTCCATATGCTCATTGAGTGTAAGATTATGCAATCTATTGCACTCTATCTTGATAAAATTTATCCTTTGCATTTGATGCACAAAAATATTCATGGCATTGGTATTTTGATTAATGCAAACTTTCTCAAACTATGAAACTTTGGCGGACTCAAATAAAATGACACTTATACTAGCTTTAATTAGTTCCTTTTGGCTTTGCATGACCCTTCGAATCTCTTGGATGTTTCCCCTATCCATATTGCATAATTTTGCTCGAGAAACCTGGGAAAGGGACTAATCGAAAAGACCAAACCTCTGATTAACAAATAAGCTAAACAATATTATTGTTAATGGTGTTCTCATGGTGCTTGATGGGTAGAATTCTTTTTTGAACAAATCAAAAAACCATAAAGTACTCATATCATAGTACCCAAAATCAAGATACTCGTTTATGGCAAAGAAACAAAAGGCCATCACACTATAACAACGTTCAATACAACAACCTTTAAAATTTTCACAAAATTAATAATAATTTGCACATTTAGATATCACTTTAACAGGGGGAGGTGGGGATTCAGGGTTATGATCTACCTAAAATATAGAAAGGTTTCTACACAAAAAAGTTGTGATCCCAAGGGGCTCAACTCCCAAATTAACAATTGGCTACTACAAAGGTCCCTTGTAGCAAAACGATAATTCTTTCCACAAATTCCACCCCTCCAAATGCCTCAATTTCTCTAATTTGTTTTTTGGAGAGATCAAATATAGGAGGGTTGGGCGATGTGTTAGTTTGAAAACAAGTTGAAGAGATGTCATGGGAGAAGCTTAACCCACTTAATTTCTTGGTTACATAGGAAATTACTAGAAGGAAAATACCAACCCCAGAAAGAAGAGAAATATGGTAGTTTCCAATGCTAACTAGGGCACTTACCAAACTGCCAAACACATGGGTGAACCAACCCATAATACACTAATGCTCATTCCTTATCCACCCATTACTCCACTCCAAACATACTATATCACATAACAACATTCAATAACTATGTACGAAGTAATATTTTAAACGAGGAGGAAGCTTTCACATCCTCATATCACCCATCCCAAGACATTTCCAAATCATAACCAAATGTTGCATCATAGTGATATTAATTGAGTTTTATGTTCATTTAATCCAAGACTTAGGGGAAGGTCATATGACTTTGAACCCCATTTAAACCAAATTTCTAGGCCCTAATTGTATTACATGTTTGGCCCATAAATTTTCTTCCTTGTTTAAGTCCCTCTTCATATGGAAAAATGAGACTATAACAAAGGAGCTAATATCCCACCAGATTATGGAGATGATGGTTTTTAACTAGGCTCCTCTAGGAGTGGGTTTCCCAATCATTGCTTTGATTATAATCATTGGATTTCCAGATAATTGATGACAGTGCTCCAATATTTGCCTCCTTAGCTATAAATACATCACACAATAGAGCATAAGTCTTAACTAAGTTTCTTGATAAATTACCTAGGCCTTAGGTGTAAGAGATTATTGATGCTCGTTTGGGATCATAGTGACCACCCTGCTCTTGTGAACCTTGTTTTAAACCTTTTTATCATTCAAAAAGAAAACCTATAGTTTATAATACTAAAAAGAGAGCAACCAAAACCCCTCCACACCAGTGGTACAAATAAATATTGGAAGAAATCACAATAGTTATCATCACCTCGATAGTAAGCCAGTAGAAATGTAACACATGCATAACAACCTCTTAGCCATATGAAAATAGAGATGTGGCTAAAACTAAAAATTCCCAAAATACTTATTTATTGAGTGAAAATATCCTCAATTCCATTCAAGAAATTTAACAGAAAGTGAGGAACTTCATTATAAGCCCACTTAGATAACTTGTTGGCTTGGTTGTGTTCCCTAAATATGTGATAAAATTGAAAAGAAATAAACCTTCATTTCAATTCCATTGCATGATACAAATCACGATGAAACCTAATGCTCCATGTATGTGCTTTAGCTTTTATCTTTCAATTCATCCTATTTGAGAATACCATAGATGTTTAACTCTCTAATTCCTTCCTCCCATAATAATGGGTATACATATATGGTTAAGCGATAATTTTACATTTTTCAATAAAGTGATATTTTTATTGTAAGATTTGTAGAAATTATATGTACTACACATGCATATGTCCAAGATTCTCCTGATCACACACTATTTTAACTTCATGCACAATACAGAATCTATTCCACCATTGATCATCACATGCGGAAATTAAATCAATTGTAATGCACACATGAAACCATAAAAATTCACACACATTAACACAGTGATTTTACGATAAAGCCTGAAGCTAAAAACCCCAAATATCTGTATATAATATATGTCATAGAGATCATGTAACAATCCTCATACAAAGCTTATCACAAGCTCTCAGTACAATCCAATCGCTACACACTAATCAGGCCCGATCTTGCAAATCCATGCACCGATCTTTGCCAGCCTTTAGCCTGCCTCTACTTTGCAATCCATGCTGAAGAATGACTCTGAATGAACTCGAATTGCCCCAGCCTTGCTCACGCAATCCTTAAAGGCATCTCCACTAAATTTGTGGTGCAAACAATGCAACACTATAGTCACAACTGATAGTCACACTTGCTCTTTCACCTACCTCTCCACTGGTCTCCACTGAATTGTCCATGCACTGTAGTTAACTGATGTATTCTTCAATTGATTAATGAGTTATTATTTAGTGAATTAATTATTTAATTAATTCACACCACTCTCACTAGTGTATCAATTATTTAGACTAGATACAACTGGCTCAACTGTGTCTAACTAAGTTAAACTGAACACAACTCCACCAACTACTTCTACAACTCCACCAAACTCTGTCACATGAGTTCTAACTGAAGTCCTCCATGCATTAGCTGCAGTAAACCCTCAGGAATAGCGTAATTCCTTATGTTAGTTGTTGTGCCACATATGTGCACTTAAATAAAGTGCTCCAAGAGAATAAGATAATGTTTAGAGTCCAAATATTATTAAGAGCTAATAATATTCGACATATCTATTTTTAGACTGGAAATCTAAAAATAGATTCCACCCAATATGTCTAAAAATAGAAGTCCATATATTTTTCCAACTTGACCAACCATCCACAAATAGCATCCTACAACTCATAGAATATTATTGACATGTCTAAAAATAGACATAGTCTAAAATTAGACTTTGTGACAAAAATCACCTGTGTGGGCCCCACCTAGTGTAGGTGATTATTTTCCATCTAGGATCAGGAATGATGTTTCGGGATGCCTCCTTCACTGTTTCTTGTTGAAATCTTCAACAAGATTAAATTATATTCATTTGTCAACAAAATACATTTTTAGTGCGTGTGTTTTGCCTTGGTCTATCATTCGGAAACCAAACTAGTGCAAAAAAACATAGCAATTTTGGCATCCATACATGCATCTCAAAAAAATCTGTCAAAAACAAAAGATAATTCTTTGGATACCATTACATCTTGAGTGACTAGCTAACATAAAACTAGAGAACCAAAACAAAAGAGTAAAGAAACCATAGAACTTGTAAAAATGTGTCTCTTCATGTAGATTTAAAAGTGTTTGAAAGACTTGTCGCTATAGGTTCCTTACTACTGCTAGGTGGGCTTCCTTATTTTGGATGCAGACATAGATGGTCCTCAATATGTTTCAAATGCTTGTCCAAGGTTTTAAAAAATAGTTGTGACTCATCTAACACAAGGAGAATTTCCTCCTTGGTTTCATTTATGTCCAAAAAAACTTGCCCTGAAAGAATATTCATGTGCCAATAAGTGTCCAACATGTGCATATATAGACTAAACTTACCTCTAGCATGTGCTATGTTAGGAACCGAATTTTCAATCTCACCAATCACTTATAAATATTTCAAACATCCATGTTCTCTAGAAATATCTCGCTCAACAGCTGCAATTTCATATTGCATGGATTTAGAGTTTGAGTCTTATATATACCTACAAAGGATTTAGCTTGTTTGACGTTGAGATCTAAGGAATAATGAATACTATACAAATGGATAAGGAGAGGATGAAGGAATCTCATGTGCAAGGTGTTGTAAAGGGGGTGAGCAGCCTAAGCTACAAGTGTGAGAAAATGAGTAAGAGTAAGCCAAGGAGAAGTTGAAGAGAGAGAGAGAGAAGCACGAAGACCATTTTTGGTTCTATTTCCATTAAAAAAAGTGGAAATAGAACCAACAATGCATGGAGGTTGCACCTTGGATATGCACAAATACCATATGAGATAACAAGAGAGAACTATCTTACCAAAGGAAATACATTGCATATAAATTATGGAAATTGCCTCCAACTGCATGGATGGCATCGAAAATGGAACACCAACGCTGGAAAATAATTATAGAACTTCCAATATTCCATCCTTTGAAAGAATTGGGGGTTTATACAACAATCATCGACTAATGTATGATTATCCTTCGTGGGATTATAGGTAGAGAAAATTGTGAGCCACCACTCAAACCAATCCAATTTTGATTCATATCATACCTTGATTGGCCTTGTATCCTTCAAGTTGTAAATTACCAATGGATCTGTCATCATATCGAGTGAATGTATTCCGAAATGTTGTGCAAGTAATCTGATAGAAGTGATGGTAATTGAAGAGGGCACATGGCCACTACCTCAATCATTATAGCTTGGTCGGATGACTACCATGTACCCTCCCACATGAGACTCGTCATACACCACATTCAAGATTTTTTTAACATAAAAAACTATATAAATCGATGAAATTATATTTATTTAATGTTTACACATGTGTACTCTAAAAAACTATAATAGTAATAGCTATATTACCAAAATCCAACTTCTAAAATATTTTTTTTTAGCTTAAAAGAATTTGAATTTTAACTATACATTTTTTTTGTCAAGTTGTTTGTGATCCTCCAAGCTTGACATGTGGCCTGAGGAGCCGCGACCCAGGGGAATCTAAGCCATCAAAGTCACCCAAGAATCGCACTGGGCTTGGGACACACCAGCCCTTAGCTAACTAGATTTGTTAGCATGTCTCCTCCCCCTAGCACAGGGCACAACCACCCCCCCGTGAGTTTTGATCCCAGGTCGCCTTGCTGACAAGGCCCATCCTCAAACGGTCGTGCTAGTGGAACTTCACAATTTTAACTATACATTTAAATACAATCATAAGTATATTTACTTCAATATAAAATATAAAAAAATACATTAGCATGTACTCACATGAAATAAAAATTAGTCAACTACCTAAGAATTACAATGAGTAAGATAACCCTTTGGACTATAAATAAATGATGACAACGATTAACGTTTATAAACTAGAAGCAATAATTGGTGCTAAAGTGAAAACAAAACTTAGTGTTAAACGAAAAGCAACAATTGGTGTTAAAATGGAAACAAAAATTAGTGTAAAAATAGAAGCAAGACTCAACACTAAATGGAAACAACAATTGGTTTTAAAGTGGATATAAAACTTGCAGCAAAATGGAATCTAGAATCAATGCAAAATTAGACACTAAATGGAAAGCAAAATTAAGCGCTAAAGAGGAATCTATATTGGAAGCAAGTGTTGATGTTATAATGTTCACAATTTTGGAATTTTTTCTAGTGTAGACATGTCAAGAAAATAATACTTTTGGTAATAAATCAAATGCTAAATCCAATTCTACAAAAAGAATATTTGTTGGCAATAGAGTTGGCACAAAAATTGATTGTCGATGTTAAAATAAATATTACACCAACACATATATAGACAGCGAAAATATGATGCAAATGTAATTGTAAAATACAAAAAGCACAGTAATGTTGTTTTTTGCAATGAGGAAATGTTCCAGCTTGGCAGAAAATGACACTAAAATCTAGCACCAATGGTTTGTTTTATTGTAGTGATACATGGATATGTACATATATGTATGCATACATGCATACATTTATGCATATGCATATATACATTGTGTATAATAACTAACACACACAACTTATTGGATTATGGTTTAATGAGAGCTTGCAGGAGTTGTTATGATGATGACCATGATCAAATCTTGGGAGGCGTGCTCCTAACCTACATGGTGTTTGTCAATTGTGGTTCCTTGTATATGTGTGTTCTATTGATTAAGAGGACTATTATGTAGATTATCATTATTTTCTATATTTTTGTTAATGGTATTGACACAAATTAATGTATTAGTTGTTGTCTATATAATGACACCCTCTTCTCACCAATTTTCATTTGAGAATGCATTATCTCTAGGTTTTCATTCCATTGGGATCTCTCTCTCTATCTATCTATCTATCTCTCTTTGTGTGTGTGTGTGTGTGTCGCTCTTCAAAGTTTAGTGCCTCAATATTTGATATTCATCATTAAATTTTAATTCCTCTGTGAAACATTAGGCAAGTGGGAAGGAGAAGTTAGAATATTTGACAATGGAGGAAGTGCGAACTCAAAGCAAAGACAAAATCTTCAACCCGTTAGACCACTACATTTGTTTCATTAGCCTCAACATTGAAAAACCTTAAGGTAAGTTCCCATTTCTTTCACGATTTCAACATTTTTGTCCAATATTATCATCTGTCAATATGCATTATGAATATTTGTTTTTATAGGTTACAAAGCTCAAGGAAAATCGTTGAGTACTTCCCTTCATTTTGAGGATGGTACGTAAGTAAAACCTAGAATCTTCACGATACAAGGTCGGCCAACAATAAGGCTTGAGGTTATCACAACAACATACTTGATATGAGCTCAACACATTACTTGTGGGAATTGATCTTGGGTGGGGAGGATAACAAATGTTCCTCCTGACCACTCGAGATAAACCCAACTATATAATATTACTAAACAAATTTAACAATCTTAAATTTTGTGTTTAACAAACAATGATGAATGTAAATTTTCATAATTTTGTTTAACATAAGTATTGTAACGAAAAGAATACCTACATTTCTTATAAGAATTTAGTTAAAGTTTGTCTTTCATAATGACAAAGAAAGTTTTTAATTTAATTTAATATTAATACTTACAGATAAACAAACTTGTGATTTTAAAAATATATATATACAAAGGAAAGAGAAAATTTAAAGCAACTCCGATAAAAATAAAAATGAACACCAAGTATGTGAATTAACATCCATTTAACTAAGATTTGAAGAGTTGGAAAAAGATAAGGACTTGGATTAGGAAAGAAGATATGTAAATGGAGAAAGAAAAAAATTAAAGAGATTATTAAAGAAGAGGATGTAGGCACACTAACATTGGTTTGACGAGTTAAAAAGATAAGGAATTAAGATATAGAAGATCGCCATTGCTTTTAATATGTAAGTTGATAATGAATTTGTATCATGAGAATATTTTATATTTTAAATTATAGAAATATGTAATGTTAATTTTTTTAATTTTTTTATAAATAATAAAGAAATAAGAGAAGATAGTCTGTGTAGATTTGGATTTTATATATAAATAATTTTTAATTCTAAAATTATAATAGGTTTTAAAAGAAAAACCAATATATTATTTTAAAATTTTAATATGTGAGGATATTTAATAAGAATAAATGTATTTTATGATATGTCAAAGTATTATAGATGAAAATGGGTTGTTATTTTTTTCTCTTTCTTTTTATCTAAATAAAGAATAATATATTTTGCCTTTTTTAAGAAAGAGCAAACCAATTACATTCTAACTCCTTTGCTACTTATTATTTTTCCATTGGCAGGTATATTGTATTGGATATATTGTTGATCTTCAATTAATCTCAATTTGATTAAACAATTAAACAACCTTTTCCAAAGTTAAGATTAGAAATTAATTAAATTTATTTTTAAAATAATTTAATTATTTATTTTTCTACATTTTGATTGGTTGTACGAGTTTGGGTCTTATTGTGCAATGATATTGGTCTACCAAAAACAATTTTCAATTCATAAATGTTGTTATGACAATCCTGCATCGATTTTAGCAGTGTTACTCGACAAATAGTTGGTAAGTAGCACACGTGTTTGTCTCTAGTTGCCCACAACGACTGGAGTTGACTTTTACAACCTAGATTCTTTTTAACTGGCACATCAACGTCGACCTGAATAACACCATTACTCTCTGCCTGTACCCCTTCTCTCTGTGTCAAACATGTTTTCACTCTAAATTAGTTCCAGATGCAAACAAAATCAAAGTGAAAGAAAATATGTTGACGGACCCGCATAAACAGTGACCCCAACAAATTTTCAAAGTTGGCCTCACTTTCCAACTTTAAACATCACACCATTAACTTACTTCAAATCGCTTTGTCGAGCCACCTTTATCTTTTTTGCGGACTCCCTCTCTCTGTCTCAAACATGTTTTCATTGTAATTGAGTTCTAGTTGGAAACGATTGATGTCGTTGGGTAAAGAAATTTGCAGGTGAAATTTGGTTTCACAATTGCATTAAAAAAAACATGCTAAAATAAGATTCCTGTCACCGGACGTGGGTGTAGCAATCGTCAACTCAAATCATTGTACTATTGTACCTTAAGGTAAGTTCCCATTTCTTTCATGATTTCAACATTTTTTTCCAATATTATCATTTTTCAATATGCATTATGAATTATTTTTTTCTAGGTTACAAAGCTCAAGGAAAATCGTTGAGTGCTTCCCTTCGACTTTAGGATGGTGTTAGCTCTCCTTAGATTCCCAAGGCTCAGAAATCAAACCAAAGAGGTAATCACATACCAATTTTTGACTTGATATCTAGCCCTACCAAATCATAGAAGGCTCTCTCAAAATAAACCTCACAGCCAATGGGAGTGACTGGAGAGTATTAGGGTTTTATGCTAGTTATCAGCTTAGTATGGTTTTTTATTTGGGTTTTGTTGGATAAGAAGCACCAGGTTAGGAAACTAGGCTAAGTGTTCCAAATGACCAATTGCAGTCATAGAATGAGGCAAGGTAAATGTAGCTAGTGACACAATTTGAATTTTTCATTGTAGTGTGGTGAGGAGGAAATCATGTGGAAGAAGTAAAATGAGCATATATGTATGAATTCATTTACTTAGAAGATAAAAACATTTACATGAAAATATCTGACAAAACAGAGCATATGAGGGAATGTATCTTGCTAAAAACTTATGAGATTAACACAAGAAGAACATAGATGATTGCTTGAAAAAATTGATCATCAGATGCATAAGAAGAATGGAGAAAAATAATGTCACTAACCACATCACAAGAATCCCATAAAATTAGTTGCAACTGCCTGTAAATTACTTCTGCAAAGAGTCAAGTACACTAGTTCCAAAAGAGTGTGAACTTCAAGTATCCAACCCTCTCAATGACTTGATTCTGAGTACATATAGAAAACAAACAAGAGTCCACCTCTAGGGGTCGAATCCTGATCCATAGCAACTAATTAATGAACCTAATGACTCATTTCCTAATCCTAGGGAAGTTAGAAACAACTTTCCCCATTTTTAGCTAACTAATTGAGCTTTTATCTCTAGGCATTAATCATAAGATTCTTTACAAAGATGACCATTAATAATCCTATTAATTATCAAACAACTCATAAGCCAATTGTTACCTCGACCAATTTGACCTTTGACCTCCATGTGTAATGAAAATTGTCCAACACAGAAACGCAACAAAACAGCTAGAAACGCAACAAGTCTAGCAGAAGCGCAGCAAGTTTTTGGAAGATGATTTGGAGGCCTTCCCAGATGATTTTTTTTATATAAAAAATATATGGTTGGAAATCTAAAGATGTCTACTACACAATGGAGTTACTAAAAACTGCAAAAACCTGCTTGAAACCCCTCAAAACTTGGCTTGAAGTCAAATTGTCCATAAACGCAGCAAGTGCCCTGAAACAGTGGCAGAAAGGAGAAAAATAGGCATTATTTAACCATTTTCTGAAAATTTATGAATATCCAAGTGTCCCCATGTACTTTTTTGATATATTTATGCCATAATCTATCTCCACGTGCTTGAAATTATGCATTTATACCTCCTGAGAAAAAATCGCAACAACTACTTGCTGCATTTCTGGGTAGTCAATTTTTTGCATTTTTTGTAAAAATAAGGGTCAAAGATGGACTAATATCTCTTTAACCATAAAAGATTTTACAAAACTGCGAGATTTTTTTGTATATAAGGATGTTGTGAAGAAAAACCTCTCTCAGTTTTGTGAACTTCATTCCCATATTCTTGGAATCCATGCCACGAAATAATGTCTCAAACAAGCAATTAAATTAGAGAATTTGATTTTCTGAAAAAATTGGATTCAAACTTTGTTGCATATATCCCAAATCATAACACCTGTGCATAAACTGAAGGAGCTTTTTTTTCTTTGTCTATGTTGAAAAAAATCTCTTTCACTTTTGTAAAATTCATCTTCATCACTTCAATAACTGATTTTGAAGTAAAATTGTCCCTGTGTGCAATAAATGACCTCAAAACCCTAAAAATCATGACAATCACCTCCTTCTTCTGACGCTTGAAATTTCACCCCTACTATGATGGCCTGATATTTCTTGAAATTAATGGCAAATATGCTTTTCAAATCATGATGGTAACCTACCTCTTGCACTTTTAGACAAAACCATAGGCAGCCTACCTGTTCAAATGATCTTCTAATAAATTATGATGCATTGACCTCTTGCATATGACTTGACTCATATCTTGAGATATCTCCTCCCTTATATCTCCTCCTTTCACTGGTCTTCACCATGTTTTTGGTTTCACTTTTGATAAGGAATCCTAATTTCAAATAAGAGAGGGAAGGGACTTTGAGCTGAAAAACAGGGCTAAAAACGCAGCAACCTGAGGGAAGGGAATGGAGGGGATGGGGGGTACGAAAAAATTGATAAAATTATGGGAGATAGGGATATGTCTTAGGGACATAGTGAAAGTGAAATCTCTCAAAATGAGTGATAAATGAGGGGATAAAAAGGGAAACACAGACATGTACCAGAAGCGCAGCAACATGTTGGGTTTTATAAGGGAAATGATAAAATGAAGTAATTTTATTAAGGGAATGGTGGGGAATGTTTAATGAGGATGGTGAAGGATGTATGGACCCAAAAACAAGGAGGTTTCCTCTCAAAAGAGGCAAGATACCATTAGGAGAGAAAATGTAACAAACCCTAGGGATAGGTTGATTCGGCCTTATGTCGGAACGAAATAAAATACATAAATACACATAAACGCATAGATGCAGCAGAAATAAGACTTAATTTCATTAATATCACATAACTGAAATATAGTAGGAAGCTCCTACCCTCAACAATGGAAAACAGCTAGGACAGGGTAAAGGAGGTAGATCCTCCGTGGATATTGCTCAGAAAGAAGACGTGCACGCTATGGAAGAAGACACCTGCTGAGTATGCAGGTGGCTACAAAATCGAGGGGTATGGGGCAGATGGCCCTCATGTGCCTTATCATATGGCAGTCGCTGATGCAATCATCGGGGACCTGGATGGATTAGCGATAACGGATCGAAGAAGGTCACAATCGTTTTTGTTTTTCTCAGTCGTTGGTTTTCTCGGGGCTCTCTCACAGTAGGCAGAAGGGAGCGCTCAGTAGTTTGACAGTAGAAATTTGGGGTTTAAAGTTTGATGCGGGCGTAGAACCTTTGTACACTCGTAACTGCCTCTGTAATAGTTGTTCACATTCTAAGGAAGGGCGGCTAGGGTTTCTCATAATAGTGAAGAGCATCAGAACACAACGGGGTAAAGATTTAACCGGAAGTTTTACTCTTTCTGAGCAGGGTAAAATACTAAGGCAGGAGTTATTTTATGTTTTACAGTTTCTCAAAGGTAATTTCATAAGCGGAGGAATGGGTCGAGGTTCGGATAAGGTGGATTTTGACCCTGAACCGAAGGATATGCTGGCCATGTGGGGTAAGGAGATCAATGCTCAGAACATGCTGGAGTTTATAGGTCTAGATGGGAAGGAAGGATATCTAACAGGAGGCTTGGGAAAGCTTGGGAAGGCTGGTGAAGGGACGGATGGCAGCCTAGGTTTCTCAAGCGAGGAGATGAAGGGGAAGAAGCAGATGGCAGTAGGAGCAGCGGGTTTTGTGGAGGAGTTTTCAAAGAAAAAGGAGCAGCCCCATATAAATAGGGTTCCTTTGGGTGCCCTTGACCTGCAGCAGCCCTATATCAAGATCAGAGGTCTGGACGACATTCTATATAGCGTCCCGTTAAGGAATATTGCCAGCGACTATTGGGGCGGAAATCTTGTGGAATTTGGAAGCGGATCAAGCAGCCCGACAATTTTCAGAGGTGGACACTCAGACGCATATATTGACTGACAAGGTGGGGGAAACCCGCCTACATCACTTCCTTAAGGCTTCTGGTAGGGAACAGACTGGAGAAGCAATCTCGGCGGACCGGGAATTTGGAATGGGGGTTTCTGCGTTTACAAAGGACGGAGGATTGGATATCTCCCTTCACAGCTCTAAGAATCAACTTCCTCAGCTTTTTTTCACTCAAGTTCCTGCACTCCCTTTGTCGGTTGGCGGGGTGGCAGTTCTTTTTGGTCCGTGTAACGTTAAGGAAGGGCAGCAGGCGGGTCATCAGTGCTCCAAGGAAGCCCCACTGCCTGCCTACTCGACGGCTCTGTCCGATAGTGCAGAAGAATCAGAACCTTCCCGTGGAATTAGAAATAAGAACAAAGGCGTGAGGCGGAAGGATAAACTATTGAATCTTAGGTTGGTGGTGGAATTGATGGTGGAAGAAGCCATGGCAATGGACGAACAAACACTTTTTTGCAGGGCAAATGGCAAGAAATTGTTGGCTAAGTACATTAAGGAATGGGCAGCAAAAGCTTGGGAGATGGTCCCGGATCCCTCATATAGGATTTTGAATCTCACCAATGGCTGGTTCATGGTGAAATTCAAGGCAGTTGAATCTGCAACCTGGGTCCTTGAGAAGCAGTGGTGTTTCAGGCGTACTCCGATAGTCTTCAAATACTAGTCATCTCTCTTTGATGCTCATCGGGAGAAATTTTGGGATCTCCCTATCTGGGTCAGGCTCCCGGGCCTCCCCCATCAGCTGTGGACTCTAAACATCTTCAAGGATATTGGGAATGAGCTGGGTGAATTCCTAGAGGCAGACATGACCCATCTACAAACCCGGGAATACGGAGTGGCAAGAATCCTGGTTCAGCTTAACCCAAGAGAGGGTCTTTATGAAGCCATACAGCTTCATTACAAGAATTATTTTTTTATACAAGCCCTATATTATGAGTAGCTTCCGTTCATATGTCATAGGTGTCACTCTTATGGGCATATGGAAAAATCCTGCCCCCTCCCCATGCGCAGCAAGTTTAAGAAGAAGAAACCCCATGTCGCCCGTAAGTCTGTCGTAGAGGTTTCCCATTCCGAGGAGAGCATGGAGGAGGAACTGGGAAGAGGGAACGAGGATCAAATCAATGATCTTATACAAGACCATGAGCAAATGACTGAACCAATGGAGATGGGGCACCCAGAGGCATCGGCAAAGGAAGCAAATGTAAGGAAGGAGGCAGCGCAGAAGGAGGTTGATACACCGACATCAAAAGAATTGGAGGGGAAAGGAATGCTACTGCAGACTTCCTTTCTAAGGAGGGTGTACATCAAGATTCAGGCAGTTGGAGGAAACGAGAAATAGGGCCAGACGGCTCGGTGGATTCGATTCAACCACCTTTTTCACAATTGAGCTCTGAGCTCTTTATTTTTGTGGTTTTAGTTACACTTTGATGCATATTTAGAAATAGAAGACATGATGATCTAAAAAACATATGACTTGGCTCGATGCTACTATTATACATTTTATATTTTTTTGATGTCCATTCCTATTTGGGTTTTTTTCCTCCTAAGAGGAGGTCGGGGAACGTGACAGTGAACCTTTTCTAACTCTAACATATTGTAAATGGGTTGTTTTTTCCTCGCATGAGGAGTCCCGAGATTCTCTCCAGCATTCATTTTCTATTTTGGTATTATGGACCGACATCAGGTTTGTTGTTTTTCCCTACTGAAGGGAAGGTTGTGATCCCAGCAGGATGGGATGCCACTCCTAGGATAAGCTGACTAGTTGGCTAGAAAGAGAGTAGAGGCTATACCTCACTCAAGAAAAGCTTTTTTTATGTGCACTTTTAACTTTTTATAAATATAAGAAGTTCGATTTTTTCTTTGGACAAAAGAAATCAAATAACTGAAATATTCTTACACATAGAATGGAAATAAACTAGCTAGGGTGTTGGTAGCTTATCTCTAAGAGGAGATGTGGCGGCTACATGCCTTTGAACTATGTTACAATGAGGCTCGTAGGCCTATTTATTATTGAGAAACAATGGAAAACCCTAAACATCCAAAAACCTAACCCTAGGAGATGAAGCGCCAAAAATATGGGCCCCGTTTGGGTAAATTGGTACATCAACATCCCAGGGACATAACTTTGGCATACGATCTTTGTTTTACTCGCGCAATACCTTATTAGGAAGATCTATCCAAGGAATAGAAATTTTGAAAAGCTAAAAACGTCATTTAGGGCCTCAAAACGGCTCCGAAAGTTTAGGACCCGAAAAAAAACAGCTAAAAATAGTAAATTGTGCTACAATTAAGGAAACTGAAAAACTGAAAGAAACAATGGTGGGGCCCAAGTGGAATAGGCGGGTGGCCACCAATATCCACCTATATAATCCTCCCCCCTTAGGAAGCAATAGTCTCCATTGCGTTGATTTCCTCCATGAGATGAGGAAACGTTTGTTGAACTTAGTCCCTGGTGGACCACTTGCCTTGGTGCACGAGTTGACCAACTTTGACAACCCTATACAGTTGGATCATCTGCTGGTGAGTGTTCTTGATTTGTGTGTCCATTATACGATCCATAGTGGCATGTTCCATGCAATATAGGTTTAACTTTGTTGGTGTGAGTTGTTTTGCAATGTTGTTGGTGTCCAGTACAGGTGGGAAGTAGGGCCGAAGACGGTCCACATTGAACACTGGGTGCAGACCAAGGAATGGTGGAATACTGAGATCGAAGGCATTTTCCCCTATAGCCTTGGTGATGGTGTATGTCCCATATAAGAGCAGGCGAAGCTTACGGTGGGGTTCAGCGAGGCGCTCCTTCTGCAAATGAAGCCACACTTTTTCGACCACCTAGAAGTTGTGTCGCGCCTGATGTTGTTCATGTTGTTTCTTGTACTTGGCATTGGCTCTATCCAATATGTCATGAACCTATTCGAGGATGTAATTAATGCACTCAATGAATTTATTCTCCTTGTCAGCTTCAGATTCGGCAAGGGGTTGTGGCCGGTTGAGCTATGGAGAACCCAGTTATAGTTTTGTTGTACATAGGGGAGGCTCTCATCCCATGTGTGTGGATGCTTGGAGTTGTACATGTGCAGAATGTGTACGATCATCCTGTTGATGACCTTTCTCTGGCCATTAGTTTGGGGATGGAAAGTTGTGGACTTGGTGAGCTTGGTGTTCAGCATTGACCAGAGGCTGGACCAAAATGTACTAAGGAACCTGTTGTCCTAATCTGATATGATAGACTGTGGGATCCTAAAGTGTACCCACACTTGTTCAAAGAAGAGTTTAGCAGTGGTTTCTATTGTGATATTCTTCTTGCAGGTCGTCATAATGGCCATCTTCAAGAATCTATCAACGACCATGAAAACATAGTCGTTTCCATGCTTAGTAGAAGGAAGGTCCAACATGTATCCATGGAGATGGATTCCCAAGGTCGACTAGGGGTAGGCAGTGGAGTATATAGGCCTTGTTTCTTGATGGTCAGTTTGTCAATGACGTAGGCAATGCAGGATCTGATGTACTCCTTTACATCTAATCGAAGGTTTGGCCAATAGAAATATTTTTGCAATACTGCCACTATTTTCTCGGCCCCAAAATGCCCAGCAACCCAACTGTTGTGCGCTTCCCAAATAATATTGGCACGCTCACTTGAAGGAACACAAAGGTGTCCTAGGTGACCTAGTAGTGCATCTTGGAGGTGAAAATTTGGAACTTGATTATCCTCCAAGAGCGTCTTTTATGTGTGGCCAAATTCTATAGTTGAGCACGGTGTTTAGCACCACGATCGGTGGTCGACTAAGGCAGTTTGCAACATTATTGGTGCTTCCCTTCTTGTACTTGATGTTCAAATGACACTGTTGTAGATATGTGGACCACTTATGATGGTGATCGTTCTACAACTTCCCTTTTGTCTGTATTAATTGCAGGGGTCAGTGGTTTATGTGGATGACCGTTTCCTTCCCCAAAATGTAATGCTTACATTGTCGATAAGCCTACACAATGGAATACATATCTTTTTCATAAGTGGGATACTTCCTTACTGTGTCGGACAGTGTCTCACTATGATATGCCATTGGATGCCTCTGTTGAGTAATAATTTCCCCAATAGCATAGTCTGAGGCATCTATCTCGATCTCAAATGGTTGTTGAAAGTCTAGTAATGTGAGCATTGGGGCAGAGCAGAGATGATGTTTCAACTTGATGAATGCCTTATGTTAAGATTTAGACCAAAATAATTTTTATTTCACTCCTCACTTTGTGACTTGGCTCAAGATCCAAGTGACATGAGAGAATCCCAACACGAACCTACGGTAGAAATTGGCAAGACCCAGAAAGCTGTGGAGCTCTGTTAGAGTGGTTGGGGTTGGGAAATCCCAAATGACTTGGATCTTGGATGGATCCACATGCACCCCCCACTCATCAATAATGTATCCTAGATACTGAACCTGGGTCATTCCAAAATTTCACTTCTCCAAATTGGCACACAACTTGTGTTTTTGTAGTTTTTGGAGGACCTATCGGATGTGGTGGAGGTGCTCTAATTCCCAAGTCTAGAAGAAGATCAGGATGTCATCCAAGTACACTACTACAAATGAGTTGGTGAATGGCTGTAAGATGTCATCCATCAACCTCATGAAGGTTTCGGGAGCATTCATCAACCCGAAAGGCATGACCAACCATTCGAAAAGACTCTCCTTGGATTTGAAGGTAGTTTTCCACACATCGGGGGGTTCAATTGGTCCCTAGCGATACCCGGACTTCAAGTCGATCTTGCTGAAATATTTTTTCCCCTTGAGTTGGTCCAGAAGGTCATCATTCTGTGGGATCGAGTAGCTATTCCGGACAGTGATCTTTTTCAACGCCCGATAGTTAATACAGAGTCTCCAAGTCACATCCTTCTTCTGCACCAACATGATCGGGCTCCCACATGGTGATGAACTTGGCTGGATGTGACCTTTCTGCAGCAGCTCCTGAATTTGCCTCCTGATTTCGTCGTTCTCCAGAATAGAGCACTGATAGATTGGTTCATTGGGCAGTGATGCACCTAGGGTCAGATCGATGGGGTGCTTGACCTGACATTGCAGAGGCACCCCTGCGGGTGAGGTGAAGATGTCCCCGTACTCCTCCATGACCTTGTCCATATGTTGTTGTCATGCGAAGGAGCTCTGTCTAGAGGTCGTGGCTATAGTCTTATTCTTGCCCTGAGGGCGGATTATGAGGAAAATAAATTTCCCTGTTTTTTAAATGAGCTTATTGCATTGTTTTACAGTAACCAAAGAGATGGCGCCAGGTAGTGCTACCTCCGGTATCCTGTACAACTTATTTTCCAAAGTAACAATAACAGCGCAAGGTCGCGAATCATACATGCCATTTCTCTTCCACAAGAATGGTTGGCCTAAGAGTACATTAGAAACATCAAGAGGAGCAATGTCACATAATACCTCGTCCTTGAAGGGCTTAATGTTGTACGGAATGCGACATTGCTAGGTGACGCGGAGATCTCGTCCTTGGTGAAGCCAACCGATGGTGTACGGTTGTGGGAGTGATGTGGTCGGCAAGCCAAACCACTTCACAACTTATGTTGAAATGAGTTTATTTTTACTCTCGTTGTCTACAATGAACAACGGTGGGAAAACCTTTACCCACATCTAAGAATGGAAGATGTGCTCCCCCTCCTCTGGATCTTCCTGTTCTTCCTTCTAGATATTCGAGGTGGCAATAATGGCGTTGGGCTCTGCATTGATAATTTCCTTCCATTTACCATTCCCCTTGTTGGGTTCTGATTCAAAGTTGGAGCATGCATCTGATTCAGAAGCCTTCAACTCGACCACCAATGACTGCTTGGCCCGATGCTCACTAGTGTTGTGAGTGGAGCTCTTATGGAACTCATACCACTTTCTCATGTTTTTCATTGGCTTCGCAGCATTGTTCTTATCTTGCGGATTTGGTGGGTTATCCTGGGCCACTCCGCCTTAGCTTTGTCCTTTGTTCTGTGGTTTGGGGGCACCTTTCCCTTGCTTCTGATTCACAGATCCAAAGTCTCGCTTCTCCTGTTTTAATTTCTGCTCAATATTGGAAGCATACCGATATGTTGCGCCAAGCGAGGAGATGTCGAGGAACTCCATTTCCTCTTGAATGTATCTGTGTAGACAAATGCGGTACTTCAACACCAAATTTTTCTCTAAATATTTGATACCCATTTTTTTGTGCAGGGTATGGAACAATGTAATATTCCTAATTAGCAGTGGCTAATTGGAATATTCGATTTTGCTCAATTTTTCCGTCTATAGTTTATTAATAAATAAAAAGGTGAGTGGAGAGGGTCTAACTCACTTAGTGGAATAAAATACACTCCCTAGTAGCACAACGTTGTGACTTAAAGGGAGCCAAGGGGGGCCAAGCACCACGTAGAGAGGGGGCCCACGTATGCTCTAGAAGAGACTGCGCAGATGAGGATGAGCACGTGGCAAGAGGGAGGCTACATTGAGGAGATAGGCCTTAGGGTTTTGGAGGAAGGCCAACGTTATAAAGAGGGAGGAGCCTCCTCATTTCATTCATTCGTTGTTGATGATATTGAGCTGGTCGTTTTGACTTCTTGAGCACGCCGGTTGTTTAGCCTGTCTGCAGCACTGTTTAGTGCGTTGAGTGTCTCCGATTGGAGATCTCGCCCTTAGCCCCGGGGGACTTCGAGTGCCTACTCGGGCAAGGTATTTTCTTCAGCATTTTGTGGGAGATTTAGTGTTTGGTTTTGTTGCGGAGCTGAGAATTCAGAGAGACTGTGCAGTCATTGAGAGGGAGGACGCAGTCCATCTAGGAGGAGCTCCGGTTTGGGATTTCTGCTGGGGTTTGTGTCGGGATATTGAGTAGAGGATCAGCCTTTGCCTTTGGGAGGATTTTGGTGGAGTTTGAGGCAGTATTTTATTCATTCCTATTTAGCCTCTGCGTAGAGCCTTAGAGGCCAGCGTAATTCCCCAAGGGGGTGTTTTTCGGGGGTCAGCCATTTCTGATATGATTTCTGGGTTTCGCCGAGATTGGTGAGTAGAGGAGGATTCCAGATTTTCAGCTCATTCTGGCAAGGGGAACAGCCCCAGTTATCAGTTCATTTCAGCAGTAGCAGCTACATGGCAGTTTTCCAGCAGCTGAGACGCAGTTCAGAGAGCAGTCATTTCCTATGTATTCTGAGAGTATTTCTTCACTTTCCTTGAGCAAGTTTAGGTGCCATCACTCTGATCACCTATTGTATTTCATTATATTTCTCAGTTTAATAAAATGGCTTAGAATTCTCTCTCTATATTTCTGGATGATTTGTCGTACATTCTTTCTATGCTATTATATGTCTGCTGCACTATTATCTTTATATATTTTCGGGCATTATAGTTCTATACCACTTGGTGTGTTTATCTCCTACTCTTAGACAGAGTCTGGAAAGGGCCAGGTAGCCTCCATATTTCGTCCTCTTTTCAGAGGCGGCATATCTAGTAAACGCCCTCCCATTCCATCTCTGGTTAGAGTTTGCTGTGTTTTAGAGATATCCCCAAAACGGGATATTACAGTGGTATCAGAGCATAGTTCTGGCTCAACCTGTGGATCTATTTTTCTATGACACTAGGGAAGAGGCCATATATTTTTTACAGAGGAAGGAAGTACGGAGATCGTGAGCGTAGGTTGGAGAACACCTACGGAGAGGGAGATTGTGTTCGGGTGGTGGACACAGAGCAAGAGGAGCCTGTGACAGACGCAAAGTAGGAGGATTCTGTGTTATATTCATAGCAGAGAGAGACGATGGTAGATGACACTGAGGCCAAACAGTTTGGGGAGGCACTCCTAAAATCGGTGCAGGATTTAGCGAGGCAGATTGAGGTGATGGGTCAGAAATTCACCACTGTAGAGGCTAGATAGCGTGAGACCCCACGGGTATTCCAGGTAGGTGAGGGATCAGGTACATCCGACCATTTTTCGGAGCATGGTGCTACTCAGCATGATACTACTCATCCGATGGCTTCCCATGCACCTACACGCTCTACCATGCCCACTTTCTTGGGAGTAGACACAGGGGCAGGAGCCCAGCAGGAGGCAGAGCCCGGACACATGGGCGAGTATTTTGTAGAGTATCGGGCATATGGGCAGAAGTTCAGGGATGCTCTCTCATTCCAAGATTTTGTTCAGCTCCAGCGGGACAGTAGACCCCGCGACCATCATAGAGGGCACTGGCATTATCATGATGGAGATAGCCACTGCACATCTAGCAGATTCCATTTGCCTACGTTTGATGGGTCATCAAACAGTTCGGAAAATTCTTGGGTAGAGAAGCTGGACATCTATTTCCAGCTTAACCAGATGTCGGAGACGAAGGCCATCAAGGTGGCGACATTACATTTGGATGGTGAGGCCCAGGACTAGTGGTTCCATGGGATGGTCACACTCAAACACTCTATAGTGACGACGTATGCTGAGTTTACCAAGAGATTGATGGAGCGATTTGACCGGAGGGATCCGGAACAGCACTTTGTTGAGTTGACAAGGCTCAAGCAGACAGGGAACCCAGACATATACATTTCAGATTTCTTGAAGGTTTCAGTGATGGTGACAGATCTATCTGCAGCACAGATGATCTATATGTTTTTGGAGGGGTTAGCATAGCCACTTCAGGGTCTAGTCAGATCTACTAGACCAGCTACACTTCAGGATGCTATTAGCAGGACCCGAGACTTACAGGATGCATTGCCCAGGACTCGGACACCTTACCCCCAGAGACAGGGCTTCCAGCCCAAGGGGAAGGATGTGAGGATTCTGCCTCCAAATGGGAATCCAGGACAGGCACAGACAGATGATGATGCCAGGAGGGAGCTGAAGAAGAATCGGCTATGCTTTACTTGTCAGGAGCCATGGGAACCAGGACATAGGTGTGTTGCTGGCAAAGCACACTTAATTGAGGTATTCTCCAATGATAGCGAGGAAGAGGATGAGGAGGATGAAGAGGAGGCAAGAGAAAGTCAGACAGCCCAGGATCAGTTGCCACCTCCACCTCCAGGGACAGGAGGTGCAGCTTTTGCACCCACAGGAGGGACCCTTGCAGCATTGCGAGGAGTTCCCAAGTATTTGATGTTGCGCGTACGAGGGACAGTACGTGGCCAACGAGTGTCAATTTTCGTTGACAGTGTAGCAACCCACAACTTCATCGACGCACAAATGGTCGAGATGAGAGGTATATCGACCGAGAGCTTCGACGGATTTTCAGTTTTGGTCCCAGGAGCCCAGACGATGCAGTGTGCCCGGTATGTACCAGAGTTAGTAGTGACGATGGGTACCTACACCGTGACCGATCACTTTTTCGTGGTCAACATACCCGATACCAATGTGGTATTGAGTGTTAAGTGGTTGATTACTCTGGGGAAGGTCACCACAGATTCGGAGGCCTTAGAGATGGAGTGGGATGATAAGAAGACCGGGAAGCACGAGAAGAGCCGTGGGATGCACACTTACCTACCTCAGACTATTTCGGCACACCGGATGGAAGCAGATTTCCAGAAGGGAGACATAGAGTGGGCAGTTGAGTTGTGGGCATCGGAGGCAGAGACCACAAGTCAGGCAGTTCATCTTGATATACAGGCCATCCTTGACAGGTATGATGTAGTGTTTGGGGATATATCACCAAGTCGACCACCGGACCGAAAGTTCGAGCACACCATTGAGCTTGAGCAGGGCATTCAGGCAGTGATTACTAACCCCTATAGGCATCCTAAATCCTATCGGGATGAGATTGAGCGGGCCATCCAGGAGTTGATGGCTCTTGGGCACATCAGACCGAGCACGAGTCTGTTTGCTTCTTCCGTGGTATTGGTGAAGAAGAAGGATGGCACCTTGAGGATGTGTATTAACTATAGCGCCCTGAACAAGAAGACCCTGAAGAACAGGTATCCTATACCCAAGATTGATGATTTGATGGATGAGCTGAGAGGAGCCAAGTTCTTCTCGAAGATTGATTTGAGATCGGGGTACCATCAGATTCGCGTGAGGGAACAAGACATTCCCAAGACCGCCTTCAGGTGTCATTATGGGCACTTTGAGTTTTTGGTTATGCCTTTTGGGCTAACCAATGCCCCAACTACTTTT
This sequence comes from Pinus albicaulis, assembly GCA_034641835.2. NCBI lineage: Eukaryota > Viridiplantae > Streptophyta > Pinopsida > Pinales > Pinaceae > Pinus > Pinus albicaulis. Next base: position 109,730,828 of record CM076577.1, on the reverse strand, counting down.
CAGTCCTGCATGAACTATATCTTCCGCAGTCACCTGAGGAAGTTTGTATTGGTCTTTTTCGATGACATACTCATATATAGCAGGACTTGGGAGGAGCATCTCCAGCATATAGGGGCAGTACTACATATCTTGGAAGAGCAACAGTTCTATGCTAAGCACTCCAAGTGTGGGTTTGGGATGATGGAGATGTTGTATTTGGGTCACATTATTGGAGTGGATGGAGTGAGAGTCCATGAGGAGAAGATCAGGGCCATCAGAGATTGGCCAGAGCCGAGGAACGTGACGGAACTTCGAGGGTTCATTGGCTATGTACTTATTACAGGAAGTTCATCAAGAGTTTCTCACAGCTTTCTGCACCCCTTACAGATTTGACAAAGAAGGGGGCATTCAGTTGGTCGGATACAGCACAGTGAGACTTTGACAGGCTCAAGGAAGTGATGAGTAGTTTCCCAGTGCTTGCATTGCCAGATTTTACGCAGCCATTTGTTTTGGAGTGTGATGTGTCGAGAGAGGGGATCGGCGCAGTATTGATGCAAGGAGGACACCCTATAGCCTTTGAGAGCCAGAAGCTCCTTCCACACGAGAGGTTGTATTCTATATACGACAAGGAGAAGTTGGCCATTATGCATGCACTGGCCAAAGTTCAGCAGTATTTGGTAGGGAACAGGTTCAGGGTGAGGACTGATCACAACAGCCTCAGGTTATTTTTGGAGCAGAAGCAGTTACAGGAGAGGCAACAGAAGTGGATCAGTAAGATCCAAGCATATGACTTTGACATTGAGTATGTCAAGGGTAAGAATAACGTGGTAGCAGATGCCCTTTCACGTAGACCAACCACGTTATCTCTTATGAGCTTGGACACAGATTGGAGGGCTCAAATTTTAGTGGAGTACTCCAAGGATAGATTTGCATGTGAGGTTATGGATGGACAAGTGGCGGATGACAGGTACAGGGTGGTCGATGAGATCATCTACTACAGGGATAGGATCTTCTTGACCGAGGGATCTCAGCTCAAGAAGAAGATACTCCAGGCATCACATGATTCACCATTGGCCAGCCGTCAGGGGTTTACCAAAACCTACAGGGCCATTAGAGAGAGGTTCTCATGGAAGGGCCTCAAGGAGGACGTGCTCCAGCACATCAGGGAGTGCGATGTTTTCCAGAGGAACAAGGGGGAGATGAGCCATCCCGCAAGATTATTGCAGCCTCTTCCCATTCCGGAGGGGAAATGGGGGAGTATCTCGATGGACTTCATCACAGGGTTGCCCATGGTGCAGGGCAAGGATTGTATCTTTGTCATCGTTGACCGACTGACAAAGTATGCGCATTTTTTCGCCATATCCGCGCACTACACAGCAGCACAGGTGGTTGAGTTGTTCTTCAGAGAGGTTTTCAGGCTACATGGTCTTCCTAAGACCATCATCAGTGACAGGGACAGCCGCTTCATGGGTAGATTTTGGCAGGATATTTTCCAGTTAGTGGGGACGGAGTTGACACCGAGTACCAGTTATCACCCACAGACGGAAGGACAGACAGAGATAGTTAACAAGTGGTTGGAGGGCTACTTGCGTAACTATGTCAGCGGGCAGCAGCGAGCATGGCTGAAGTGGTTGCATCTAGGGGAGTACTACTATAACACGACACATCACATGTCCATTGGTATGTCACCATTTTATGCTTTGTATGGGTATCATTCTTTATCTTTTGTTGATGTGATGTTCGGTGCTAGCAAGGCTCCTAGAGCCAAGATTTGGATCCAAGAGAGTCAGGACATTCTCCGAGCTCTCAAGGATAATATGGCTACAACACAAAACCAACAGAAGCTGTATGCTGACAGAGGTTAGGTGGAGAGACAGTTTGAGGTAGGGGACTTGGTCTACCTACGATTATAGCCATACCAACAGTCGTCACTGAAGCAGAAGGGAGTTGAGAAGCTCAAGCCCCGCTTTTACGAGCCATACAGGGTGATACGCAGGATTGGACAGGTTGCATATGAGTTGGAGCTGCCCCAAGGCAGCAAGATTCATAATTTCTTTCATGTATCATGCCTGAAAAAGGCACTGGGGCAGCAGGTGACAGTGACAGATGAGCTACCAACCATGGATGATGAGGGGCATTTGGTGTTGCAGCTAGAGGCTATTATTGATACCAGGGAGAGGCAGCTACAGAGCAGGACAGTCCGATAGTTCTTGGTGAGGTGGAAGAATTTTCCGGATGAGGATGCCACTTGGGAGAGTGAAAAAAATTTGCAGCATCCATCACTTCAGTTGCTTGAGGACAAGCAACATTTTGCTGGGGGAGACTGTAATATTCCTGATTAGCAGTGGCTAATTGGAATATTCAATTTTGCTCAATTTTTTCGTCTATAGTTTATTAATAAATAAAAAGGTGAGTGGAGAAGGTCTAACTCACTTAGTGGAATAAAACACACTCCCTAGTAGCACAACGTTGTGACTTAAAGGGAGCCAAGGGGGGCCAAGCACCACGTAGAGAGGGGGCCCACATATGCTCTAAAAGAGACTGCGCAGATGAGGATGAGCACGTGGCAAGAAAGAGGCTATGTTGAGGAGATTGGCCTTATGGTTTTGGAGGAAGGCCAATGTTATAAAGATCGACGAGCCTCCTCATTTCATTCATTTGTTGTTGATGATATTGAGCTAGTCGTTTTGACTTCTTGAGCACACTGGCTATTTAGCCTGTCTGCAGCACTATTTAGTGCGTTGAGTGTCTCCGATCGGAGATCTCGCCCTTAGCCCCGGGGGACTTTGAGTGCCTACTCGGGCAAGGTATTTTCTTCAGAATTTTGCAGGAGATTTGGTTTTTGGTTTTGTTGCGGAGCTGAGCATTCAGAGAAACTGCATAGTCATTGAGAGGGAGGATGCAGTCCATCTAGGAGGAGCTCTGGTTTGGGATTTCTGCAGGGGTTTGTGCCGGGAGATTGAGCAGAGGGTCAGCCTTTGCCTTTGGGAGGATTTTGGTGGAGTTTGAGGAAGTATTTTATTCATTCCTATTTAGCCTCCGTGTAGAGCCTTGGAGGCCAGCGTAATTCTCCAAGGGGGTGTTTTTCGGGGGTCAGCCATTTCTGATATGATTTCTGGGTTTTGCCAAGATTGGTGAGTAGAGGAGGATTCCAGATTTTCAGCTCATTCCGGCAAGGGGAACAGCCCCAGTTATCAGTTCATTTCAGCAGTAGCAGCTACACGGCAGTTTTCCAGCAGCTGGGATGTAGTTCAGAGAGCAGCCATTTCCTGTGTATTCTGAGAGTATTTTTTCACTTGCCTTGAGCAAGTTTAGGTTCCATCACTCTGATCACCTATTGTACTTCATTATATTTCTCAGTTTAATAAAATGGCTTAGCATTCTCTCTCTATATTTCTGGATGATTTGTCGTACATTCTTTCTATGCTATTATATGTCTGTTGCACTGTTATCTTTATATATTTTCGGGCATTCTATTTCTATACCACTTGGTGTGTTTATCTCCTACTCTTACACAGAGTCTGGAAAGGGCCAGGTAGCCTCCAGATTTCGTCCTCTTTTCAGAGGCGGCATTTCTGGTAAACGCCCTCCCAGTCCATCTCTGGTTGGAGTTTGTCGTGTTTTAGAGATATCCCCGAAACGGGATATTACAAACAAATTCATCATCTCATGCACATCTTAATCCCTTTGTTTCCGCAGTGTAGTTCATTGTATGTACTTTCCCTCCTAGCTCCCCATGGGATAATATTGTTCCTTGATGGCGTCCCGGAAAGAATTCCAATTGGGTGTTGCCGAAAACAGAGAGGGTCCCCTCCCGTCCTTTTGTTCAGAGTAGGTTTCCTACCCGTCCTTGACATGGGGGGTGGATTTAAGGAGTGCAAAAGTAATATTTTCCCGGTTGGAAAATTCATGAACCAAGAAATACCCTTATAATAGATTCAACCATCTATCTACGACGTTTGTATCTATTTGGCCCTCAAATATGGGAATGTCAAAGTTTACTTTGTACCTTTAAAGGAGTTGCGCCTCCACGGTGGTTGTTGGATGCAGATGCGATGTCGGTGGGAAGTCGTTGAAGGATCTGGGAAAATTTATCCATCATCACGTTCCTTTGTTTCTCGAGGGCCTCCTTGAGAAATATTTTAAGAGGATATCCTACTTCCTCGTCTTTCTTTTCTTCCCCCATGGGTGTTCATTGGGGTTTGCAAGGCTAATCTTGCAAAAGTTCAACTAGATCGAGTCGTAACTCCTTATACCCCAACCTCATTAGGGACATGCAAAAAAGGATCAAGAAAGAGAAGACCGCTTTGATATCACTAATTCGGACTTATGCAGGAACGCAATAAAATACAAAAATACACATAAACGCAAAGATGCAGCAGAAATAAGACTTCATTTCATTAATATCACATAATTGAAATATGCTTACGGACATAATGGAAATAAACTAGCTAGGGAATTAGTAGGCTATCTCTGGGAAGAGATGTGGTGGCTACATGCCTCTAAACTGTGTTACAATGAGGCTTGAAGGCCTATTTATTATAGAGAAACAATGGAAAACCCTAAACATCCAAAAACCTAACCCTAGGAGATGAAGCACCAAAACTATGGGCCCCATTTGGCTAAATTGGTACATCAACTTCCCATGGACGTAACTTTGGCATACGACCTTCGTTTGACACGCACAATACCTCGTTAGAAATATATATCCGAGGACTACAACTTTTGATGTGAGCAACATTGGTCAAAGTCCTATGTTTCTCTCGGTTTTCCCAAAAACCGTCATTTAGGGCCTCAAAACTGCTCCAGTAGTTCAGGACCCAAAAAAACTGCTAAAAATAGTAAATTGTGCTACAATTAAGGAAACTGGAAAAATGAAAGAAACAATGGTGGGGCCCCAAGTGGAATAGGCGTGTGGCCACCAATATCCACCGGGATCATAGGTTTTGATCAAATTTATAGAGAGAAAGATTGCAATTAGGGTTTGCAAGGTTGGACTTACTTCTTTAAATAACTCTTGAAGCACTGAGATGATGATAGGACCCTTCCCTTCTCCCTTTGGCCTTCAAATCAAAAGCGCAGCAACACCCTACAGAACACAGCAAACTAATGAGGGATGACAGTGATGGTGAAATTCACAGTTCTAATGGCTATGGAAAATCTTCAAAGAAGTAAAGAGGAACTCTTGAGCTCTTGGAAGGATATAATGAAGTTTTGAAATGCTTTTATGTTCCTTTATAACTTGAAAATTTGATTTTGGCTTGATTCAAACATGACATCATGTGTACTTTTTAGAAAATGACTATTGACTGATTTAACGTGCAGCAGTATTTCTTCAAAAGGAAATGCTACCTTGATTCTTTTTGTTCCCTAATTGTTAACTCCCATAATGATGACAAAAATGGATGCCATGACTCCCTTGTTTGCTTTTGATGACTGATATGATGATGATCATCAAATGTGAATCCTAGACCATAACTTGGATGATGACCCACTGACTCTTTTGATGACCTACGACAAGGGAAAAATGACATGACCATGATGGATGATGGTGACCTTTAACAAGTGGAGGGAGTAGCAATGATCTAGACAATAACCAATGACCATATGACAACAAAGAGATGTCAAATTTTATTTGAAAATATAACAATTTGACCCTAAGACCTTATGAATCACATGGAAAGAGTACATTTGATCACTGGTGACTCGTAGACACTAACAGATGGTACGTAATTAAAACCTAGTATCTTCACGACACAAGATCGGCCAACAATAAGGCTTGGAGTTATCACGACAATATACTTGATATGAGCTCAACACATTACTTGTGGGAATTGATCTTGGGAGGATAGGATAACAAGCATTCCTCCTAACCACTCGAGATAAACCCAATTATGTAAGAATACTGAATAAATTTAGCAATCTTGAATTTTGTGTTTAACAAACAATGATGAATGTAAATTTTCAACATTTTGTTTAATATAAGTACTGTAACTGAAATAGTACCTACATTTTTTATGAGAATTTAGTTAAAGTTTGTTTTTCATAATAACAAAAAAAAATTAATTTAATTTAATATTAATACTTAAAAATAAAGAAACTTGTGAATTTAAAAAAAAAAAATATATATATATATATATATATTAATAAAGAAACTTGTGCTTTAAAAAAAATATATATATATATATATAAAGAAACTTGTGCTTTTAAAAATATATATACAAAAGAACGAGAAAATTTAAAGCACCCCTAATAAAAATGAACAAGTATGTGAATTAACATCCATTTAACTAAGAGTTGAAAAAATATAAGGACTTAGATTTGGAAAGAAGATATATAAAAAGAGAGAAAAATTTTAAAGAGAATATAAAAGAAGAGGAAGTAGGCACACTAACCTTGGTTTGAAGAGTTAAAAAGGATAAGGAATTAAGATATACAAGATCGAGATTGGTCAAATTACCATGAAAAAATTCTTTTAATATGTAAGGTGATAATGAATTTGTATCATGAAAAGATTTTATATTTTAAATTATAGAAATATTTTATGTTAAATTTTTATTTTTATTTTTTATAAATAAGAGAAGAGATTCCATGTAGATGTAGATTTTTATATATAAATAATTTTTTATTCTAAAAGTATAATAGGTTTAAAAAAAAAAACCAAAATATTATTTTAAAATTTCAATATGCAAGGATTTTTAATAAGAATAATTGTATTTTATGATATGTCAAAGTATTATTGATGAAAATGAGTTGTTATTTTTTTTTTAATTTAAATAAAGAATAATATATTTTGTCTTTTCTAAGTAAGAGAGAATCATTTACATTCTAACTTTTTTGTGACTTATTATTTTGCAGCTTGCAGGTATATTGTATTGGATATATGGTTGACTTCTAGTGAATTCCAATTTGACTAAAAAATTAAATAACCTTTTCCAAAGTTAAGATTAGAAACTAATTAAATTTATTTTTAAAATATTTTAATTATTTAATTTTCTACATTTTGATTGGTTGAACTAGTTTGGGTCTTATTGTGTAATGATGTTGGTGTACCAACAAAAATTGTTAGTTCATAAATGTTGTTACGACAATCCTACATCGATTTTGGCAGTGTTGCCCGACAAATAGTTGGTAAGTAGCACACGTGTTTGTCTTTGGCTGCCCACAACAACTGGAGTTGACTTTTACTGCCTCGATTCTTTTTAACTGACGCATCAACATTGACCTAACTACCACCGTTACTCTTTGCCCGGGCCTCTTCTCTTTGTGTCAAACATGTTTTCACTATAAATTAGTTCGAGTTGGAAACATAATCAAAGTGAAAGAAAAGTATGTTGTGAGCCCTGTTAGTGTCAGTCTGGTCATACTGCCATCAGTGATCAAACTTACTCTTTTCCATCTGCATATTAGGAGTCCCATACCATAAATTCTCATCATTCCATTAGGTCATGAACTCATTGATGGTAGTGGTCTTTCATCAGTTTTCCCTCATGTAAAACTTGTTGATTCTCCTCTCTATGGTCTTTGGTCATAATTCACATTCATTCCCAATTCATATTATTAGGTCATAGGGTTGGTCTCATTAGGTTCTAGGGTCTCATCATGGTCAAATTAATGAGTCAAGTGTCAATAAATGTCAGCAAGATCATGAGGAGGTCAAATAAACTCAAAAAGCCACAGTATCTGGAAAGATTAAGGAATTGATCTATTGAGTTTGATGTAATTTTCACCTCAAACCATGTCTTGAGGTGAAAACATGGTACTTTGCTTTTATTATCATCTTTTATGTAATTTTATGTCTTCATATGTAATAAGTTGAACTTCAGAAGCTGTTATCTCCACCAAGCCACCTCCCTACCTTTCAGAGGTATTTTCCACAGCATTTTCAGTGTCGAATCATGTTCTAAGCATGTCCATCATAAAGAGCCCGGAAAGAGCTTTCCAACGGTATATTATACTCTCAAAACTGACTTCTGGATTGGAAAATATGCCTAAGTGAACAAAAGTCCCCAAAATCCTAAACCTCGCCACTTTTCTTATTTGTCCCTTAGACTTTGTAACTTTACCTTTTCATATAATTTCAAAGTCTTTCATTCTAATTCCCTCCTATCTGATCGCAACATCCAATTGCATGGTCTCGATTGACCCCTTCCGATTGCAAATCCCCGATGCGATTCATCGCAAGTCCCCTCCTCCGATCTGATCACTTACCGCATTCCCTCGTTCCGATCACCCAATTGCATCGCATATTTTATTTCCAACACTTAACCCCACCGATGTAATTTATCGCATATCGCCAATCGCAATCAAAAAATCCCATTATGTAATACACCCGCTCCAACTCCGACTTTCGATTGCGATTGGCCTGGGTCCCACCATAAAAGCTTCCGCCTTTTCCCAAACAATTCTGGTTTTTCCTTTGTAAATGCGATAAATCGATTTTAAAGAATTTCTTAAGTTTTCATCGCAATCGGCATTTTTTCCCATGACACTTTACTCCCGCTTCACTTCCCCGCCGATTTGTGATTGCGATTGACCCCCGATCCCACCAAAGTTTTATTCCCATTGCAATCGCATGTCGCATCCCCGCCACTATGTGTTAAACTCGTCCCCCTTCCGATTGCGAATGCGATTACCACGGGTCCCACCTTTATCCCTTTTGCCTTTTTCAAATGAAAAATGGTTTTTCCCTTTGTAAAAGCGTAAAACTCATTTTAATTTGTTTTAAAAGGTTTTCTCTATTACATTATCGTACATTGCTTTCCCTCGCCACTCTATTGTATTACTCCATGGCATCGCAAGTTATCATTTCAACGTGCCCACTCCTCTTCCGCTGCGACCTCCGATTTGCGATTTCCCCTTTCCCCTATACACAATCGCATCGCACATTTCATTTTTTCCGCTATGTGATACACCCCCTCCCCTCTTTCGATTGTGATTTGCGATCGCATATGTGCCCACCATCCTTTACTTTGCCCTTTTTCACCCAAAAAGGGTATTTTTTTTCATTAAACGGCAAATATGGTTTTTCATCATTTCAAGGCATTTCCTTTGACAGTTGGTTTTTCTTCAAAGGATAAAAGGCAGTGAACTAATTATGAAACAGATGGCACGACAGCAACGATAAAAAAGGAGGAATGGCTCCCAAATTTGTCTTTCTTCTCCTCTGTTCGAGCAACTGCAAATCCTCCAGATGTTCAAATGTATTGTTTCCCCTCTTTTTCAGGGGCATACTGTTGGTATTTTTTCTATGTTCAGATTTCGGTTTCTGAGCTGGTGAAACAACTCCTTCTTCTGTGGATCTACTCCCCTCAAGTTTTGTATATTTAAAGTAATTCTTCATTTTTTGTAAGGGGGGAATAAAGTGTGGAAATAGTTGGAAATCACTGAGGACGCTTTGCGCTCCATTTGTAACAGTTTGGCAGGGAATTAATAAAGAAATGTAGCACTGATTTGTGGGATCCATGTGGTATGGATTTTAGCACTGTTCTTTCCTTTGTGATCATTTGTTAACTGTTATGTTTTCCATTCATTCATTCATATTTCTGGTTGAATGTTTTCAAGATAGATAGGTAGAATCCATTATATAATGCTTTTCCTTGGGAAATCATTCAATACTCGATGTTTTCTTCTGTTTGAAAAGGATTCATCTCCTATGCCCTTTTCAGCTCCTCACCAGCCTTAAACATTCCATCATTATTTAAACTGAATTGTTAAAATCCCTGCCTACCTTGCCCCATGAAATACCCTGTATCTCGGATTTAATTCCCCATATTCAGATTGCCCCATCTGCTCCATACAACCCTGAAATTTATAAAAACATTTCCAATTATTATACCTAGCCTAAAATCAGTTTACTCTTATATTACATTGAATATTTTTCCCGGAGAGAGCCCTCTCCTGACCTTGTAGGGCTAGCTACAAGGCTGAGCGTGGTTTGAGGTTACCCTGATTTGCCTTCTTTCAGCCTAAGGTTCAAATTAGGTGATAACATTTCTGGTGACTCCACTGGGGAACTATTTAGCATGAAGGACTGATCACCCCAGTAATATTTTCCATATAAATTCTTGGACTCTGGATGATGAGGTTCAGAGTTTTATAGGCTGAAATAAAACATTGTAAAGTAGAAATTTGACCACACTGGCTTCAAGGAGATACACAAGGGCCAACCCTGATCCAAATCCTCCCCCTGTCTTTGAAAATCCCAATCTCATTCCAAGGATAATTAGAATACAAGAAGGTTCACTAAGTCCTAGACCTATTTTCAGATCCCACACCTGGCCCGGTGAGTGGTTGTTTGTAGAAGATCTTTCTTTTGATGAATGTTTTGAGCTTTCTATGTTTAGAAGTAAATCTGAGACTGCACTTGATGACACAGTTTTAGATCCAGAATTTCTTGTAGATATCGAAGTTGAAAAGGCAAACAAATCAATTGATGATTATATTTTGAATTCCCCTCAGACATCTATCACTGTGACCAATATCCCTGATCCTTCAGAGTTATCAGAAACAGCATTTCCTGCCCTCAAATCATCAACACTCCTATCAGTTTCAGAAGTCAATTCTCAGCCTCTGACTCCTCCATCAACACCTCCCTTGAATCCTAGTAGCACAAACACTGTTGTAAATCCACCTCGATTCATGGCTGCTCGGTATGCACCCCTGGTGTTACCTCAGAATCTGAATGATATGCCTGCTGATTACCAAAGTAAAATACCTATCTTTGATGCCACCCAAAGCATCACAACCCAACAGCATGTTGATAAGATGAATGACTTCTTTGATCTTCATGAGGTAGAGGCAGAAAATGTAACCACAAGATTGTTTGTCCAAAGTTTTGGAGGTGAAGTTCGAAAATGGTTCAGAGCCCTACCAGCAGGCTCTATCCACACTTTGCAAGAGTTACATAGACAATTCTTAGACCGGTGGGAGGTAAAGAAAAACCCACTTCAAATCTTGTTTGAATATGAAAATATTAAAGGAAATGTGGGTGAAACCGTACAGGATTATTGTGTGAGATTTAATGTTGTATATAATTCTATTCCGGCCAATCTAAAACCCCTATGGGATTAGCTTTGCTCAAGTTTCCAGATGGTTTCGATGCTGATATGGTGTATCAGCTACGAGAAAGAGATCCTACCACACTTGAAGACATGCAGAAGATAGCTATGAGCATTAAAGCAAATTTGCTGGCCAGAAGAGCGCGGACAAAAGCTAAAAAGAGAGTAACTATGAAATAATAAACATTCCCTTCAAACAGTAAGATGGATACTTTGATCCGGACAGTGGAGAAAATGGTGATCGATTGACTATTTTAGATAGACCTGAAGCACAAATCAGGAATCCAAATTTTAGAGGACAGCAGCAGCCACAATTCCAAATTAAGCAGAGGTAACATAGAATGCAGGACAAAGCAACACCACAACAGCAAATTAGAACTCCTTTGCAGCAAAATTATGTTCAAGGAATGGGGACAGACGATGATGATGATCCAGTAGTCAAAGCCAATCATTTCTTCACCGTCGATGGTGCGCCCATCTTTCTCACAGAAGACGAAGAATATACAACGATTATAGACATTCGAAAAGATGATGATTTCATTTTGGCCAATGATGTAGTGTTAGAGGAAGACTCCGATGATTATCAAAGAGGATACATGAACGCTCTGTCAGATCAACAGAAGCAGTATTCTTTGAGGAGCAGAGATGTGTCGATCAATCCTATTCAGAAAAGAAAAGAGCTGCAATCAAAAATTGATTCTTCAAATACTCAAAGAAAAGGGAAAGAGCCTGCTGATCCTTCTCCCAGCAAGGCATCTCCAGCGACTAACGTTGCAAATGAAAAGAACCAGCATGGCGCAGCAAAGGAGCAAGTAGAGAAAAAAGATCCTCCCATCAAATAGGTAGAGAAAGTCCCATATTTTAATTTAGAAAATGAAATTTCTAAGCTGAAGGTGTCCATGCCCTTGACTTAGTTGGTCAAAAATAGCACTTATAAACATCGGGTGTCTAGAATTTTTCAGATAGACTCTGTGTCAGATATGGTAAATGTTGAAGATGATTATCTTGAACTCATTTTTGTTCCAGCCATAGAAGGTCAGTCTGAAGAAAGTGAAGTCCCTCCCTTCTACCTGAGTCTTGGATTGCATGAGTTCATGTTACATAACGCAATGTTGGACTCCGGAGCCTCGCATAACTTGATGCCTAAAGCCATTATGGAGAATTTGGGTCTTGATATTACCCGCAAATACCATGATTTGTATTCTTTTGACTCTGGTAGGGTCCATTGTATTGGTCTTATCAAAGACTTGGTAGTATCTTTAGATCAAATCCCAGCCAAGAATGTTTTGATGGATGTGGTTGTTGTCGATGTTCCACCACGATTTGGAATGCTTTTGTCCAGGTCATGGGGTGAAAAATTGAAAGGGACCATTAAACTTGACTTCTCTTATGCCACCATTCCCATGTTCGGTCAGTTGAGAAAATTATATAGGGAGAAGAAAATGAAATACATGATCACTAGCAAAGAGAAGCCAGTTAATCATCCCATTAATGCAGTCCATACAAATCTGGAGTCATTTGTATTTTATTCAGATGGTGGTTTGAATGATGAAAACGTTCAGTTGGTAGAAGTAGATGAGATACCTGAAATTTCAGAAAATTTTAGGGAAGTCTTTAAACAAGAAAAAGATAAAGCAGTAAGCATTTCTGAGCCTCCTGCCTGCCAGCAGTTAAAGGACGATGAAAAGCAGAAAGACACAGAAATCAGTCAAGATAAAATAGAGAAAGAAGCAAAATTTCAGCATCTAGAAGAAGAAGAAGAAGGCCTTTGGAGCATGGACTTTTACGGAGTTGTTGGTAAGGACAGTGTTGGTATAGGAATATGGATTCAGAGCCCTGTTTTCCAACCTGAAAAGGTTCCTAGTAATGTTAGAGTATGTGCTTACAAGTTGGCTTTTGACTACTCTAACAATGAAGCAGAGTATGAAGCTTTGATTGCAGGATTGAAAATTTTGAAGAAGCTAAATGCAAAGAGGACTTATGTCTATGGAGATTCCGAGTTGATAATCAAATAGGTAAAAGGGGAGTACCAAGCAAAGCATCCGTGATTGAGGGCCTATAGAAATGCAGTCCTAGACATTTTGAGGACATTTCCTGAATACACTTTGACAGTATTACCCCGAATGCAAAATCTTATTTCTGATTCTCTTGCCACAATAGCAAGCAGTTTGAAGATTCCCATGAACTCCAGCAACAAGTTTTAAATTTATGTCAAACATCGGCCTGTTGTTCCAGATAATTTAGGGTATTGGCAAGTGTTTTGGGATGACAATGAAATCACTGATTTTTTGCAGAGTGAAGGAAAATTCAAGGATACTCCCATGGAAGGTGATTATGAGGTCGATGATCAAGAAATCGAAGCAAAATAGATGGACGTGTCGCAGCTGAAAGACAATGTGATTCCTAGAGGTCTCATACCTTTGGAGGAGATTTTTGATCAAGATGATGTTGCAAAGAAACCGAGCTTGGTGCCTACTAATAAAGGAGTTGAAGATGTGAATCTTGGAACATCTGACAAGCCTAAGCTTGTCAAGTTATCAAAAGCATTGTCCCCTAAGGTAAAGGAACAGTATGTTAAATTAATTTCTGAATTCTCTGATGTGTTTGCGTGGGATTATTTAGATTTGAAGGTGTATGACAAAAATATAATTCAGCATACTATTCCCATAAAACCAGATCAGAAGCCATTTAGACAGAAGCTGAGAAGGATCAACCCAAAGCTGCTTCCATCCATTGAAAAAGAGGTAAACATGTTGTATAAAGCTGGTATCATTGTCCCAATTAGATTTTCTGACTGAATTTCAAATTTGGTCCTGGTACGTAAAAAGACAGGAGAGATAAGGTTGTGTATAGATTTCCAGAATCTGAATAAAGCATCTTTAAAGTATAACTATCCACTTCCGAAGATGGACCATATTCTGCAGAGAGTAGTTGGAGCATCAAGGATGTCACTACTCAATGGCTACTCAGGCTATAATCAGATCTTGGTGCATGAGAAAGACCAAGACAAAACTGCTTTCACAACACCCTGGGGAACTTTCCAGTATGCCAAAATGCCATTTGGGTTGAAGAACGCTGGAGCCACTTTCCAAAGAGCAATCGATATTGCTTTTGCCAATGAAAAAGATGTTTTTCTTGTTTTTTATTTGGATGATATAACAGTATTTTCTGGTTCTCATGATGAACACTTGCACCATTTGAGGGTTGTTTTTCAGCGATGAAAAAAGTTCGGGATTTCTCTCAATCCAAAGAAAAGTTTGTTTTCTATGGATGAAGGCAAGCTGCTGGGGCATATCATCTCTAAAGATGGTATCTGCATCGATCCTTCAACAGTAGAAGCAATTCAGCACATAGACCTCCCACGTAACAAAATGGAGATTCAGGCATTCAATGGTAAGATGAACTTCCTGCGCAGATTTATACCCAACTTGGCTGAACATTTAAGAGAAATGACTAATATGTTGAAAAATGATAGCACTGTCAAATGGAGTGAGGAGGCTATCAAGTCTTTTAATCTGGTAAAATTTGCTCTGTCCAATGCCCCAGTCTTGATTAGTCCTGATTACACTCAAGATTTCATTATATTTTCATTTGCATCGGAGCATACTATGGTTGTGGTTTTGATGCAAAAGAGAGATCAGATTGAACATCCCATTGCCTTTTTCAATAGGACCATTCGAGATGCTACTTGCAGTATAATATCATTGAGAAACAAGCATTGGCCCTTATGAAAGCATTGAAGGATTTTAGAGTATACATTCTGCATTCACATACCATATCCTATGTCCCTAATGCAGCAGTAAAGGATGTGTTGGTACAAACTGATCCGGAAGGTCGAAGAGGTAAGTGGATAGCAACAATGTTGAAATATGATTTGGAGATTGAACCCACAAAGTTGATCAAAGGAAAAGTCTTGGCAAAGCTAATGGCCCAATCAAACCTACGTGCTTTGGATATAAATATCATAACGGTAATGTCAGAGGATGAGGATGAAGGCTTCCTTGTTCCGGTTTCAGACATTTTTCTACAATCCCCATGGTATTCAGACATAGTCTATGTTCTTCAGCACCTTTCACCACCTCCCGGGATGTCTAGAAGCAAAGGTTGATCACTGAAACTTAAGTCTGCTAAATTCTGTATTTTAAACAGTGCTCTTTATTAGAAAGATCTAGGAGGTATTCTGCTTAATTTTTTGGTTGAAGATGAAGCTCAGCAGGTGATGCATGACTTTCACAAAGGTGATTGTGGTGGTCATTTTTTTTGTAAAACCACAGCTAACAAGGTGTTGAGAGCAGGATATTATTGGTCCACTTTATTTTCAGATTTGTACAAAACAGTGATGAGCTGCCATGAGTGTCAAGTTTTCCAAGGGAAAAGGAAACTGCTTCGTCTCCCTTTGAAACCAATTTCAGTAAATGCTCCCTTTCAGCAGTGGGGTCTCGATTTCATAGGAGAAATCCATCCCACATCATCAGCACAGTATCGATGGATCTTGACAGGCACAGATTACTTCACCAAATGGATCGAGGCCGTTCCAGCAAGGCAGCCTACTGATACAGTAATCATTCAATTTTTAGAATCAAATATCTTGTCTCGTTTCGGTTGTCCTCACAAAATCATAACAGATAACGCAGCAACATTTAGATCTAAGAAAATGGTGGAATTTTGCGACAAATACAACATTGTGTTGGGCCATTCAACAGCGTACTACCCACAAGGTAACGGCCTGGCAGAATCATCAAATAAATCTCTGATAAACATAATCAAGAATATGTTGGAAGCGAATAAGAGGAATTGGCATTGAAATCTCATCAACGCGTTATGGGCAGATACAGTCAACAGCAAGAAATCCATAGGTATGTCACCGTTTGAGTTGGTTTATGGTACTGATACTATTTTTCCCACGTCACTTACAGTTCTGGTCATGAGATTATTGCAAGAGGCTGGCAGCGAAGAAGATGATAATCAGCGAAGGATCAATCAAATGATCCACCTTCAACAAACAAGACAGGAAGTGTCACAAAATGCTATTCAGTTGCAGGAGAAGATAAAGAAAATCTATGACCGTAAGACTAAAGCAGAAAAGTTTCAGTGGGACGATGTGGTGTTGAGATGGGATGCACGAAATGAGGAAAAAGGGAAGCATGGTAAATTCGACAACCTGTGGAAAGGAACATACAAGATTTCAGCATACAGGGGACATAATGCTTTCTTGCTCTCAGAGATGGATGGCCAAGATTGCCCTGGAGCACCAGTAAATGGTAGGCTATTAAATCACTACCACTATTGAAGATAATGGATCAAAAACTATGTCACAATCATTGTATATACCATGTTATTTTTTGTCAGATTTCAAGTGCACAGTCATTGAATTTTGGGGCCCTAGGTGAAGGCTATAAAACTTGAATGATATGTGTAAAGTTTGCTGGTTTTATTTAAGTTTTCAGTCACAGTTTGAGTCAGAGTCAGTCTGCATTGTGTCAGTTTTCAGTATTTTGACCATATTTTCCCAATGGATAAGGCTACTTGGTCTATGGTGTTCTTGGCACCTCCAAGGAGCTACCATCCCCATTGGAGCCAATGTTAGTGTCAGTCTGGTCATACTGCCATCAGTGATCAAACTTACTCTTTTTCATTTGCATATTAGGAGTCCCATACCATAAATTTTCATCATTCCATTAGGTCATGAACTCATTGATGGTAGTGGTTTTTCATCAGTTTTCCCTCATGTAAAACTTTTTGATTCTCCTCTGTATGGTCTTTGGTCATAATTCACTTTCATTCCCAATTCATATTATTAGGTCATAGGGTTGGTCTCATTAGGTTCTAGGGTCTCATCATGGTCAAATTAATGAGTCAAGTGTCAATAAATGTCAGCAAGATCATGAGGAGGTCAAATAAACTCAAAGCCACATTATCTGGAAAGATTAAGGAATTGAACTATTGAGTTTGATGTAATTTTCACCTCAAAGCATGTTTTGAGGTGAAAACATGGTACTTTGCTTTTATTATCATCTTTTATGTAATTTTACGTCTTCATATGTAAAAAGTTGAACTTCAGACACTGCTATCTCCACCAAGCCACCTCCATGCCTTTTAGAGGTGTTTTCCACAGCATTTTCAGTGTATAATCATGTTCTAAGCATGTCCATCAGAAAGAGCCCGTAAAGATATTTCCAACGGTATATTATACTCTCAAAACTGACTTCTGGATTGGAAAATATGCCTAAGTGAACAAAAGTCCCCAAAATATTAAACCTCACCCCTTTTCTTATTTGTCCCTTAGACTTTGTAACTTTACCTTTTCATATAATTTCAAAGTCTTTCATTCTAATTCCCTCCGATCCGATCGCAACATCCAATCGCATGGTCCCAATTGACCCCTTCCGATTGCAAATCCCTGATGCGATTCATCGTAAGTCCCCTCCTCTGATCCGATCACTTACCGCATTCCCTCGTTCCGATCACCCGATCGCATCGCATATTTTATTTCTAGCACTTAACCCCGCCGATGCGATTGATCGCATATTGCCAATCGCAATCGACAAATCCAATTATGTAATACACCTGCTCCCACTCTGACTTGCGATTGCGATTGGCCTGGGTCCCACCATAAAACCTTCTGCCTTTTCCCAAACAAATGCAGTTTTTCCTTTGTAAATGCGATAAATCGATTTGAAAGAATTTCTTAAGTTTTCATCGCAATCGGCATTTTTTCCCATGACACTTTACTCCCGCTTCACTTCCCCGCCGATTTGCGATTGCGATTGACCCCTGGTCCCACCAAAGTTTTATTCCCATCGCAATCGCATGTCGCATCCCCGCCGCTATGTGTTAAACCCGTCCCCCTTCCGATTGCGATTGCGATTACCACGGGTCCCACCTTGATCCCTTCTGCCTTTTTCAAATGAAAAATGGTTTTTCCCTTTGTAAAAGCACAAAATTCCTTTTAATTTGTTTTAAAGGGTTTTCTTTATTACACTATCGTACATCGTTTTCCCTCGCCACTCTATTGTATTACTCCATCGCATCCGCTCCATCGCATCGCAAGTTATCATTTCAACGTGCCGACTCCTCTTCTGCTGTGACCTCCAATTTGCGATTTCTCCTTTCCCCTATACACAATTGCATCGCACATTTCATTTTTTCCGCTATGTGATACACCCCCTCCCCTCTTCCGATTGCGATTTGCAATTGCGATTTGCGATCGCATATGGACCCACCATCCTTTCCTTTGCCCTTTTTCACCCAAAAAGGGGATTTTTTTTTCATTAAACGTCAAATATGGTTTTTCATCGTTTCAAGGCATTTCCTTTGACAGTTGGTTTTTCTTAAAAAGATAAAAGGCAGTGACCTAATTATGAAATAGATAGCATGACAGCAACGATAAAAAAGGAGGAATGGCTCCCAAATTTGTCTTTCTTCTCCTCTGTTCGAGCAACTGAAAATCCTCCAGATGTTCAAATGTATTGTTTCCCCTCTTTTTCAAGGGCATACTGTTGGTCTTTTTTCTATGTTTAGATTTCAGTTTCTGAGCTGGTGAAACAGCTCCTTCTTCTGTGGATCTACTCCCCTCAAATTTTGTATATTTAAAGTAATTCTTCATTTTTTGTAAGGGGGGAATAAAGTGTGGAAATAGTTGGAACTCACTGAGGACGCTTTGCGCTCCATTTGTAACAGTTTGGCAGGGAATTAATAAATAAATGCAGCACTAATTTGTGGGATCCTTGTGGTATGGATTTTAGCACTGTTCTTTCCTTTGTGATCATTTTTTAACTGTTATGATTTCCATTCATTCATTCATATTTCTGGTTGAATGTTTTCAAGATAGATAGGTAGAATCCATTGTATAATGCTCTGCCTTGGGAAATCATTCAATACCCGATGTTTTCTTCTGTTTGAAAAGGATTCATCTCCTATGCCCTTTTCAGCTCCTCACCAGTCTTAAACATTCCATCATTATTTAAACTGAATTGTTAAAATCCCTACCTACCTTGCCCCATGAAATACCCTGTATCTCTGATTTAATTCCCCAGATTCAAATTGCCCCATCTACTCCATACAACCCTGAAATTTATAAAAACATTTCCAATTATTATACCTAGCCTAAAATCAGTTTACTCTTATATTACATTGAATATTTTTCCCGAAGAGAGCCCTCTCCTGACCTTGTAGGGCTAGCTACAAGGTTGAGCGTGGTTTGAGGTTACCCTGATTTGCCTTGTTTCAGCCTAAGGTTCAAATTAGGTGATAACAGGCCCTGCATAAACAGTGACCTCGAAAATTTTTCAAAGTTGACCTCACTTTCCAACTTTAAACATCACACCATTAACTTACTTCAAATCACTTTGTCGGACCACCTCTATCTTTTTCGCGGACCCCCTTTCTCTATCTCATACGTGTTTTCACTGTAATTGAGTTCTAGTTGGAAACGATTTATGTCATTGGGTAAAGCAATTTTCAGGTGAAATTTGGTTTCAAAATTGAATTAAAAAATATACTAAAACAAGATTCCCGTCACCAAAGGTGGGTGTAGCAATCGTCCACTCAAATCATTGTACTATTATGTGATAAGAGCCTGATATCCTTGATCCGAAAATGTGAAAATGTGAATTTGGGTTACAGTTTTTGCCCTTTTTTGAGAAAAAAATATCAATTTTTTTTTTCTGTTCTTCAACTTCCTGCAAGCCAAAACAATTTTTTCTATCTAGAATTCATTTTACGATAAAAATAGAAGTTCTCAGAAATTTTGTTAGCTTTCTATTACTTTTTTTTTGGAATTTTTTATACACAATTGATATGTCAACTTAACATTTCTTTGAGTGTGTGTTCTTTAACAATCAAAGGATTCATTTCCGGATGCGTATGTATAACAGGCTCGATGGGACAACCGCCCCTGGCCAACTCCCAAGGTGTATGGCATGTGGTGGCCACATGGCCCTCCACGGCGCCATTAAATTGGCATTTAATTCGCATACGAGCAAAGTAATAACTCCACAGCGTCGGCTCTTCATCCTCCTTGGTAAGCCCGGTCGTTTCATTATGGACGCAGATTTTTTTTTTGCAGAGCTCTCCGACTCCACGAGCAGATGTTTGGAACCCCTTGGCGGTGCTTGCCCTATGGACTGTGCAGAGCCCAGTGCTCGCACACACACCGGCTGTCACTGCTCGCTTTATAGCTGCCTTGAAACTCTTCCTGGTTCGCATTTCTCTCATAGCGCCCTCTGCCAAGCGAACATCGTTTTTCAGTTTCCTTCTGGCTCGCTCTGTGCTCCAGCTCTTTTCCAAGCCTTTCCCCATTGCCTGAGACCAGTTCATGAAGTCGAGTTGGCCATGCCAAGACTCAGACAGCATATGACTTGCCGCCGAGGAGGCACTCGCGACAGCTCTGTAAGTGAACGGCCCTCCTCCAGTCGGCAATCCTTTGACTGTCCCTCTGGCCCTGCCCATGCTCATCCGCCTGCCTCTCCTCCTCATGAAGCGCCTCGAAACTATGCCTCTTCTGCCCCTCAGCCCTCTGGTAGCCATTTTATTCGTCAAACCACGCAGAGAGCGGAGCTGCATTTTGACAGTGCTTTTAATCGTCCCACCATTACAGCCTTTATCACCATTACCCTGCGAGAAGACGCCACTCTTCGTTCTCCTCCTTGGCATGAATCCCCTCCCGCTTCTCTTGATCCCTCTCCTGCTCCTAATGACCCTCGCCCCAGCCCTGCTGTAACGCCCCGTGCCGATATAGGCGAACCCCCTATCATTGCAGCGCCCTCCTTGGGCCTTTTCTCTATGCAGGTGGACGCGAATGAAGTTCAAAACGCAGGAGCTCAACACGCGGATGCTGATGCTGAAGATCCCAGCGACGACTACGGATGCCCCATTGAGGAGGAGCATCCCTCTCCCATCAACTCCAATTAACTCTGCTATGACATGGCTCAGTATGGTCTCTGAACTAGTTTACTTTGATAGAGATACTGGTTTTTTGTTATCCACAGCAGCATACTGGTTTTTGTTATCGATAGTGTTATCTTTCAGTTGTTTCTCATGACAAATGTTATAAACACTACACCGGTTTCCCTATACAAGGGCGGTGAAACTGTTTTTATAGAACTGGTTTCCCTATATGGGCAGTTCAGTATCAGGATAAAGCTTGGCCTTCAAGCCCAGTTTCAGGCTATCATAGCTGAACTTAGGCAGTTTTGTACTATAATGTTTACATAATAGAATTAGCACAATTTAGAAAAGAAAAAAAAAACAATCAAAGGATTCATAAAAAGTCATGTTAAAACGTGTTGGTGTATTCTTTGAAAACTTTATGTTTTTGAGAAACAAAATGTGTTACAACAATCTAGTCATAATCTACTTTGATTTCGTTATATTTACGAAACTAACTGATGCATATCATAATTACTAAAAAAATTTGAACTGATCCAATATGAAAAAACTGCATATTTTGAATATGTTTTGGCTCACGCAAAATTTCTCAACATATAAGTTATAAACTAAAAATCTAAAAACTACCCATTACAGACGATGGACCAATGTAATGCACCATAATTTTTTCAATCTTTTTTATAGTGTATTTTGGAAGATACAGAGCATTGATTTCACTGAATCATAATGACCTTCAGAAATTGTTTGCACCCATTTTATTACAAAATTAATTAAAATTATTAAATATTTATGAAATTCCATAAAAGTTATATTTCCTGAAAATAGATTGAATTATGCAAATGCTTGTCTTGGTTCCGACAATTAATTCATAAAGTTTCATGGATTTTAATCAGTCCAAAGTTGAAGAAATGTGTTCAGAGCTGAGATGTTGTGTAATTGCAGACGTGTTAGTTCGGCCGAACTTTTAAAAAAGTTCGGCCTAATTGTTTTTTGTCCCGACAACCCATCAATTCTAATGACACAAAAGTTTGGCCAATCTTTTAATCGACTTTACGTCGAACAGAAAAATCGATGAAGCCCCTCAAAAAAAACATCACGTGGCTATATAAATAGCCAAAAACGGAATCATTATTTTCGCATAATTTCACACATTTCTTCATTTGGGCTGATTTTGCAAATGACTTTTTTTGGGCTTAATTTTCAAAGGAATCTTTTTGGCTTAATATTCAACTGACATTTTTTGGACGTATGTGATATTTTTTTAGATGCTTTCTGGTCTTAATTTTCAAAGGACATTTTTTTGGAGGTATTTTGTTTTTAGAGGTTTTTGGGGTTACTTTTCAAAAAACATTTTTTGGACCTTTTTTTGGGCTTAATTTTCAAAGGACTCTTTTTAGGCTTAATATTCAAAGGACATTTTTTGGAGGTATTTTTTAAAGTGATATCTTTTAGAGGATTTTTCGGCTTAATTTTCAAAGGACATTGTTTTGACGTATTTTGTTTTTAGAGACATTTTTTTAGAGGTTTTTAGGCTTAATTTTCAAAGGACATTTTTTGGAGGTATTTTTTAAAGTGACATTTTTTAAGAGGTTGGGTTTAATTTTAAATGGAAATTGTTTTGGAGGTACTTTTTAAAGTGACATTTTTTTAGAGTACGTGTTTTGGGTTGAAGTAAATCTTTTACAATGTTTTTTTAAAATGATTTTTTGTCTAACTTTTTAAATGAAATTTATTTGCAGGACTTTGAAGGAAATATTCTGAGCTTCATTTAATTTTTAAAAGACATTTCTTTCTCGAATTTTTTAAAGTAAGTGTTTTGGGTTGAAGTATGTCTTTTGTGCAAAATTTTCAAAATGAGTTTTTTTAAATTAAATCTTTTGTGGTGATTTTTTTAATTGAGTGTTTGTCTAAATTTTTGAAGGAAATTTTTTGAGCTTCATACTCAATTATCATGGGAAATAGAAGGAATTGCAAGAGAAAATATGATCGAACAAGAAACCCTGACGAACGTAGAGAACAGGGGAGAGAATATCACAAAAAAAAAGAGAAGAACGCTCAAATATTGAAAGGGAAAATCAACCTCAACTAGAAGTTGAAGCAGGTATGTAAATGTAAATATTATAATTTGATATTTAAAATTTGCCTAGTGTAAATTGTGAAACTTAATTTTTATTTGATGAACTAATTTGAAAAATAATTAGCAATGTAAGCAGAGAGAGATATTCCTCAAAATATTGATGATGAGATACAAAATTTTGAAAGAGAAAGTGAAAGAGATATTTAACCAATGATTGAAGATGGTGAAAATGTTGAAAAAAATTCAAGTGAAGAATTGAATCACCAGGAATGTGTATATATATGTGTGTGTGTGTGTGTGTTGAACACATGTGTATTATTGAAATTATACATATTTATTAATTTAGTTATTTATCGAATATGTAAACTTATTATGTACATTTAATTCTAATATGTACAGATGAAATCAATATCAATGATGAGATGTTAGAAAATGTTGACACTCACACATATGGAGACAAAAAAGTTGACCATGTTATATGATATCGTGTTTATCGCATTATTGATTCATTCTTCAAAGATGAAATTGTGGTAGTTCAAGCCCAATTGTTGAAAATTCTCTTAACATCAAGGAAATTAAAAGAAGCTACGACTTTATTGGGTATTCGAAAATCAACAAAATATTTTAAAAAATGAAGGAAAATGCGATACAAAATATAAATATTGCTCTAAATTCAATTAGAATATCTAGACAGAAAAGAGTTTCAAATACACATAGAGCAATACATATGGCAGTGGTTTCATCAAGTACTAAAGAGAATCACTTGGTAAAATCTATGGCACGAGCATTAGGAACCTCAAGAAAAACTTTGCCCAAACATCAGAAATTTCAGTTGCAAATAGATATAAATTATAAACTAGCTTATTGGATCGCTATTTGTAGGAAACCATACAAATATAGACTTGGAGAAAATGTTAAAAAAATAATATATGAATATTGGATGAAAGATTCACGTGTTTCACCAAAAGCAAGGGATGTGATGCGAAAAAGAATAGCACGAAATCAGTACGAAGAACATCCAAAACATTTCTTGGACACCACTCAGATAGAGTTGTTCAACGAGTTCAAAGAAGAGAATCGTGAAATTGATGTCTCAATTAATACTTTTGTGCAATAAAAACCATGGTATGTAAAACCTATCACTGTACGCGACACTTGTTGTTGTCGTTATCATGTGGAATTCGAGTTATATTATGACACATTCCTTAATTTTGGTAAAACATTTTAGAAAGATTCACCTCCTCCTTCCACTATCCATGATTTCATATCTCAAATTCTATGTGGAAGAGAAAGCCATGAATTATTTTACCAAAAGAAATGTGTTGATGGTAAAAAATGAGATGATTGTGGAAATTTGACTAAATTTCAAAAAAAATATCGTACTGATATAAATAATCAATCATTGTCCCACATGAAAGTGAAATGGAAGAGATATGAATATATCCATACATCGATTCAAGGTTCAAGTGCTAAAAGAATTGATTTACAAGAAGAAGAAATTTTTGTGATAGCTTTTTTGAGAAAGTTTGAGGCAGAAATTTATAAATACACCAACCATTCCCATAGAGCTCAATGGCAGGACTTTAAATTCAAAAAATACCATGATTTTTTTCCACCAGGGACCATTTTGTCAATAGTTGATTTTGCAGAAAACTACACATTTGTTCCACAAAAATAAATTCAGAGTGAATACTATCATTCTGACCAAGTCTCCATGCTCGTCCATATTCTATATAGACATGTTGAACAAAATGTTGATCATATAGAAAGCACCAGTGAAAATCGGCATGTTATTAAAGAATATCACTTTTATATCAGTGACGATCGTACACATGATACATATTTTGTACAACATTGTTTTGAAAATATTTATGGCTCCTTGAAAATTCGTGGAATAAAATTTAATGAACATTGGATATGTTCAGATGGATGCGCAGGTCAATTCAAATCTTCATGATCATTCTTTTGGTTGTGTCGTCTTCATATAAAAACCTGCATTAAACATTGTTGGAATATCTTTGAGATTGGTCATGGAAAAGGAGAACATGACGGTGTAGGGGCATACATAAAACGAGCACTTCGAAGATATAAAATGGACCACTCTGCAAACCGACTTGTATCAGCTGAACAAGTTGTTCAATGGTGCATCGTTGCACTAAGCCATGAGACTAACCGATCAAGGGAAGTATGAAGGTACATTCAATTTAATTTTTATTGTATTTCTAATTTTAAACAGTACAATTATCACGATGATTATCTTTGATGGTATGTTGATACCATATTTATATTCTTCTTTGAATTTTCCATATAGGTTTTTTTGGCATATTGGGGTCCAAGATATCGATAGATCGATTGGAGATGACGTTGAAACAATAAAAGGGACTCGAAAATTGCATTCAATTAAAACAAATTTGTCCACAAATGTGTTTGCATTGAATAAATAAAAATATTCTTGTTTTTATCATGTTTGCATAGACAACATAGAATCCAATGATGTTTGTGAAAACAAAATGTATGTAAAATATTGGCAACATACAGAAATAAATAAAAAGGGGAAAATGTTCATTGCAAACTTTGAAGAAATGCAATCAGAGGAGACTACAATATCATTTGATGGTGATTGAGTTTCTGATCTTGTTAGAGAGGGTAACATTTCAATTGCTTTCAAATGATAGAGATCTAGAAATAGATAATAAAATCAAGTACACATGTTAATTTTAAATTTATTTTTTCATGTTAATTATGATCTAAATTTAAATACATAAGTTTGTTTTATTGTGCAGGAGATGTTTTTGTTGTAGTTGCACCTACTATGAATGATGAAAATGTGAAGTATTATTTTATGCGTTGCACTGAACGAAAGATTAAATTATTAAAAAACTATGATGATTACGGGTTTACATATGACAGAGGGTCTATTATACTAAAAGGTATTTTTTTCCAACAAACTAATCAAAGTGGGGATTTTGTTTACTTTCAAGGCTATGAACCTGATGTCATAAGTGGTCAATATAGTCACTCGGTCTTTACGGCATCCATTAAGTTGATAGAAGTTCAATCAAAGAAAAAAACGAAAATTAAGAAATGGAAAATGTCAAAATCTGATCATGAACGGATCATTGAAGATGGCATTCCATTGGACTTTTTTTGATTGAACTGCCCAAAAATTTCTTCTCTTTGGATTCATCTTTTAGAACGTCCAGAACTCAACTAAAAATTAAACTGCCTTTTTATGTTATATGCACTTGAGTGTTTGCACATTTACATTGTTTTGGTACATGCACACGAGTAATTTATACACGTGTACACATACACATGTCTAAATTATCTGGTCTAAACTATTTGATACATTCTCTGGTACAATTTTTCATAATGTCATTATTGCAAAATGTACATATCTGCGTATCTAGCATAGTTGATATAATGCAAATTTGAAGTTGCACGATTTTTTTTTAGTCATGTGTCTATTAAAAGTAAATTATAATACTCATTATTGAATGCAAAATGTGTGGTACGTGTTTTGTAATTTCCAGTTTACTATCAACTGAAAGTAGCTTTTCTATTTACATTAATGAAAAATGTTGTGTATTGGATATATATGTTCTAATGCAATTTTAAAATTTTATGATTATTTGACACATCTAAGAACACCTAGAATTTTATGATTGTTTTTAGATATATACATTGATATGTATTGTACTTCAATCGTTTTAACATATTATATTCAAACATGTATTTCAATCATTTTTACGTACATATATTCATTTGAACCTTTTTTTGTTTGTAACTTGAGCTAAAATATATTAAAAGCATGAAAAATTGTACAGAAGCGATGGGCACAGATGGCAAGCAGTGCTTAACCTATCCCTGCCTTGGTAGTGTTCAAAATAAACCAAGTTTGGGGCTACCTCAAAGGAGGAAACCAACCCCTTAAGAGTGCCATCCAGTCTTGTAATACAAAATATTCAGTGGCCCATATAAAAACAAAAGAGTTGAAGTATATCCTAAGGTGACAATCATGGATTTCATTCATCTTCGTCCGTCTCTTGGTCCTCTTGCTCTATCAAGCACCCATATTCTCAAGCAATGGCTTCCTCCTCAGCTGTGTGCATTCGAGGAGGCTTCGAAGGGGTCACATGGACGATGGGAGCGACTGGGCACTCCGCATTGTAATCTCTGGTCCAGACACCATCTGATTCCATAACCCAAACGCCTATCTCCTCCATAGTGGGCACATAACCTGGAAGTGAGTTGGTTTTCCTGGGTAAAGGCTGCACAGATTGCGGAATACTGGATTTCCTGCCTCTTCTACCCTTGGGCTTCTCCGGAGGCAAAACAGTCTCCCCATGAATGTTATCAAATGCTTGAGGAGCCAACACCTCATGGCTATCCTATGTAGAGCCCTCGGTGGATTCCAATCGTTGGTTGTTGCCACAGTGAGAGCGGCCTGAAAACACACCTCTGTAACTGCCTCTGCTGGGTTTCTGACGCTGGCACGGGGGCATGGTATGGCTTCTGACTCGTACATTTTATGATTTTTTTTAGATTTTAAAACATCGATATGTATTGTACTTAAATATCACCTAAATAATAGATGTACATCCTAAAATTATATAACATTCACACACATGTTCAAATGCATAAGATGTACCAATGTATGTATGTCTTAAATGTAATTTGAAATTTCCATCTAGATTCATTTTATATTTAACAAATAAAATGACAACTTGAGTTTTAAGAACAAAGCATTATATCACAACATGTGAGCACATGCCAAATGTAGTTCAACTATCCAAAATATACACATTTATGTGTAACTTGTAATTTGAAATTTCCATCTAGATTCATTTTATATTTAACAAATATAATGCCAACTTCATTTTGTGTTTAACAAATATAGTGACAACTTGAGTCTTAAAAACAAAACATTATATCACAACATGTGATCACATGCCAAATGTAGTTCAACTATTCAAAATATACACATGTATACATGGTTTGTAATTCGAAATTTCCATATAGAGAGATTCATTTTATATTTTTAACAATTTTATAAAATGACAACTTTTTAAAAACTAAACATTATATCACAATCACATGCCAAATGTAGTTCAACCAACCAAAATAAATATACACATTGTGAAAATGTAATTTGAATTTTTCATCTAGAGATTCATTTTATATTTAACAAATAAAATGACAACTTGAATTTTAAAAACAAAACATTATATCGTAAAACAAAACATTATATCACAACATGTGATTACATGCCAAATGTAGTTCAACTATCCAAAATATACACATGTATGTACATGGTTTGTAATTTGAAATTTCCATCTAGAGAGATTCATTTTATATTTAACATTTATAAAATGACAACTTTTTAAAAACAAAACTTCATATCACAATCACATGCCAAATGTAGTTCAACCATCCAAAATATACACATTGTGAAAATGTAATTTGAAATTTCCATCTAGAGATTCATTTTATATTTAACAAATAAAATGACAACTTCAGTTTTAAAAACAAAACATTATATCACAACATGAGACCAAATGCCAAATGTAGTTGAACTATCCAATTTAAAAACAAAACATTATATCACAACATGAGATCGCATGCCAAATGTAATTGAACTATCCAAAATATACATGTGTTTTGTAATTTGAAATTTACATTTAGATTTGGATTTTATATTTAACAAATAAAATGACAACTTGAGTTTTAAAAACAAAACATTATATCACAACATGTGATCACATGCCAAATATAGTTCAACTATCCAAAATATACACATGTACATGTGTTTTGTAATTTGAAATCTCCATCTAGATTCATTTTATATTTAAAAAATAAAATGACACTTGAGTTTTAAAAACAAAACAACTTGAGTTTTAAAAACAAAACATTATATATCACAACATGTGATCACATGCCAAATGTAACTATCCAAAATTTAAAATCATTCTTGATAAAAGTAAATGTAGTTTAAAACTATATCCAAACAATAAAATATGTCCAAAATTTGTATCTCACATGAACAATAAAAGTAAATATATATCTAGTTCAATGTATAGTGTTACAAGTATCAAGTTATATATAAAAGTAAATATGACTCCATAGATGTAAATTTAAGACTACATATATCAAATATAATGTTGCACACATATGCATCATCAATCAAATACAGATAGATCTAGTGTCTTTGCAGCAAAGTCCTGATCCTCGTGCTATCCTGTGAAGAATGGGGAACCTTTACACAATGTGTACAAACATTAAAATTTAATGTTTTAAAATTGAATAAGAATATAGAACTTCATGTAAAAAACAAAATGAAAAAATAAAAATAAAAATAAAAAATAATTAATTAATTAAAAAAATCATGCAATACCTCATGTGGTTCCCTCTTCATTGTATTTTGTTGCTCGTCCATTAAAACATCATCCATATTAACATCTTCCACAACAAATATACATGCATAAGTATATATATATATATATATATATATATATATATATATATATATATATATATATATATATATATATATATATATATATATATATATATATATATATATATATTAAAGATTTTCAAATGAAAATGCATATAAACTAATTTTCAATAATATTAAAAAAAAAAAAGTTAGACAACTTGTTCGAATGGTGTGGATATTCCTATCTCCATCATACACTCCATTGCTAGAGTCCGTGGAGAACAGAAATCATCTCAAAAATCCTAAAATTCAAAAAATTTAAAAGTATAAAATAACTCAAGATCTATATCTCATTTTATAATAAAACTTTTGAACTTCAATTTATAACTTAAACATATAAGTGAAAAATTGAATACTTGTGATGGTGGATTGGGCACATCTCCTAAGGGTGGCTCCGAAAGAAAATCTCCAAAAACCTAAAATTCAAAAAATTTAAAACTGTAAAATAACTCAAGATCTAGATCTCATTTTTTAATGAAACTTTTGAGCTGCAATATATAACTTAAAAACATATTTAACTGAAAAAAAATTTCATACTTGTGATGGTGGATTTGGAATATCTCCCAAGGAAGAAGATGATACCTCCATCCCAAAAACATTGGACGGAATCGGAATATGTTAACATTTAATTATATACATGTACATGTGTACACAATTATTTATTTTAAAAATATGTCATCATGTTTCGATATATAATAATAGATAAAAAAATAACTGTACATCATCATGTTCACTTAAAAAACACTAACATGTGCCAACATATCATCTTGATGGTGAGAATCATCTTGATTGTGTGATTGATGGTGAAAACCATCTTGATTGTGTGAACCAGAGGCTTCGACCATGATATTAACATCTTCGTTCATCAAGCATGAGAATTGAAAATAGTGTTAACATATATGATACATTTTTGTTAGATTAATGTATGCAAATAAACGTATGTATATATGTATTTATTACAAATTGTACATCTGTTAAAATAATCACCCTAACCATTAACACATATCGATCTCATGCCCTCTTCCTCATGAATAATTAGGTCATGTCAACCATTGCAATAATTTTTTGCATATGTTTTGAGATCTTCAACACTCATGTTGTCTATCTCATCATCTGTATGATACACAAAATTAACACATGCATTATCTCGTGCTCTTTTTCAATTCAGACAAACACCAACCCCACCGAGTCCACTCCGAACATTGTTAATGATGGTATTCCTTGCTTCTCGACTAATTTGAGAAGTGGCATCCATCTCTGACCGCAAAGTTTCTACACGAAGAGGTCGACTACCAATGGTGGCTCGGGGCGAGGCAACTCAGCATCACACTTAGCGCCCCTACAGTCACATAATCGACCTTTCCCAGGACCAAAAAATTCAGAGGGAAGGTCATTATAATTAGGTTTCATTCCCAAAAATAATTCTGCATAAAGTAATTTTGCAAAATAAAGTGGAACCTCGTCATTCCATGGGAGTCTTTCATAAGCAGCAAGGTGCCTATCATACAAATGGCTAGCTATATCAGGGTGCTTGAAATATTGCACCTTTAGCATCTTTCTTTTCAGCGCTTCTTTGAAATTAAACATAAATGTTGGAATAGGGTCTCCTACAAAGTTGCGAGTCTGGTCCATTTTATATATATTTATTATATTTAGTCTAACGCAGGGGTTTTGGGGTGGGTCAAAGCCCCTAATGCATTGTAAGCGGGTCAAGGGTAGACCAAGATTCCGCAAACCACAATTTGCGGACCATTGGATGCGTAGGCTAAAGTAGTATAAATAGTTGAGCCTTTTTTAGTCAATAGGTAGAGAAGAATTGGAATTGAGGCCACGTGCAAACTATTAGATCTGTCTAGGGTTGGTTTGGGTAGGACTCCTGCTATTGTGTGCAAGGAGATCCTCAGTCTTGCTTTGTGCAGACCCCGCTAGGCTGTGTGCGCAGGCTGGTTTTGGGTATTGAAAGTAGATCTTAAGACTAATGAATGCGGAAGTATTGTTGGAATATCTGAATCTATTGGAAATTACTGTTGATGTGAATCTGTGATATCTGCTTCTATTATATATGATCATGTGTTATTGATTTAAGCTGTGAAAAGTGACTGTGTTATTTTCTTAAGCTATGAAATGTCTGTATTTATGATCTGTAATTATGATTAGCTGCGAATCTATTGCTCTGTTTTGATAATTGACAAGATGCACGTGGATGTGAAGCTCTTGAATAGATTTGTACTTGATAACAGCTTGTTTGGGTTAAGTTGCATGTTGTGTTGTTTCTGCTGCGAACCGTTCCGTGAATAGGTTTGTCCAGTACGAACCTCTGGGGGCTGCGAACTTGACTTACCTACTCTCTCTCAGGGTGCGGAAACCTAGTTCCAGCACCCTCCCATACTGCTTCGAGTGAGACTTTGGCCTGCGAAAGTAGGTCACTATTGAAAGGACCAGTAGTATAGGGCTTTGTTGGCAAACCTTAACCTTCGAACCTGGGTCAAGACCCCTCGAGCCAACAAATGGTTTCTTTGCTGGGACCAGGAGCATTTTGAGAGAGATCGGGTAATGTCAAGGTCGTATTGGAAACCTGAAAGAAAATAAATCGATGAATGGTTTGAGAAACAAGTTCAGGAATTCATAGTAAAAGAAAACCACAATAAGAAGTTTACCACTGAAGAGTGGAAGAACAAGTATATTTTCATGGAGATCTACGAGATATTCTTTGTAACAATTGCGATCGAGCTCCAGGAGTGGCTCGCAAGGCTGGTCAAATTTCAGAAGTGTTATAAAGACGAGCGGGTCACACAGTGGACCCCAGAATTGATCCAGCAGCTAGAAAAGACTGATAACGCCATCACTCGCACGATGGATCACTGGGTGGATAGTGTGCTAGGAGGGTTTGTAACAGAGTTTTCCATCAATAAATTCGTCTCCTATTCTGAAGCGAAGCGACGGTTTTTCAAGGGTTTCTGGGGTAAGTTTCTGAAAACCTTACCCTTACTGATCAAGATACTACTGTGCCAAAAGAGTATTCTGTGTAGCCACACCGAGTGAATGACCTCTGATCTATATGGAAGCACAACACGAAGTAGGAAATACTATCGGACCAACCAAGAAGGAGATAGATCTATCTACAGTCTGGTAAGAGAAGGGGTTGTGCAGAGTCCTCCAGCCACACCACTTTCAAACCAACATAGGGGAAAGAACTCACCTACACCTCTGCCACTGCCAGAAGACGGCATGGCTGTGCACATGAAGTTACCTACGTTTAAGGGTGTGGGAGATGAATACATGGATTATTTCTGGTTTGTCACAGGATCTGTATGGACTGCACAAAATGTAGCTAGTGATGCGGTGAAAAGGGCACAGTTGTCCCTTGCCTTTGAAGGAAGAGCCTTGGACTGGTACATGAGATACATCGTCCAGCATGCGAATGCAACCATTGAAGAGATTAAGAATGCCTTGAAACAACAGTTCAAGAAGCCTAAGTCCTACTCACAAATAGTGGTGGACCTGAAGGATTTCAAGCAAGGGCCTTCTAAGTCTATGTGGGAGGCTGATCAGCGACTGAAGAAGGTTATCAGAGAAGGAGGATTTCAGTATGATGACAGACAACACATGGAATGGTTCATCGCTATGTTTCTACCTCACCTGCGCGTACCTATGGGTCACAAAACTTTTGAATCGCAAGAAAAAGCCTTGGAGGTCACTTTGAAGTTAGAAGTTGTGCCCAAAGATGATACCTAACTGGGCGTCCAATAGATCCAAGGACAATTGGAGGCGATGCACATGGAGATCCAGAATCTACAAAAGGAGCGAGGAGCAGAAGCTAGCCCTAAAAGATGGTGCATACAATGTAGGGTGAATGGTCACACCAAGGATAATTGTCCTCTGTTAGCAGACTACATGCAGGTCGGGGGAGCTAGGCCGTTGCGCCCTAGGGAAATTGCAAGGTCAAGTGGGCTGGCACTATGGTGTGATGATTGTTGCGTTGCAGGGCTACACGACACAAACCATTGCCCCCGCCTTGCTACGTATTTCCCAGAGGTAAAGCAGCAATGGTGCAGGTTCTGCAGGTCTGTAGGACATGATGAGCATAACTACCGGACGTATGATTTGATGATCGATCGAGGAAATATCTATAAGGTACAGTCAGATCCATCCTCGCCAAGATCCCTCTCGGGCATAGGTGGCTCCCCAGCCAGGGGAAGGGGAGGAGGAAGAGGTGGTAGCACAGGTCGAGGACGAGGGCAACTAATCTGTTATAACTATGGAGAAGTAGGACACTTTGCAAGGGACTGTGTGAACCCTACGAGGCAGTCCTGTCAGCATTGAAAACAGCTGGACCATCCGATTGAAGACTATCAAATATTGATAGCAAAAATGCAGGAAAATCAGCCGACGCCTACGCAGAATGTGCAGAGGATTAAGGCTGAACTACGAGACAAAGTTCCAAGCATGAATGTCGTAAAACGCAGTGGGATGGCCACCGGGGGACCTGTGGAGAAGGCTGCAATTGAACCTTTGGTCCGACAAGCAGTTATCAAACAGGAAGGTTTGGATCTAAAAAAGGAAAAAGAAACATTTGTCGTAGATCGCAAAGACTTTGTTGAGGTGGAGGCATCTACTTCTAAGGCACCGGCAAACCTCAAGGCAAATGAGGAGGTCAAACCATTTTTGCAGGCATATATGAAGCTACTACGCAACCCAAAGGTTGTGGAGAATCTTCAAGCATTAATAAATAGTTGTGCGGCACGGCCTAACCTACCCCCAGAAATCGAGGATGTGCACAAATTATACAGATATAAGAAACACACCGGTAGGGAGATGCGGTTGACAGCACAGATCGATGACTACAAAATGGATCGGGTTATTTCGGAGGGTCAGATGTGAATGCACTACCAAAAAAAAACGTGGCAACGAATGGGAGAACCTAAGTTGGAGTGGTCCACTATTCAGCTGCGTATGGCCAATCATTAGAAGATCATAACCTTAGGGAGACTGTCGAAGATCGTGGTAGATATCGCAAGGGTCAAGGTCCGGGCTGATTTAGAGGTAATTCAGATTGTAGAAGATGCAGACCCATACCCTGTGTTCCTTGGGTTAGATTGAGCCATAGATATGGGAGGCATCATTAACTTAAAGAAGAGAAGCATGGTGTTTGAAAATGATGGCACAAGGGTGATAATACCATTAGATCCTACGGAAGGCGAACGATATATAGAGCCAGTGTGCGACGAAGAGGATGTGGATCACATTTATAAGTTGATTGTGTAGGATGAAGATTGGATCAATCCCACAGCAGATGGTGTACTCTTCTGGGAAAAGGACAGTGAATGCTTCTCCGACTACGACAGGGAGATCGAGAATTGGAAAAACCGATTACAAGATGTCTTTGCGCTGCGATGTCTTCAGGTTAAAAATAACTTCCGCTGCATTTCCTCCGAGGTAAGAGACCTACCCTATTTTTATATTTATGGTGATATCAAGGGGTTTTTGCGAACATTTGAAGCTGAGGTTCCAAGAGGACAAAGGATAGGGACCCTTAACCTCGCCATGTGTAAAACACCTGCGCGGTGGTGGGACACACATAAGGAGGCGTTCCAAGACTAGGAAGAATGTCGGGATATGATGATCCTACGATTTGAACCACCCGCTCACCTGCGTATCCAAACCTACCTTGGCCCATAAGAATCGTGTGAATACTTGTTCGCCTGGGTGAAGAAACGGTGCAACAAGACTACAGAAGAGTGGGTTCATCTATTTATTCATGCCTTGGGACCACTTCCCACCGCATGGTATTTAGATGCAGAGCTCCATCAGTGCACCCACAACTGGGAGACATTGAAGGATGAATTTCTGGGGACATTTGGGTTAGTAGGTGGAATGGAGGTGCTTAATGCAGCTCTACAGGACATTGATATGGTTGTATGGGCCGAATCGCCCCCGTATGTCGCACCTGAGGTACCAACATGGGAAACGCAACTACCGGACATAGTAAATTGCCATAGCCTAGCCCTAAAAGAGTGTAAGGATGATTCGTGAGCTGTCTCTGTCTCAAAATTAGAAGGGATACGCATAGTTCCCAGACCACACAAGCTACGAACGAGTAGCATTAAGAGGCACCCTAAGCTGGCTCCGATTGGGGATGCGGATACAATAGACAATATTCTCATAAATCTGGCCACTCCTGCAATAAGGAGATAGCTGCGTTCAATCCTCAACCTCATAAATTATTACAGGAAGTTCATTCGAAAGTATGCACTGATCGCAACCCCTCTGAAAACCTTGGTTACGAAGGATGTCCTGTTGTTTTTGGATGACGAATGTCACACAAACATATATATGGCTTTGAAGTACCTGGGGAACAAGATTTTGTTGGGGGAGGATGTGTAGGAGACACAGGGGTTTAGCCCAAGCGCAGCAGGTACATTGAACGCACAGGAAAAGCGAAAAATAGCCATTGGAACAGTAAAATCAGGTTAAAAGAAAAAGTTACCGTTGAACAGAGCGAGCAGCTGGCATTTAATGAAGCGAATTCTGGAGATTTTTTATCGTTTACCTGATGGTAATTTTACCCTAACGTTGGTCAATCGCAAAAACTATAAAAGGGGCAGGAAGTTGAGGTCGAAACTTAGGTCGATTTGCAGCCAGATGTGGGCACGGACGGATTGGACACCGGAGGTACCAACTCCCCCCAGGGCACGAAGCGCACAGGCGAGACGACCAAAGAACCCCAAAAGAAGCAGCATGCTCAGCGGACAGAACACGATGAAACTTTCACCTTGTCCGACGGTGACCATGAACAAATTACAGATGTAGTCTCTCTAACCATGCAGGATCAATGGGAAGCCCTCGAAGGACAACAGAAGGTTGCGCTTGCCACATTACAGGCCGAGCTTCGCGAGCTGCAACTAAAGACAGACACACTGCACACTAGTGTGACTTTGGTACGGACACTGCAAACCACCAGTAGTGCTACGCTCACAATGACAGAAAGTCGCCTCTGCCCTTTTCCTGGCACTACCCTTATGATCAGTCCACCCGACCTGAGCACGCAGGTCCATAGTTGCCGGGAGGTATAGCTAGACATAGCCAGACTACCCCAAGATGCTCTGCATGGACTCCACACGGGTATATTTCAGGAGATTCAGCACCGGGACCTGCAGATTCACCAACAGCTAGGCTTGGCTGAGCAAACGATCATCCAAAGCAACGCCGCAATTGCCCTTGCCACCACACAGCAGAAGGAGCTCGAAAGCTTCATTCACTAGCTCTGCGCAGAAATTCCAGCAGAGATTCTAGCTACTGCTACGCCGCAGGCAAAGGTTGAGGGGTCGGTCGTCGCATTGAAGGCATCTCGAACAGAGGTTGTGGAGGTTAAGTCATGGATGGAGCAGCAGATTTCCGATCTGCAAGCTCAATTGCAGCCCAAAACACCTCCAGAGGTGCGGGCCCAACGATATGCGCTCAAAACCGCAGCTACGAACATCATCACAAGGCAGATCGTGCAGGGTGTTCAACTACCGGAAACTACCATGCAGCTATGGACCAAGGTCCAACGCGATCCGCTCCTACGTGAAATAACCCAGGCCCTGCAGGAGAAAGAGGAGATGTTTGAAACATTGGAAGCCACCTTGCCCATGTTGGTTCCTGCTCAGTGTTTGGCATGACTATGAACTAGCCAAGACCTCCAAGCTAAGATAGAAGAGCTTCGACAGAAGAAGAAGGCCCTCAATGACCGCTTGAAGCCTTGGGCTGCTAACGCCCTTAAACTGTTGCAGGATGCTAATGTAGCTGTGAAGCAGCTCAACCAGACTCTGGAAAGTGTCACTGTTGCAACGGAAGGCCTAATTTCACAGAAATTGGTCTACATTTCCCAGAATGTTGCTGCCCCAAAGTGAAGTCGTGCTGCCCCTATTGGCTGAAGCGATCAAACTATTGCAGGTGCAGGTGGAAACCCCACCATCTTAGTGACTCGGGACGAGTCACAAGATTGTGTTGGGGGACTGTTGGAACAGAGTCTCCTACAAAGCTGCGAGTCTGACCCATTTGTATATTTTTTATTATATTTAGTCTAACGCATGGGTTTTGGAGTGGGTCAAAGCCCCTAATGCATTGTAAGTGGGTCAAGGGTAAACCAAGAGTCTGCAAACCACGGTTTGTGGACCATTGGATGCATAGGCTAAAGTAGTATAAATAGTTGAGCCTTTTTTAGTCGATAGGTAGAGAAGAATTGGAATTAAGGCTACATGTGAACTATTAGATCTATCTAGGGTTGGTTTGGGTAGGACTCCTGCTGCTGTGTGCAAGGAGATCCTCAGTCCCGTTGTGTGCGGACCTCGCTAGGTTGTGTGCGTGGGCTGGCTTTGGATATTGTAAGTAGATATGAAGACTAAAGAATGCGGAAGTATTGTTGGAATATTTGAATCTATTGGAAATTACTTTTGATGTGAATCTATGATATTTTCTTTTGCTATATATGCTCCTGTGTTATTGGTTTAAGCTACGAAAAGTGACTGTGTTATTTGCTTAAGCTGTAAAATGTCTGTATTTATGATCTGTAATTATGATTAGCTACGAATCTGTTTCTCTGTTTTGATAATTGGAAATACGCACATGGATGTGAATCTCTTGAATAGATTTATACTTGATAACAGCTTGTTTGCATTCAGTTTGCATGTTATGTTGTTTCTGCTGCGAACCATTCTGTGAATAGGTCTGTCCGGTATGAACCTCTAGGGGCTACGAAATTGACTTACCTACTCTCTCTTAGGGTGCGGAAACCTGGTTCCAGCACCCTCCCATACTGATTCGGGTGAGACTTTAGCCTGTGAAAGAAAGTCACTGTCGAAAGGGCCAATAGTATAGGGGTTTGTTGGAAAACCTTAACCTCCGAACCTGGGTCAGGACCCCTCAAGCCAACAATAGACTTGGCCATTTCCGTTGTAACTCTTTGTTTAACAACCTCCCATGTATCAGGACCGATCATTGTTTCCTTTCTTTTTCTCATCACTTCTACAAAAGTATCAATGGTTGGCCCAAGCATTATGTACACATCTACTAGTTTGCTTAAAGCGTGAGTAACTATTTATAAGCTTTCTCGACTCTCAGTAGGGAGTTTCAAAGACACAATATCTTTCTTCAATTTTGAATGAAGATGTTGACACCTTTTTAATGTGCATTGTTGCATGTTTGTTTCCCAAGGTATATCAGAAATGTCAAATGGATAAGTCGTGGTTGGTGTACAACCTTCTTCTTGAATAACGTGTTCTATCCTACGTCTTTTTGGAGCAACATTTTCACCCTCTACATCAATATATATAAAAAATTATAAATAAAAAAACATGTAAACAAATTTTTACAAATTGAATGAAAATAATATTCAGATTGATGGCCACCTCAATATGGTTGGCCAGCATCATGCCCACCCTGAGACTATTGAGAACCAGAATGACCACCGATTGGTTGACAACCAACACGACCATCCATTTATTGGCCTCCGAGGGAATTCATATCACCACCCTCACGCAATTGGCCACCACCTATTGATGGGTCTCCAGGGGAATGTATACCACCACCAACCTCTCGTTGGCGAGAAATCAGGTCTCGCGGACAAGACCCAGGTTCAAGAGTTGTGGCCAACAAGGGGTCCGGTGTAGTCTAGGAACACGTCGGCATTTTCACCCTGCTCCGGAGAGAAGTGCGTCTCACCCGAGGCATGCCGCAACCACATGTAGAAGGGGATAAGATCAATGGCAAGGAACAAACCCGCAACTAATGAAGAGCAGTGCATCCATTACATATACAGAGTTATATACGCAAGATCACTTAATAAGCATTCAGACATTCATAAAGAAAATTTTAAGCCAGCATAAACACATTACAAGCACATGAACATCTTATTGAGACAACGACCTTCCATTGTATTAATCTCTTGGCCAAACATATGATTACATAGCATTCTTACTGATAGCTCACAAATCTGATACAGATGGATTTCGGAACAGAAAGGTAGAATAGAGAAAATAAGAAACCATATGAAGAAGATGCATGATTCCTCCGTAGCTGCTCTGCGCGTCTTTCCCTGTCTTGAGCCTCGCAACCTCTTTAGCATCTATTCAACACCCTTCTCTTTTCGGCCGGGTGACTGTTATTTATTCACCCGCTCTTGTGACTATCAGTTCCTCTGTGGCTTTACTTCGGCTTCTCTTGGCTTCTCTCCTGTTATCTGCGTGTTCCACTTCCTGTCTTCTGCTGTGTTTCCTTCATCTACACTTGTCCCTGTTCTATCTCCAGCTATCGTATGCTTTCGCGCCGCCTTGGTAGCTCTGTGACTCCTGGTAGTTGCGGCGCGGTCGCGGTTGCCATGTGTATTCATACCGCAACTCAAAAAGGGTCAAAGTTCAAAATGTCTTAGCCAAGATTTCAAAACTAAACAAAAACAAGGGCCCCAACAGGCCCCGACCACAATTCCTTGACTCGTCCGCGAGTCAATCACAAATAACAGTTTCTACTTCCATTACCCCGCTGGCTCCCGTGCTCTGTTCTGCTGTGCCTTCTCCCTGCGCCCTTTCCTGCTGTGCTCCGCCACTTGGTTGTTCAAACAAGGGCCCCAACTCCGGACTGGGCGAGCGTCAGATCTCTAAGCGGTGGAAGTCCGCCAATCGCGCATAGTTTCATTCCTCACATAAGCAAGCCTGGCTGAGAGATCTGGTGGCGGCTGCTTGTCTATGGTCTGGGAATCCCCAACGTCGTGGCAAGCCGGCTTCCTACCTGCATCCAAACAGGCATGGCTAGCATTGGTTAAGGCTGACGATCTCCTGAGGACTGTTTGGCCGCAACCGAGTCGGCCTCCAAGCTAGTTGGGTGCTGAAGTTCGAGAATCGTTGAAGTTCGAGCTCGTCACTCAAATTCATCAAGGACGATTGCTGTAAGCCCCTGAATTCTGATCGCATCCGGCTGTTGGAGCTACTGCCTGGCGTGTAATGGTGCTCCATGTAGGTTTGCCAATGGAGGTGGGGGAATTCAGCTGGGTCGGACATGTTAGCGTCCATACATGCTGCATTGTCATACTTGCCCACTAGCGACTCTACGCGGTGAATTCGGCTGTCCAACACTGGTTCGGGGACGGAGATGAGAGCTCTCGGCATCTTGGTGCGGCGCTGGTAGACTTGGAGGATTCTGTTGGAGTTTCCTTCTGAGTGCAGTGCGCTTGAAGGCTGTAATTGCTCTGGAGTCGCTGCAACTTCCAAATTGAACTGGTCCGTCATTCTCGTGCTGTTGATCTTCATGCAAATTATGGCATCCGCTGGCACGAGCGGAGTTGATGAGACTCCATAACGGCAATTAATTCTTGCCATCCTTCGAGGCTGCGATAATCGTGCGATCAATCGCGTGCCTGTATGTAATCTGACAGTTGCTGACAGCGTCATGGGAATATGGGTGGACACGATGGCTGAGGGAACTACGGGTGATGGCAAATGATTACGGTACAATTATTGTCTACTTATGGTAATTTATGAAGCAAATCTGAGCGATCCTACGGACTGACAAAAGGACTGACGGAAATGACCTGGACTGACACTGGCACGG
Source organism: Pinus albicaulis (assembly GCA_034641835.2). NCBI lineage: Eukaryota > Viridiplantae > Streptophyta > Pinopsida > Pinales > Pinaceae > Pinus > Pinus albicaulis. The sequence continues at coordinate 109,689,742 of CM076577.1, read as the reverse complement.
GGATGGATCCTACGCAAACGACACGCTGGACTGGCGCGGCGACACACTGGACTGGTGCTGCGACACGCTGGAATGGTCTGCCCCGACCACAGTTGGTTGCGGTGAGGTACCCGCAACTGACCAATTATTTGACAGACTGTCTATGAACGGAAAAGAATCCCTACGCTCATCCCGGTTGCGGGAGAGTTATTCGACTAAGCTACTCTATGGGTTCTCTCGGTTGCGAGAGTTATTGATGAAAAATAAAAGGTACCTACTTCTGGTAGGGTTTCAGGCGTGCGCCATTCACCCACCCAGGAAGAACTGTACCGTCCAGCTGTGCCATCCGAACGGCTCCTAAATCGCGGATCTCGATGACAAAGTAGGGTCCCAACCAGTGCATTTGGAGCTTGCCTGGAAACTTCTGGAACCGGCTGTCATATAAGAGAACTTTGCCGCCAACTTGGAAGGCTTTGGTTTTGATGTGGCGGTCGTGCCACACTTTCTGTCTAGCCTTCTGAACCTTCTGGTGGAATTCTGCCAGGAATCGGGCCTCATCCAGCTCCTGTAGTTCCTGGAGGCGTTCCCGGAGTGACTCCTCTTCTGAGAATTGGAGGGACGTTGCGATCAAAAGACTGGGTACAGTGAATTCGGCGGGAATCACAGCTTCCCGGCCATACACCAACTGGAATGGTGTCTGGTTGGTCAAACGTTTCACTGTGGTCCGGTAGGGCCATAATGCCGCTGGGAGGCGCTCGTCCCAATTGTTGCGCTGAGCATTGCAAATTTTAGTCAAGCCCTTCTCAAGAATCTTGTTGAATGCTTCTACAGTACCATTGGCCTGTGGGTGGTATGGGCTGCTTTTATGATGCTGAATCATAAATGTGTCGAGTAGTGACTTGACTGTGGCATTAATGAAATGCGTACCCTGATCGCTGGTTAAGCTCCATGGGCAGCCAAAGCGGCTGATGATGTGTTCAAAAATGAACCGGGCAGCGGTCTCTGCCGAGCAGTCGCGTACCACTGCCGCCTTAGCCCACCGTGTGAGGTAGTCCGTGGCGGTAATGATGTACTGGGCCTTGGAATGTCGAGCGATTGGTGCGATGGGACCTACGAAATCAACAACCCACTTTTCAAACGGCCGCAACACATGCACTGGGTGTAGCGGAAGCTCGTCCCGGTGCGAAGGCCTTCCCGTCCGCTGGCAAACATCGCAACGCTTCACATAGGCCTTACAGTCAGCATGTACCGTCGGCCACCATAGGCCAGCTTGGAGCACCTTCCTTGCGGTGGGTTTCGCACCCACATGCCCTCCCGCAACACCACTGTGACATTCCCACATCACTGCTTCCTGTTCGTGGTCAAGAACACACCTGCGCAACACCTCATCAAGGCCCAGTTTGTACAGCTGCCCCGCGATCAATTGGTAGTCGGCCGCCCGGACAACCAGGTTGCGTTTCTGAAGCGGGGTGTAATCCTGAGGGCACTGTCCTGTGGTCAGATAAGTGGCAATGTCAGATAGGTAATCTGGTACTGCTTCGACCCAGAAGAGGTCTGCATCCGGCAGCTGATCGTCCAACAAGCCTTCATTCTCTCCCGTCTCCAACCTGGATAAATGATCGAGACCAACATTCAACCTGCCAGGCTTGAAAATCACCTCAAACGTGAATTCCTGGAAAATTAGAAGCCAGCGACAGATCCGTCCTTCCAACATAGGCTTATTCACCAGATACTTCAATGCAGAATGGTCCGTGAAGAATGTGAATTTTCCGCCCAGAAGATAGTGGCGGAACTTCTGGAGGGAGTACACCATCGCCAACGCCTCCCGCTCGGTCGTGGTGTAATTCTTCTCCGCATTCGATAACCGACGGCTGGCGAAGTACACGGGGTGATCTACGGTCGTCTCCCTGGGTTGCGCCAATACATCTCCAAGTGCAATTCCAGACGCATCAATATGGACATGGAACTGCTTATCCCAGTCGGGATGAACAAGTATGGGTGCCGTCGCCAACTTCTCCTTCAATGTGTCAAGTGCCTTCCTGCACTCCGCCGTCCACCCAAACGCTTCTGACTTCCACAACAGTTTCTCCAGAGTGGCCGTAATCCTTGCGTAGTTGCGAATAAACCGCCTGTAATATCCTGTGTGCCCGAGCAGTACCCGCAACTGCTTCACGGTCTCGGGGGCCTCCATGTGGACGATGACCGCGACCTTGGCAGGATCAACGCAGACCCCTTGCTTGCACACCACGTGGCCCAAGAGTGTGCCGAATGGTACTGCAAAAATACATTTCTTCAAGTTCAAGGAAATCTGCAGCTGGCGACACCGGTCAAACATAATACGCAACAGCGAGGCGTGTTTCTTCAACAGACTGTAGACAGTCCAGTCATCCATGTAGACCTCCAGGAACTTGTGAATGTACTCCCAGAAAGCAGCAATGACAATCCGGGAAAACACAGCCGGTGCGTTCTTCAGACCAAACGGCATAACGTGGTATGCGAATGATCCCCACTCAGTGGTGAATGTCGTCTTTTCTTTGTCTTCCTCGGCGATGCGCACCTGATGGTAGCCCGAGAACCCATCAGTGAAGGAATAAGCTTCGTTCCCCGCGACATGATCTAGAACTTCATCGCTGAAAGGAGTGGGAAACGGATCGTGGATGCAAGCATTATTCAGGCTCCGGTAGTCGACACAGACCCGGATCTCCGCTTTGTCCTTCTTGTTCTGGATGACAATGGGACTCACCCATTCGGCTTCTTCTACTGGAAAGATGAGACCTGCAGCCAGCATTTTGTCAATCTCCATCTTGACCTTCTCTTTGATACGTGGATTCAACCGGTAGGGTCGGTGCTTCACCGGTCTGGCCCCCGGCTTCAACGTGATGCGCATTTCGCCCAGATCCCCCTTGATCCCCTTCAGGTCCGCAACTGAGGACGGAAACAAATCTTCGTATTCCCAGAGGAGGCTGAAAATTTCTTTTGTTGTCTCCTCGTCCCAGTAATCTCCCACCGTTGCGAGCTTAGGTTTCTCGTCCGTTCCAATGTTCAGTTTTTTTGTCTTTAGCGGCTGTAAATGGACTCCTTCAGTCGTCGGCTCTTCACTGATGCTCCGCTCGCCTTCCTTTTCGTCAAAATAGAGATGCTTGAGGTCCTCCAAACTATCGTCCTCCAGATCGCCATCGATCCGGTGACAAACCAACTCGCGCCTGACCTTGATCGTGACCCGGTAGGGCCCTCGTCGGAGCTCGGGGGTGGCCAGAAAAACAAGACCTGTGATTTCTGTGGGGCTGAGACTCTACGCCATCGTCTCCCCTTCGAACGAAGCACCAAATGAACTTGTCGCAGCGCCTTGCCAGGCGGGTTTCCCGGCCCTCGCACCTTCCTCCGGGTACCGGGCACAGGGAATGGTGCTGAGTGGATAGGCTTTGTGGATTGACTCCTCGGGGTACCTTGTGCTCTTGCTTGTTCTTCGTGAGCACTTAAATGGTGTCGCTGATTTGGAACCCTGCGACCTGCGTGTTAAGCCGGAATTCTTTGCCTGTTCGTTGCTTGTTCCGCTTGACACGTTGCACATATTGAGGGCCAGCGTCCGCTGGATCTCCAAGTTCTATGCGCCCCTGCAGTGCTCTGTTCAAAGCATGCTGGAGTTGCTGCCGCAACGCAACATCATCAACAATCCTAAGGAATAGCCAGAGCCAATCCTCGACCACAGTACCTGTGACGTTCTGCGCACCAGATTCCGGCAGCATGGGCTCCTCCAAACCTCCCTCGTTCCGCAACTGGGCGAATGCCTCAACCGCCTCCTGGAAATACTTCTTTTGGACTTCGGGCCTGATCAACTTCTTCGGGGATGCCGGCCGAACCACTCAAGCTGGCTCCTTCCCGTGGGCATCCTCTCCAGTCTTCTTTCCGCCCCTTGTCACGATTGCGACGTTCTGCATGTCGGGGGTTGCGGCCCCTCGCGGCTCTGAGTTTATCAGATTTGCTCCCCTCTGCCTCACCCGTTCTTCCCACTTCTTGAGGAGCTCCGGACAGTCTTCTGTAGCATGGGCGTTGACCGGCACTGGGAACACCAGGGTCGTCGCGGAAGGGGACATTCTCGAGCCACATGACCCTCCTGGTCACAATTGTAGCATTTTACCGGACCGCGTCCGCCTGTGCGGCCTCCCCGCATGCCTCCGCCACCTCTTCCCCTTGGAGCCTCGTTCACCCGGTACGAGGGACGATCCAGTCGATCCGCAAGTGCGTCAAGCGCCCTGCACTGCTCAGTGTTGTGAGTCGTTGACACACAAAATTCGCAGTATACATTATTCGGGACCGTGGAATACTTCTGTAGTATCGGGCACATCTGAGGAGGATGCCCCAACGTCCGGCAAATCTCACAGTACTCTGTGGTGGAGGACCCCGGTTGCGGTGGGAACCCCGCATAAGTCTGTTGCGGCTGGTAGACTCCCTGCGGGTTCATCGCCGCGCCACCCCCTGGTGGTGGACCCCCCTGGATTGCTGCGACCGTGGGTCCTGCCCCTGCCGCGCGCAACCGAGGACACTCAGTTGCGACGTGGCCTTCGACCAGGCAATGAGTACACCAAACATTCGGTCGCGCTGGTCTCACCGGCTGAAGTTCCTTGAGCTTTTCAGTCAAGCTGGCGATCTGGTGTTGCAACCCTATCAAAGAATGGTCTTGCGGGGCCGCCCCCCCCCCCCGATATTCCTGGGGGTAGCCCGCCATAGCTTCAATCTTCATGGCCTGCTCCAAAGCGTCCTGCAGATTATCAATCTTCTGCTGAGTGAGAGGGGTTCGTGTCAAGGGGAGCAGAGCCTTGATGAACCAGTCCCTCTGGTGGTTTGGATCGATCGGGTAGCTAAGTTTCCCGATCGCGTCCTTGAATCGCCGCATCAACTCCCATGCGGTCTCACCTTCCTTTTGCTTAATTTCCCACAGCTCTGACAGGCCCTGCTGGTCTGTCTGGGGAAGCTTGAATTCGCGGACAAAATCCCGCTTCACGTCCGCAATTACGGGGTTAGGATGAGCCTCGGACCACTTGATAAACCATCGCAGAGCCCTCTCTCTGAGCGTGGTTTGGAATTCTATTAACTTCCCAGCGTCTGGCGTCTGGCGAGCCCTCCAGATGGCTTCGCATAGGTACCAGTGCTGCTCTACATCATCATTTCCCCGACAAGAAAACTCTGGATACCGGGTGAAAGATCCAGCCATGTGTACTTGCGGAAAATTGACCAGGATAAAGCCTCCCGGTCCTGGTTGCGCAACGGTTCCACTAGGAAAAATACCACTACTAGTAACGCTGCTGTTACCGGACGTTACTGACACTGATGCACTACTGTATGACCGACTCAATGCTTGTAACTGAATAAAAATATTGCTTAAAGGTTGATATAGTACCAGGGGAAGGTCGGGATCCTGGCCATGCAGAAGGTGAGAAGTAGGGCTGCCTGGAGGGGTGGGTGACGTCTGATCTTGAAACATCCGTTGCATCACGCCGTGCCATTCATCATCGGAACTTTCTTCGGGCTGCATCTTTCCGTTATCTTCACTATTCACGATCTCTCTTTCTCGCGTCGCTGGGCTCCCATGCACCCACTGCACTTCCACTGTTGTCCCGTCTTCTTTCCGGGTATCCAAACCCATAACTCCCGTTCTCTGAGGCACCTCCTTCTGATTTTTCCTCTCGATCTCTCTTCTCTTCAAATCTCTCATTACCCTTCTTCGCCACCTATCGGCGATCTGTGCTCGCCGATGTGCACGTAGCTCCCGCAACTTGCATGCGGCCTCAGCATCCATTCCCCACTCCCCACTCTCACAGTCTACACAGCATCGGTCCCCTCAACCCTTCCCCCAGTATGGGTGGTTTACGCTTCCATACCCGTTTTATGGAATTCAATCAACCCTTTGTCCACCATCAGGGCTTTGATCCACAGCGGAATCTCCTTCAACAGCTTCCCTCTCAACCCTGAGTGGAAAACAGCCTCGGCCTTCGAGAAGGATTGGTAGCACTCAGCAGCAAACTCCACAACGTATCCTTCCAAGGTGGTCCTTACCCAAAACTCCACTGCGCGGGTTAGTTCAGTATCTACCCGATGCAGTGCCACCAGGTCTTCGTGCGTCCACCTGCGGTTTATCTTCCGCAAACCTTCTTGGGGCAGCGTCGCTCGTAACCTCCGCAACCAATTGTAAAGGTTCGTAGGGAACCTTCCCCAGAAAATTTCGTACGTATCGCTGGCTGAGTCAGAGAAAAGAACAAGCTCCTTGATCGCCGCCTCCTTTTTCTTGGTCAGCTCTGCTTGCTGAGCAATGAACTGGTCAAGATGATCATCCCACCATCGCCGTATCGCTCCTTCAAAAATCCTTGATACCATGATCTAGATCCCCTCAGAACATGCAGGTCCCGGCAACGGAACCATTTGTTGGCGAGAAGTCAGGTCTCGCGGACAAGACCCAGGTTCAAGATTTGTGGCCAACAAAGGGGTCCGGTGTAGTCTAGGAACACGCCGGCATTTTCACCCTGCTCTGGAGAGCAGTGCGTCTCACCCGAGGCGTGCCGCAACCACATGCAGAAGGGGATGAGATCAATGGCAAGGAACAAACCCGCAACTAATGAAGGGCAGTGCATCCATTACATATACCGAGTTATATACGCAAGATCACTTATAAGCATTCAGACATTCACAAATAAAATTTTAAACCAGCAGAAACAAATTATAAGCACATGGACATCTTATTTAGACAACAATATCTCATTGTATTAATCTCTTGGCAGAACACATGATTACATGGCATTCCCACAGATAGCTACAAATCTGATACAGATGGGTTTCAGAACAGAAAGGTAGAATAGAGAAGATAAGAAACCATATGAAGAACATGCATGAATCCTCCGCAGCTGCTCTGCGCATATTTTCCTGTCTCGAGCCTCGCAACCTCTTCAGCATCTATTCAACATTCAACCTCTTCTTTTCAGCCGGGTGACTGTTATTTATTCACCCGCGCTCGCGACTATCGGTTCCTCTGTGGCTTTACTTCGGCTTCTCCTGGCTTCTCTCCTGTTATCTGCGTGTTCCACTTCCTGTCTTCTGCTGTGTTTCCTTCATCTGCACTTGTCCCTGTTCTATCTCCAGCTATCGAGTGCTTACGCGCCACCTTGGTAGCTCCGTGACTCCTGGTAGTTGCGGCGCGGTCGCGGTTGCCATGTGTATTTATTCCGCAACTCAAAAAGGGTCAAAGTTCAAAATGTCTTAGCCAAGATTTCAAAACTAAACAAAAACAAGGGCCCCAACAACCTCACAATCTCACACAAGAGAAGAGCTTAATCCAAAATATGAATTTATAATCAATTCAAAAATACATTCATACATATAAATACATGTACATATGATTGATTAAATTGCATGAACCATACCACGATTGCATGAACCATGGCCATGCTCTATTGATAGAGTGTACACTCTTGTCCTCCTAACTCCTAAAAAAGTCAAAAATTGAAACTTATTAAAAACTAATTTAACTCACAAAATTGATAAAAAATCAATTCCATATGTACACATGTGTGTATATGGGGATAAAATTATATATATAGCCAATAAAAAAATTAATTCGACATGTATACACACATGTATGTATGGAGATAAGATTATATAAATACCATGAACATCTCTCGATCCATGATCCCCCTCACTCGTAGAGGCATGGGACTCTATTGATATTTGTCTTTCATCCTCCGTGATATATATGGATATATCTACAGTGGATATTTACAATTATTTTTAAATTGCTATTTAAAATAATTCAAAAGATTTCAAAAAATTAATGTAATTTAGTACACAAATTATGTAAAACACAACTTTCAAAGCACTAATTGATGTGTGAAACTCAATTTAAACAAAAATTTGTTGAAGTCCTCACATTTTAATTTTATAAAAGTGTGAAGTTCACCAAATTGCGCTTTACATGGTGGGATCACCCTTGATATATAATTGAAAAAACACATAGTCATTAAAAATGATGCATTTATAAGTAAAAAACACACACATATCAAAGATACGTTACAATGTCCATCAATAAATTTTTAAGGAGAACGTCTCAACACTAATTCATCTTTGAAAGACGAATCTTGAATTGACATTGTCCCGTATAATACTAATTCATCAATTAATTCATTTTTGACAGATAAATCTTGAATTGGCATTGCCCCACACAATAGATCACCAGACATCTTATTAACATTTGCACAATGTCTTATACTAAAAATTTGAAATTGTCGAACAATATTGTTTGCTTTGCCATGCAGTTGTTTTAGCCTTCCTTCTTAACTCGGTACACGTCTTTCATCTGGTTGCACACAAGTTCAGAATTGATGAAAACTACAATTCCATTTGATCCATACTCCCTAGTTGTTTCCAAGCCTTCTATCAATGCAATATAATATGCCTCGTTGTTTGTTGTTCTTCTCGGTATATTCATTTTCCTTTGGAAGACCTTGTTAGTCGCAATACTGCAAAGCACATATGTAATCATTGCTTTCCCTCGATTGGGATAGCAAGAAACATCTATGCATAATGTCCATTTTTCAACCATATTTAGTGGGGTTTTTTATCCACAAAAAAAAACAAATTCAATAAAATATATTAAATTAACATTTATTGAAAATGCATGGGAGAAATGACATGTACATGGTTTTCCTTAAATTTTATGGTTGAAATTACATGTACATGGTTTGCCCAAAAACACTAGCAAATGCCTTAAAGTTTGTGGGAGAAATGGCATGTACATGGTTTCCAAAAACACTAGCATTTTCCTTATTGCAAATGCCTTAAATTAACACTATCAAATGCATTAAAGTTTATCAGAGAAATGACACATGTACATGGTTTGCCTTAAAATTTTTCTTATGGGAGAAAGGAGAAATGACATGTACATGATTTTCCTTAAAGTTTGCCTTGAGTTTATGGGAGAAAGCCTTGAGTTTGTGGGAGAAATGACATGTGCATGGTTTGCTTTAAAATTTACGTGAAAGTTTATGGGATAAATCACATCTAGAAATGACATGCCTTAAAGTTTGTCTTGCCTAGAGTTTAAGGGAGAAATGACATGTACATGGTTTGCCTTAAAGTTTGCCTTATAGTTTATGGGTGAAATGACATAGAAATTACATGCCTTAAAATTTGCCTTAAATTTTATGGGAGAAATGACACATGTACATGGTTTGCCTTAAATTTTAGGAGAAATGACATAGAAATGACATGTACATGGTTCCAAAAACACTAGTAAATGCCTTAAATTTTATTGAAGAAATGATATGTACATGGTTATCCTTAAAGTTTGCCTTGAGTTTATGGGAGAAATGGGAGAAATGACATGTGTGTACATGGTTTGTCTTAAATTTTTCCTTAAAGTTTATGGGAGAAATGATATATAAATGACATGTGCATGGTTCCAAAAACACTAGCAAATGCCTTCAATTTTATGGGAGAAATGGAATATACATGGTTTGCAAAAAAACTAGCATTTTTCTTATTACAAATGTCTTAAATTAACACTAGAAAATACCTTAAAGTTTATGAGAGAAATGACACATGTACATGGTTTGCCTTAAATTTTGCCTTATGGGAGAAAGGAGAAATGACATGTACATGATTTGCCTTAAATTTTGCCTTGAGTTTATGGGAGAAAGCCTTGAATTTGTGGGAGAAATGACATGTGCATGGTTTGCTTTAAATTTTGTGGGAGAAATCACATTTAGAAATGACATGCCTTAAAGTTTGTCTTGCTTAAAGTTTAAGGGAGAAATGACATGTACATGGTTTGCCTTAAAGTTTGTCTTATATTTTATAGGAGAAATGACATAGAAACGACATGCCTTAAAGTCTGCCTTAAAGTTTATGGGAGAAATGACACATGTACATGGTTTTCCTTAAATTTTATGGGAGAAATGACATAGAAATGACATGTACATGGTTCCAAAAACACTAGAAAATGCCTTAAATTTTATCGGAGAAATGACATGTACATGGTTATCCTTAAATTTTGACGTGAGTTTATGAGAGAAATGGGAGAAATGACATGTATGTACATGGTTTGCCTTAAAGTTTATGGGAGAAATGACAGAGAAATGAAATGTACATGGTTCCAAAAACACTAGCAAATGTGTTACACAATTTTTTGGTCATCTAACCTGTTACTATTAGATGGACCTAAGTACACCATGTAAGACCAATTTTACCCTAAGTAAAATTTCTTTCACTATGAAAAATAACTTAGTAAAACACCTTTATTAAGTTGTTTATGGTCTAAACGGGAAACCCCATGAGGAAATATTAAATAAATCTACATTTGTTTGATTTTCCTCAAGGAATAATTAGTTAAACAACAATTTAATTAATATTCCTGGTTATATTTAACCCAAAACAGGGAAATTAATTAGATAAATCATTATTTATCTTATTATTTTGAGGAATAATTATTTAAACCTTATTTAAATAACATTCCTTGTTAAATTTGACTAAATCACTCATAAATAGTTAAATAAATCATTATTTATTTAATTATTACTCAACCACATCCTTAAAATAATAAATAAATCATTTATTTATTTATTATTTACAAATAAAGGGATTTGACCCAAGTCAAATTCATTTTCCCTCCAACAAATATAATAAAATATTCCATAAAAGTTGGATCTTGATTTGGTTAATAATATTTTAATTAAGCACCAATATCTAGACTAACTCAATATTTTGTTATAAATAGAAGGCTTTTTCCATTCACTCACTACCTTTTGTTGCCTAAAGATCACTCTAGATCTATACTTTTGGTCTGACTTTGATCCACCATCATTGTCATATTTTTCTATCTTTTTGCTTGTGAGCTCCCTTTGAGTTCCACTTTTGTCTGGGTTTTCTACACCATCAAGAGAGAGGAATTGTAGATCTGAAGTGCTGAGGACTTACAATAACCCATCCCATTAAAAAGAACTGGTAACATCCTTCTATGTTTTCCTCCCCAGTGGAGTCGTCAGTTGTTAGTATGAATTTTAATTGCAAGTGTACGAAAAATGATCACTTTAGTTGTGCATAACAAATAGCCCTAACAGCAAAGATGGTTGTCAATATCTTCAAATCTGCAATTAGGTGATCAAGATAAATGCTGCAAAAATCTAGATCTATGCATCAAAAGACATTAACAAGTAAATAAAAACGAGATTTACTCCATGCATCCAATAGACAAGACAATAATATGTTGAATGAATTATCAGATGCCATTGTACATAGACAACTATCCCTATAGTGGGATGAGTTATCGTGGGGATCCGGACTTTCCACTGCCACCTGGTCGAGTATGGGGGCCTGATGGTAAGTGAGAAATTGCTAATCTTTTATGTGCATTGTAAAGTTTCAGAATATTGTATATGGTACTAATTCTTTCACTTTTGGTATGTAGATACAGTACCGGTAAAACCGACTGGGTATATGGGACGGCCTGCAGTATGAGGAACTGCCGGACCTAGTGGATCGATAGCACCACAAAATGAAGATGTGGCAACCCTCCTGGAGGACGTTCGTTGCAGATGTGGGAGTCTTAAGCAACATTGCGAGGACAACAAGCCTCCCCTTTCGTCCCTCCTAGTGCTGCGCCTAGTCAGCCGGTTGTGTTTACTAATCCTTTCCCTCATTAAGGATTTGTGGCTACCCAACCACCCGAAGGTCAGGTGGCCAATCAACCTATTCCATCGAACATAAGTGCCGGGTCCCTGTGATGAATTAGGCCAACCTATAACCTTAGATATCAATCTTCGGACTCAATCCTATGGAGCCTGCAACAAGCTGCTCCCACTAAATCGTCACAGGAAACCACCTCCTTCCAATCCCTACGAGCCTCTTTTGACAACCAATTGTCCTTTATAGATCCCTCAGCCTAAGGTAGAGGTTCATACCAAGATCCCCAAGGGACCGTTACGTCAAAACATTTCTTCTGGCAAAGCTACCCATTCGTATAGTATAGTAGATTATTTGGTGCAATCCCCTGCTACCATCTCAATGTTGGAACTCCTCCATTCGTGCCCTTCACAATGGAAATCTCTACTACACTACGCAACAGGCGCTATGAATCCTTTCGATGATTGATTGATTGTCTTCGATAAATGGTAGGTTAGAACATCTCCTCTCCCTTGCTTGGTCGCCCAAATCCCGGTCAAGATGCGGAATGCCGAACGCCAGCGTTTCTCAATGCATTATTGATGAGGGGGCATACACATGTGTGATGTCCTCTTCAGTTTGGAAGCAACTCGGATCAGCTGAGTTTGCTCCTTCCACGATCACTCTTCGAGCGTGGGATGGCCACGCCTCTCAGCCCATTGGCTTATTCTGCAATTGTCCTATTACTCTTGCGGGCAAGACTATTTGTGTTGACGTAGAAGTCATAGATTCCCCCTCAGATTACAACATTCTATTGGGTCATACATACACTTATGCAATGTTTTCTATCCCTTCCGCGGTCCACCGCATGATGTCCTTCCCTCATAACAGAAAGATAGTCACCATTGACCAGTTGACATATTACGAATCGAAGTCTCAAACCTCCCCTGAGTCCACCATCTCTTCGGTGGCCAATAAGAAAACCGTCGATCCTTTGACCAGTGTCTCACCCAGAGTCTACAAATATTCCTCATTGCTTGGTACATTCCCTGGTCTTCCTGCCCCTGTCTCTAATCACATCTCCTTCGAATGTTTGCATGATGCAATCTCTTGGGCTTCCTCAAACGAACGCTTCGGCCTGATGGTGACCTCCTCGCCCTCATGACCTACTCCTAGCCCTTGATTCGACCTTCTGAACCCCCTCGTCACGGCCATCCCACCTACGGTGGTGTTCTTGAGTACCTTCTTAAACTCTGAAGAATGGTTCCTCGAGTTTAACCATCTTAGAGGCAAGTCCCCGCCGGCCATGCCCCTCCGGTCATGTCACATTTCTGGCTCCCCCTCCAAGAGTGTACACGGTACCTGTCCGTGACTGCCTCTCTCTACCTAACGTCCATTGGGATTATAGGTGCACCTTGATCCACTCCGCGCTGCACTTTGGTCCCGGCCTAAACCTTATCTTGATTTTACCCCAATTCAACAGGTCATGACTTCTCCCCGCTACTACGGTGCCTTAGCCACCTCAACGGAACCATCTCCTATTGCGACCACTTCGGGTAAGAAGGGAAAATCTTGCAAGAGGGGATCAAAAGACAAGGCTGCTCCAATTGACCCTTCTCCTCCTCCGCCTCCAAAGCCTTGTGCTTTGTGTGATGTCGTCGACCATGCCACCCATACCTGTCTTGAGTTGCCCCGTATCAAGCCCATGGTTAATGTTGCATTCCCTGAGTCTACAGTCCTTGAAGCCTTTGTTTCTTCCTCGACTGCAGCCAAGAACCCTAAGACTATCCACACCAACCAACCTTGTGCTTTGTGTGATCTCCATGTCCATTATTCCCATCATTGTCCCTGCCTTATGCATTACCGCGCCTCTTTGGAGGTAGTTCGGGAGTACGATGTTGAACAGAACCAATCCACCTCTCCCATACTTGCGCAGTACGCTGCATGCCAGCCTGAGGATTTACCTGCTCCCATTGACATTCCCCCTCCTAATGTCGAGATGACGGAGCCTACGGCCACCATCCTCTACCTATCATCATCCATAAGACCCTCGGTGGAAACTCCCTCTGAACCTTCCCCTGTTGTTTCGCTTGACCTCCCTTCAGCGATCACCTGGGCTCAACCTCGGTAGATCCCTTATCTTCTTGTTCTTCCGTCATCTCCCGTGATGATGCACATGTGAACCTTTCTTCTCACGATGATGAGTCAGGTATCTTCACCGCGTCATGTGGTCTCCCTTCCTCTAGTCACTGCATATTTTATTGTGACGATGACATCATGGAAGCCTTGTCCAATACTGACTTCATATTTCCTGCCCATAAGTGGGGTGGTACCATCTGTGTCTATGGTGACTTTCACGGCATGAGCAAAAGATACACCTCCGGTAGCTCCCACACTTCACCTCACCATTGGCGTGTGAGTAGTAGACATCCTACCCAGATCACTCCCTCTCGCAATGTGTGTTCGATTTCTAATTTGCACCTGTTGCCAGCATTTTTCATCATCCTCGCATTTATTGCCTTGTGGCACCTTTCAGATGGACCTCCCATCCACACCTTATATCGGTTATGTCGATGGTGCAATTCACTACTCCCGGAATCTAGCCTCGGCAGGTTGGGTCATCTTTACCCCCTTGTGTTCGCTTGTTCTCTCAAACGGTGTATGCATTGGTACTGCTACCAATAATCAGGCCGAATATGATGCAATGTGAGGTTTATTAGTAGATGCCCTCTCCCATCGCATCCTCCACCTCATGTTTTTTTAGATTCCCTACTTCTTGTCATGCAATTGAATGGTGTTTATCGTGTGCATAATCCTATCCTTTTTAGAAGATATTTACGAGTGAGGCTTTTGATGCATGAATTTGAAATCATTACATTCAGTCATGTACCTAGAGCACAAAATCACTATGTAGATAGCATTGCAAACAATATTCTATATTGGCATTTAGCACATGCATTTAACACAAGACAATAACATAAAACCATCAAAATGGTGCATATCCATAATATGTGTCATATAAAATGTTTTAGAGTTCATCAACTCTGATACATATGACAATGCCCATAGCATGTTACGAAAACTCAAAAATTGGGAGCACCACCTGCCCCTACACACTAATCACTATCTAGAGGATCCCAAGCCAATGGTTCTGCCCCTACAGCTCGTAGATCGCGCATCCCCTATTCGACCATCACCATGCATCGCATGACCCCTCACCACTCCAAGGGTAGACCAATACATGGTTCTATGTACTGGTCATCTAAGTCTTTCCATCCACGCTCTGAAACACTGGTCAAAAGCCTCTCACATCTACGACGGATGTCCTCCAGGAAGGTTGTTGCATCCTCATTTTGTGGCGCTCTCGATCCACTAGGTCCGGCAGTTCCTGATACTGCAGGTCGTCCCATATACCCGGCCGGTTTTACCGGTGTTGTATCTACATACCAAAAGTGAAAGAGTCAGTACCATATACAATATTCTGAAACTTTACAATGCACATAAAAGATTAGCAATTTTTCACTTACCATCGGGCCCTCATACTCGACCAGGCGGCAGTGGCAAGTCCGGGTCCCCATGATAAATCATCCCACTATAGGGATAGACGTGTATGTACAATGGCATCTGATCCTAATGAGCAAAGAACCCGGGTTGGAACACCCGTCTGACCACCCCACCTCCTCCTCTGCATAGTAGTCGCCCCCACCGGCGCATCCTGGGCTCCCTTGGGCCCCCATCCTGGAGCTGTATACGAGGTCGAAGTGTCAGTATCTTCTCAAAGAAGAGCGAACACAGCATTGTCCCATATGCACAGTCATGGTTCACTTGCTGCTTACATAGCGACAACTTTCATTTCAACGATGACAGCATCATATGAGCCCACCCATAGTAGGTCCCACTCAACACACTCTCCACAACCATCCTCTGCCCTCTAGTGATGTGGTGGATTTCCTGCTTGCCCAGGATCTGCAACACCGTTGCGACCACAGCACGGGTCTATAACCTCTCTAGATCCTCGATGGGTATCCGTGTCCCTTTTACATGGAGACTTGGTCGACAATGGCACTCTTCAAACTCCATGATGTTCCACCGTCGCGGTAACACTGGCTGAGTATTCCCAACCATCCCAAGTGGTGGGAGACCAGTAAGAAATATATATCATGGACCATCAACTCAATCCAGTGCCCCTGCACTATAAAGACCTCATGGTTCGGGTCCTAATAGCTGACAAATTGGGCCAATAAGGGCACTCCAGCTCTCATCAAAGGGTTCTCCACAAACTTCAGAACCCCAAACCTAGCCAATGCACTGCGGACACCCTGATCCTCCCAGATCTCTGACCGTAATGTGCCCAGGTCTCTCTCTTTTCAGTTGATCCGTAATTCTGCCATATCTGCACAAAACCATTATATTTGTCAGTGTACATATATGAAGATTGTCTACAAACACAAAAACCCAGTTCTCAGCCAAAAAATAGCATAGAAAAACCCCTCTCTATCAGGTCGCACTTTTCAGGCCCAATCCTGGGACAGGTCGCAGTTTTCTGCCCAAAACCTACTACCCAGGTCGCAGTTTTTGCCCCAAAAGGTGCGACCCGACCATGAAGAGGAGCAGGGGTCTGTTACTGAGCTCTGGGGACCTAAACTGAACTTTCAATCCACTGAAATGAAAGAATAGGGTTAGGCCTCTTACATGCAACTCATAAATATCGATTCCAACTGTCGGTTTCTCGGCTACGATCGCCGCAAGTTTTAGGGCCTTCTCTCCTCTCTACATTCACTGAGTGAATTTGGAGGGAAAATTCCTTATTAAAAGAGAAACCCTGATTTTTCTTTTGCCTGCTGCAGCCAAACCGTAGGTCAGTTTGACAAACCATCTGTACCGTTGGAAAGCTCTCACCAATCCCTCAAATGGGTATCTATTAGTTTTTTTGTGATTTGATACTTCACCACGACACATTTCATCCAAGAAGGGTCACTTCACCACTCCTCAAAATCGAATTTCTTCACTTGCAACACTTATACTTGGGGCACCACTTTGTCTTCATACTTGTCCATGTTCGTGTTGATTTTCGTCGTGAGTAACCATCATGTACTCATGTTTTTATGGTCCCCATTGGACCTTTTCTGTGTGGCAGCATCATCGAGTCACCCTTGTTTAGAGCATTCGAGTTGAGTCATCATCGCATTCATGGAGTCTATCCCAAGTCCCTTTGTATCCCGCTATAGTCCTCCATCCTTCATTGCTTGGTTCCTCTCTCGTGTCACACATTATGGCCTTCAGTCCTACTGTCCCCTATCCCTCATGATATTGTGTCAGTCACTGCCAGTTCATCCATGCCCTTTATGCTCTAACAAGAGAAGTCGTTCGTCTGCTACTCAGTACCCCCCATTTCATCATCATCCCTGGTGTCAGTCTGTCAGTCGCTCTAATATTTTCTCTCGCGCCTTAGTTGAGGATCCCTTATTGCCTCACCTATGGCGGACCTCCTTCTGTCAACATCAAATCATTCATTCCAGAAGACAGGTCTAGAGAGCGGTGTACCTTGGTTCCAGCTTCCACTTTTGTTCAGTGCCTCGGATCAGGCAAAGGGATTCATCATTACCCTTTGACTTGATTGTTTCTCAGCTCCAACTCCTTTCAACATGATTTAGATCCGTATGCTTGATGGTTCAGTGACGCAACAACTGATACCAGTGATTCTAGGGAGTGTGTGAGATGTTTCAGCCCTCATGAGGGGGTGGCCCTACAAGTAGCCCCCCACACGCCCGGATGACCTCTTCATTACAACCTTTGATGTAGCTCCATATATTTGATGATGTCGGCCTCAACCACTTGTAGCACCTTTTTGTTTGCATGTATCTGTCAGATTTTCAGAGCCCTTTCCTGTTTACAGGGGCATTTGGGTTGTATTTGTATATCATGTACTCAGATATTATTGTATAAGTCTTTGCTGTTATCTCAGGTACAGTATGTATGTGGGATTCATTATCATGTTTTTACCTGGCTCATGTTTATGCCAGCATGTACTATATTGTTCAGTCCCTTGTTTATTGAACACATTATTCTTTGTACTTTGTCTCAGCGGGCATAGGTATGCCTCCCCCGCCGCCTATAGCACAAGTACTCACTCATAAAAGAGACTTGTCGCACCTGTAAGTCTCGCCTCCTCAGGCTCTAGTCTTTCAGTGCTTCGGTCTACCTTATATTTCTCTCCCTTTGACTTCCCCTTCGATGTCTAGTGATTGAGTTCTTACAACGTACTTTGGTCATATGATTAGCTCCTAATGCTCGCACGTTGGGGGGGCAATCTGTTACACCATTTTTTGGTCATCTAACCTATTACTATTAGATGGACCTAAGTACACCATGTAAGGCCAATTTTACCCTAAGTAAAATTGCTTTCACTATGAAAAATAACTTAGTAAAACACCTTTATTAAGTTGTTTATAGTCTAAATGGGAAACCCCGTGAGGAAATATTAAATAAATCCACATTTGTTTGATTTTCCTCAAGGAATAATTAGTTAAACAACAGTTTAATTAATACTCATGGTCATATTTAACCCAAAACAAAGAAATTAATTAGATAAACCACTATTTATCTTATTATTTTCGAGGAATAATTATTTAAACCTTATTTAAATAATATTCCTTGTTTGACTAAATCACTCATAAATATTTAAATAAATTATTATTTATTTAATTATTACTCAACCACATCCTTAAAATAATAAACAAATCATTTATTTATTTATTATTTATAAATAAAGGGATTTGACCCAAGTCAAATTCTTTTTCTCTCCAACAAATATAATAAAATATTCCATAAAAGTTGGATCTTGATTTGGTTAATAATATTTTAATTAAGAACCAATATCTAGACTAACTCAATATTTTGTTATAAATAGAAGGGTTTTTCCATTCACTCACTACCTTTTGTTGCCTAAAGATCACTCTGGATCTATACTTTTGGTCTGACTTTGATCCACCATCATTGTCATATTTTTCTATCTTTTTGCTTGTGAGCTCCCTTTGAGTTCCACTTTTGTCTGGGTTTTCTACACCATCAAGAGAGAGGAATTGTAGATCTGAAGTGTTAAGAACTTACAAGAACCCATCCCATTGAGGATAACTAGTAACATCCTTCTATGTTTTCCTCCCAGGTGCCCTTAATATAAAATTCATTTAACATATTCTTGTCTTGTCTATTGGATGCATGGAGTAAATATCGTTTTTATTTACTGCTTAATGTCTTTTGATGCATAGATCTAGATTTTTGCAGCATTTATCTTGATCACCTAATTGCAGATCTGAAGATATTGGAAGCCATATTCGTTGTCAGGGCTGTTTGTTATGCACAGCTAAAGTGGTATTTTTTCGTACACTTGCGATTAAGATTCATACTAACAAAATGCCTTAAAGTTTATGGGAGAAATGACATGTACATGGTTTCCAAAAACACTAGCATTTTCCTTATTGCAAATGCCTTAACGTTTATGGGAGAAATGGCATGTACATGATTTCCAAAAACACTAGCATTTTCCTTATTGCAAATGCCTTAAATTAACACTAGTAAATGTCTTAAAGTTTATGGGAGAAATGACACATGTACATGGATTGTCTTAAAGCTTTCCTTATGTTAGAAAGGAGAAATGACATGTACATGATTTGCCTTAAATTTTGCCTTGAGTTTATGGGAGAAAGCCTTGAGTTTGTGGAATAAATAACATGTGCATGGTTTGCCTTAAAGTTTTCCTTAAAGTTTATGGGAGAAACCACATCTAGAAATGACATGTCTTAAAGTTTGTCTTGCCTATATTTTAAGGGAGAAATGACATGTACATGGTTTTCCTTATAGTTTATGGGAGAAATGACATATAAATGACATGCCTTAAAATTTGGCTTGAGTTTATGGGAGAAATGATATGTATGTACATGGTTTGCCTTAAATTTTATGGGAGAAAATGACAGAAATGACATGTACATGTTTCCAAAAACACTAGCAATTGCCTTAAAGTTCATCGGAGAAATGACATGTACATGGTTATCATTAAAGTTTGCCTTGAGTTTATGGGAGAAATGGGAGAAATGACATGTACGTACATGGTTTGCCTTAAAGTTTTCCTTAAATTTTATAGGAGAAATGACACATGTACATGGTTTTCCTTAAAGTTTGCCTTATGGGAGAAAGGAGAAATGACATGTACATGATTTGCCTTAAAGTTTTCCTTGAGTTTATGGGAGAAAACCTTGAGTTTGTGGGAGAAATTACATGTGCATGGTTTGTATTAAAGTTTTCCTTAAAGTTTATGGGAGAAATCACATCTAGAAATGACATGCCTTAAAGTTTGCCTTGCCTAGAGTTTAAGGCAGAAATGACATGTACATGGTTTGCCTTAAAGTTTTCCTTATAGTTTATGGGAAAAATGACATGTACATGGTTTGCCTTATATTTTATGGGAGAAATGACATAGAAATGGCATGCCTTAAAGTTTTCCTTAAAGTGTATGGGAGAAATGACACATGTACATGGTTTGCCTTAAAGTTTTCCTTAAATTTTTTGGGAGAAATGACATGTAAATGGTTCCAAAAAACACTAGCAAATGCCTTGAAGTTTATCGGAGAGATGACATGTACATGGTTATCCTTAAATTTTTCCTTGAGTTTATGGGAGAAATGGGAGAAATGACATGTATGTACATGGTTTGCCTTAAATTTTGCCTTAAAATTTATGGGCGAAATGACATAGAAATTACATGTACATGGTTCCAAAAACACTAGCAAATGCCTTAAAGTTTTTCAGAGAAATGACATGTACATGGTTATCCTTAAAGTTTTCCTTGAGTTTATGGGAGAAATAGGAGAAATGACATGTATGTACATGGTTATCCTTAAAGTTTTCCTTAAATTTTATGGGAGAAATGACATAAAAATGACATGTACATAGTTTGCCTTAAAGTTTGCAAAATTATTTTATGCACTTACTAAAACAACTAGTGGTAGTAGTTGATGAAGTTATGTCAAAAGTCACGCCTTGATGAGTTTGTGGGAGAAATGACATGTACATGGTTTGTAAAATTATTTTATGCACTTACTAAAACAACTGTGGTAGTGGTTGATGAAGTTATGCCAAAAGTCACACCTTGATGAGTTTGTGGGAGAAATGGCATGTACATGGTTTGCCTTAAAGTTTAGTTTGCCTTAAATTTTATGGGAAAAATCACATCTAGAAACTTTTACTTTGACATCTACAAATCTGCTAAGAACATTAAAAAGGAATTTTCAACTTGCATTAGTTATGTCCTTAATAAGAATTATGATTTAGATCCTAACAGATTGTCTAATAATATAATAATGTCATTTTTGGCTTGTACTATCATTCATCCTTGATATGTACAAGAATTTTACAACTTGAACATCAACCTACACACTATCATCATATCACTGTACATAATCTAGATTATTAATATCCATTACATCATAAAAGACTCCACTTTTAAAATTTTACAAGATTAGAAAATTAAATGACAACTTTAGGAGAGGAAGCATCATGGAAGGTGTAAATTTAGGTACATTAATAAAAAATAGTTAGCATCAACATAAATATGAATATTGTGGAAAACCTATAGTAGCATTATGGTAAGAAGCCAAGGGTCTCCATTACTCGAATAAACCATTTCTATCAATCATTTCTATTAACATCATGCCTCCAAATGCATAAAATTATAAACTATAGTCAACATGCATTTCACCTTTTTCATATAATACCACTCAATTTCACTTCATATGTATTTCTAGTACTCATTTTTCCAACCAATATCAAAGGCATCCAATGTAACTATATCAACTTATAAGGAATCAATCTTTTTTCACTTCTATAAAAAGGTAGAAGAAAATTTTTGTGCATCTACTATAGGAAATAGACAATAAGGAAGCTATAAGAATCCATCCTATAACACATTGTTTTCAATTATTTGAGGAAAAGTGATATCTAAGAATCAAACAAGCTCTTATGTACACACGAATCAACCATATTTAGCCATTTCAATCCATTATACACAATTATGTACACATGAATCAACCATATTTAGCCATTTTGATCCATTGTACACAAGGAATCATTGCTATAAGATTTTGTAAGTCAGAGAAATTTGTGTGCATCTACTATAGGAAATAGACAATAAGGAAGCTATAAGAATCCATCCTATAACACATTGTTTTTAATTCTTTGAGGAAAAGTGATATCTAAGAATCAAACAAGCTCTTATGCACACATGAATCAACCATATTTAGCCATTTCAATCCATTGTACACAATTATGTACACATGAATCAACCATATTTAGCCATTTCAATCCATTGTACACCAGAAAATCAATTGCCAATTGCTATAAGATTTTGTAAGTCCCCCAAAAAGGGACAATATCTTATGAAATTCCATGTTTTCACCTAAAATACATAACTCTAAGACATAGAAACTTTTTGTGATTCAAAAACACTTCATAAAAACCACGAAGAAACCAAATTAAATGCATAAGAGTCCAAACAAATGAAAAGTATCACCAAACCAATGTTTGGTTAATTTTTTAAAAATAGCCAACCTCAATCCTAGTAATCTAATCATCTCAATTACAATAAAACCACCACATCATCTAGTGAGGTGGGCCTCAAATCTACACATAGAAACTTATGATTGAATTAATAAGCGGAAAGGGGTGCAAAATTATTTTATACACTTACTTAAACAACTAGTGGTAGTGGTTGATGAAGTTAGGTCAAAAGTCACACATACAGCTCTACTCTTTGAGGCATTAGAAAGCTAGCTAGATTAGGAAGCTTCGGTTCAGGAATAAGAAAGAAAAGCTTAGATTTTAGCTTAGAAATGAGTATTCACGAAGATAGGAACTATAACCACAAACAAACACTCTGCTGAAAGACAAAGACAATATAACAAAGGTCTGAGGAAGCAACAGAACACACATACAACCTACAAGCTTAAGAAAGAACAGAGTTGTGAGTTGGTTCTTATAAGAAGAACACAAAGATATTAGATTTGCAGAGGTTGAAGGAATGAACAGAGCTATCAGCCATTAGCAAAACACATACAACTCTACTCTTTGAGGCATTAGCAAGCTACCTAGATTAGGAATCTTCAGTTCAAGAATAAGAAAGAAAAGCTTAGGTTTTAGCTTAGCAAGGATTATTCAAGAAGATAGGAACTATAACTACAAACAAACACTCTGCTGAAAGAAAAAGGTTATATAAATAGATTTAATATTTAAAATTTAAAATTTAATTATAATAAACTTCTAAAAAAAATATTACATGTTTGTATAGAACGCTATTTATAAAAATAATTAACCATTTCAAAAATCGGTATAAGGTCAAAAAGAGAAAAGAAGGTTATTGCATAAGATTTTTATGTGTGCATAAATGTGACACTAACTATTAAAATAATGTGCAATTGTTATAGAGTTGCCATGAATGTTAATATTATATAGTTTTGTAAATAGAAAGTTTAAGCAAAAGCCATATACAAAGACAATCTAACAAAGGTCTGAGGAAGAAATGAAACACAACTATAACCTACAAGCTTAAGAAAGAACAGAGTTGTGAGTTGGTGCTCATAAGAAGAACACAGAGATATTAGATCTGCAGATGTTGAAGGAAAGAACAGAGCTATCAGCCATCAGGAAAACACATACAACTCTACTCTTTTTGGCATTAGAAAGCTAGCTAGATTAGGAAGCTTTCGTTCAGGAATAAGAAAGAAAAGCTTAGGTTTTAGCTTAGCAAGGAGTATTCAAGAAGAAAAGCACTATAACCACAAACAAACACTCTGTTGAAAGACAAAGACAATCTAACAAAGGTCCGAGGAAGCAATAGAACACAAATACAACCTACAAGGTTAAGAAAGAACAGAGTTGTGAGTTGGTGCTCATAAGAAGAACACAAAGATATTAGATCTGAAGAGGTTGAAGGAAAGAACAAAGCTATCAGCCATCAGGAAAACACATATAGTTCTACTCTTTGAGGCATTAGAAATCTAGCTATATTAGGAAGCTTCAGTTCAGGAATAAGAAAGAAAAGCTTAGGTTTTAGCTTAGCAAGGAGTATTCAACAAGATAGGCACTGTAACCACAAACAAACACTATGCTGAGAGACAAAGACAATCTAACAAACTAATTAGAACGACTAAGATTGAATATACTATGATGACATTGCTTTGCTACCACTCAAAAATAATGGGAATGTAGTACTTGACCTCATGTTCAATTAAACAAGGGTGGTGCAACGACGAGTGGTGGTAGGAAATTGATACGCTTTCGAAGATTGGGTATATATGCTCTTTAAACGAACTCAAACCTTATGGCTTGGTATATTTGTTTCTTAAACTTATCCCTTGCTCGACCTTGACCCTGATAGTGCTCCTTATGAAATCTGAGAGGCCATGAGCTGTGCGGAGATGACCAAGAATAGACTCATAGATTTTCATGATGGCAGCTAAAGCCAAGCTTGCAAGGGTTGATAAGAACCCTCGTGAGATATTAATATAGGATCGTATCTGCATGTTTTATATGGTGTTGTGTGGGAATCTACTCTATCTATTATACCCTGGACCAGTCCTTCCAAACCAGCAGGATATCGCACTTTCAATCCCTATTTCTATTGAGGTGAAGACATCCAGGCCGCATGGCATTACTCATTCAGAATTTGAATCCTTAAGAATTGAAGCTACTACATGGATAAACAACATTTCATGGCTCGAACAGAACACAAATACAACCTACAAGCTTAAGAAAGAACAGAGACAATCTTAACCAATAAAAATTTAAATAAAAACCAACAAAAATTTAAAGTTCGACTATCAACTATCATTGGTGACACATCAAGCATATCTGACAATTTTTCTACATTTTTTTTCTTTCATTAAGCAAAGGACCCCACAAGAAAATGAAGCAAAGGAGAGTTTTACGAGACGACAGCAAACAACGAGGCAGGAGATCGCCAAAGACGCAGGTTATTTGTAACCTACAAACAAAAAAACAGAGAAAAAAATTAATACCGACAAAAAAAATACACAAAAAATAAACACACACAGGAATTAGGTCACAAGGGAACCACCTCCTTGCCCCTGCAATAGTAAACACCAGCACAACAACAAAACAGTGAGACATATATCAGACAATGGTAACAAACAAACAGTAACAAGCCCGAAAATTCTTGCGGTTTGCGGGCTGGTATATTTATAGGAAATAGTTCAGTTGAATTCTTTTCAAAATTTCGGTCGAACTTCTGTTGCCGGTTTTCCCATCTCCGACCAAAAATATGTTTACCCACACCGTCAATACGCCGTCAATGTAAACAGAAAAATTAGTTCGGCCAAACTCTTGGAAAAATGAATTTTCCACCCGCGTTTCTCACAAAAGTGTAACCCACCTTCGTGTTTTTACCTGTATATATATATATATATATTTGATTTGCTCGTGCTTATGCAGCTGTGACTCTACAGCCCGCACCCCTACGGGGTGATCCTATTCGGATCACACATGTAATTCTTCCCGTCTGTCTTCCTTTGGGTGGGTAGTTCTTCATCTTAGGTCTGGGTTCACCATTTTTGCATGATCCTTATCCTGAAACCTCATTTTATTCTCTTCGATTGATGTCTTACCGTTTCTCAACGACATTGTCATCGTTTCTCTTCGTGCCTTACTTACTTCTGAAATCATGGATGATGATGACCTGGACTGCTCTTTCAACCCTGAGACAGGTCATGTCCTTCCCGACCAATTCGATTTCATGCAATGGGCTACAAACACCGATATTTTTCTATGCCATGTACTCATGACGTCTCAGGTTCGACGTCTGCCACCCTCGCACATGATGCCTCGTCCATTCCCACTCCTCCCAATCTGCACTCTATCCCTGTTGATGAAGGGCCTCGACTCTCACCCAATCCTTATGTGCGCAAAAAGAAGAGCATCAGGGCCAAATCGGGTGCTACAAAATTGGTGGTGGGCATCGATATACCCCTCTCGGACGTCCCAAATTATCTGGAAAAGGCATTGGTCAGAAGTTTCTGCAGGAAGATGGCTTCAAGGGATTCAATTCTTGGCTAGCTGGAAGAACACTGGAAGTCGCTTCTTGGTTATACACCAGTTTTTCACCAACTATCTCGGGGTTGGCTCCTCTTTAAAGTTGTTTCAATGGATGATAAACTAAAACTTACTGATCGGGTTTGGAATTGGGGTCCGGCAGGCTTAATCCTTTAAAACTGGGATGTTAGTTTTAACCTTGATCGCACACCTCAAAATTTGCAAAAAGTAAGGGTTATCCTCCCTGGTCTTCCTTAATTTTTTTGGCAGCGAAATATCCTTAAGGCTATTGGAAACAAGCTTGGAATTTTTGTCACACTTGAAGAAGATTAGGACACTAAATATGACAGGCGGTGTGCTAAAATTCAAGTGGAACTTGATGTCTGGGATGGCTTGACAAAGTTATTGTCCTTGAGATGCATGGAAGCAAATGGTCGCAGAAATTGAATTATTGGAAACTGCCCTTTCGTTATTTTTTATGTCGGCAGGTTGGTCATTTGGCTCAGGATTGCCATAGTCCTGATCATTCTCGACCTTCTTACAAAAAGGTTTGGAGAAAAATGATAAGCCTGATAAGCATGCTTCACTATGCGAATTAAAAGAGGCCGCCTCTTCTTCAGACAAAGGTAATCCCTTTGATGTCCCTGCTACTCCTTTGAATTTGTTCAATCATGTTCCTGTTACTGTCAATGTGGGCAGTGATGTCCTGTCCCCCTGCCTCCCCCACGTTCCCCCTCCTGCGGTCCCTGATGTTGATGTGCCTCCTTCCAATATGCTCGTCCCTTCGTCGCCTCCCATTTTTCCTCCTTTCCAAGGTGCTCTTATCTCGCCCCCTGCCTGTCCTTCTCCCAGACCCTACACTGCTAAATTACATTCTCGTGCATCCTCCCATATTAGTCCTGATCACGCTATCAAAGGGGGCCTTGCAATGGCGCCGCCTCCTAAAATTACTCTAGGACATAAGACTGCACTGTCCAAAGCTCAAAATCAGGCCTCGATGGACGTCCACTCTGGAAAACAAAAGACTGTTCAAAGGGCTCTTAGAGCAGAGAGAGGCCCTAAAAAGTGCCTCAAATGATCATTCTTTCTTTAAATTTGCGGGGTCTTGGGGGTGCCCCTTCCTAGCTAGCCCTCAAACGGTTGTGGAAAATTGTCACTCCTGATGTTTTATTCCGTCAAGAAACTAAATTGCCTGGTTCTTGGGCTCACGAATCTTTAACTAAATGGCTAAAATATTGGTCCTTTTTTCATGTTGATGCCTCGGGTCTGGCAGGGGGCCTTATCACTGCTATTAACTCATCCATCACGGTCCTCTCCTCTGTCAGTTTCCCCTACTATAAAAAAACTTCCATACTTGATCCTCAGATTGGCTGCACCTTTTCTCTTTTAAATGTGTATGGTCCCTATATCGATAAGAGGATTTTTTAGAGGGACCTTTTTTCTTCAGAAATCTGGAACTCCCATAATCTAATCCTGGGTGGAAATTTAAATTTTACGCTCACTTTAAACGAGATTTGGGGACACTCTGCAAGGCTCGTTCCTCTTGCACCTTTTCTCCAGTCTCTTTTAATCACCCATGGATTAGTAGATGTCGAGCCCATAAAAAAGGAACCTACATGGCGAAACAATAGAAGAAATGATGATGCTATAGCAAAAATGTTGGATCGTTTTTTAATTTCGGATTCATTATTGACTTCTCATATCCGAGTTAAGGCCCGTGTTGAGACTGGAAGCCTCTCCGATCATCAGGCCATTGTGTTATCTCTGGAGCTTCCCGAAGCAAAGCCTCATTCCCCGATGAAATTTAATCCCTTGTGGCTATTGGAAGAAGATTATAAGGCCCTGGTGGTTTCAAGAATTTAATCCCTCTCAATCGCTTATGTACATGTAGATGTGGACCGAAAATATCTCTAAGATAAAGAAAGTCACAAAATCTTGGGCATGAGCTTTTAGAGCCAAACAACAAATTTCTTTAAAAAACACTGAAGCTAAGATAGATGAGCTATTCAAACAGAATTCTTCAGGTATATTGTCAGAAAGAGAATTGGAATCATTAAAGACACTAGAACTAAAACGACATGATTTTCTCAGAAAAGAAGAGCAGTTATAGCACCTTAAAAGCCGCGCAATTTGGATCAAGGAGGGTGACAATAATACAAAAAAAATTCATCAATTTGCTGCTCACAAAAGAAACAAAAATCTATTTTTGAAATAGAATCCCCATATGAAGTCTTGGTTCCATCCTTTGACAAAAAAGCAAAGGCAGGAGTTAATAATTTTAAACATGTTTTTGCAGCTCCAGAAGGTTGTCCCAATCAAGAAATCTTATAGGTTTTACATTTGTTTCCCCGTATGATTACTGATGAAATGAACAAATCACTCACTAAAGAAGTGGACGAAAAATAGCTTGAACATATCCTTAGAAGCTTCAAAAAAGGAAAAAGTCCTAGACCTGATGGCCTAACGATCAATTTTTTTCTTGGTTTATTTGATTTATTGAAGGATGATATGCTCTTAGTGATAAGGAAATCACAAAGATCTGGTAAAGTCTTGAGTTCATTAAACTCGACGTTCATTACTCTAATCCCGAAAACATCCTCTCCCACAGCTTTTGACAAATTTCGTCCCATTTTTTGTTGCAACCTAATCTACAAATTAATTTCCAAAACTATTGCTCAGCGTTTAAAGCTGATCTTAAGTTGCATCATATCGAAAGAACAGTTTGGATTTCTATACAAGAGACAAATACATGGTGCAGTTTCATTAGCTCAAGAAACCATACACATTGTTCATCTCAACAAAAATCCATCCTTCTCCTTCAAGCTGGATCTGTCAAAGGCATATGACAAAGTAAATTGGACTTTCCTCAGGCTTTTACTCATCCAAATTGGCATCGCGATAGAAGTAGTAGAATGGATTATGGTTTGTATTCAATCTGCTACATTTGTTGTCTTAATAAATGGCTCGCCCTCCTCCTTTTTTCGTGCCTCTAGAGGCCTCAGACAGGGATGTCCACTCTCTCCCTTTTTGTTCCTGTTGATTGTTGAAGCCTTAAGTCGATTATGTAATCAAGAAAAATCAAGTGGAGGTCTGAAAGGAATTCACTTAGAAGGTGTGGAGTCCCTCACCCACATCCTCTTTGTGGACAATATTCTCCTATTTTGTGAGGCTACTGTTGAGAATGCCAGTACTCTTCAAAATATTCTATCCCTCTTTCAAAAAGCAACCGGAATGCAGAATAACATTGAAAAATCATGTATGGTTCACAATAGCATACATGAACATATATTATCACAAATCAAGCTCTCTCTCCCCTTCCCCTCTGGTGGATGGGAATTGGGTTTTAAATACCTGGGCTTTGTTTTAAATCCAAACTCGTATATTTTTAAATATTGTTTATGGTTATTTTAGAAGGTTGAAAAACGAACCATGCATTGGACAAATCGTTTTCTCTCCAGGGGAGGACGATTTGTTTTACTCAAATCTGTTCTTCAAAGTATACCAGTGTATTGGGCCGCCATTGCATCGATTCCAAAAGGAATCCTCCACCATGATCGAAAAAAAAGTTTCTCCTTTCTATGGACCGCAAGCAACAAATTTGAGGGGATTCCTCTGGTGAAATGGTCAACCCTTGCCCTTCCAAAAGAATTGGGAGGTTGGGGGATAAAAAAATATGCCAATTTTTTGCCTTTCTCTAGCTGCAAAATTGCTGTGGCGACTAATTGAAAACCCGGAATCTCTCTGGGGTAGAATCATGTGAGCAAAGTACATTCTAGGCCAAACACTTGTTTCTTGGTTCAGATATCCAAATAAATCCTATAAAAATGCCTCCATTGGATGGAAGGAAATGGTCTTGGCTTTCCCCCTCATCGGTTAATGGAGGGCATGGATTTTAGGAAATGGGAAACACGTGCGCATTGGCCTGGACCCGTGGGTAGGGTTAGGAGATGAATACCATCTGTCACAAAGCCTGCTTTTGACCCTAAATAATAAACACATTCATACCATCGCAGACGCGGTTGCTTCTACTCCTCAGGAATGGGGTACTCCTGGCTGGAAGGATGCTCCCCCTTTGGGACTACAAAATACCCAGGCAGCAAAATGGAATTCGTTTATTGCTTTACTAGTAAGTAATTTTATTCTCCTGGACCATGAGGCTGAGGATTCTCTGGTCTGGACAAAGAACGATATTAATGGCACTTACACAGCGAAACAAGGATATAAAGCCACGATGGAATCCATGATCGGAGGGGAAACATCTTTCTGGAAGATACCATTGTGGAAATCTCTAGGCCCTTTAAAATCGAAATTAGTTCTCTGGTTGACCCTAAAAAATTATCTCCTAACTTGGGACAATTTACATCGTCGTGGTTGGGAAGGCCCTAACCGATGCTCCCTTTGTGTTAATGCAGCTGAATCTTGTGCTCATTTATTTTTCTTTTGTTTGTATGCAGAAATCGTTTGGCAGCGATCCACTTCCGCAATCTTTGCTCCTAGCCAGGCCCCGACGAACTCCTTCGAATCATGATTGATGCAGTGGTGGAGGGAGCCCGGGGTAAGCTCTTATTCAGCTTTCCCTTCATTATTCACTTATGGCATTTGGTGGGCTCGTAACATGGCCATTTTTAATGACAAATTCATTCCTGAAGAGCTGACTGCGGTAATGATTGTACAGTGGGCATCCGAGCATAAATACCCGCCCAAGCCGACCAAAATTCGTTCAGTGGTGCCTCCTATTATCGATAAAGGCACTTCGTGGGTGTTTTTCAATGGTGAAATTCAAGGCTCTCCTCCTTTGGCAGGCGCAAGGGCAGTTCTCCATCTCTCTCTAGTTTCCAAATTTCACATTACTTTTGCTCCGGGCCACGATTCTAACAATAAAGTTGAGCTTGCTTCTCTCTGGGCAGTTCTTCGTGTGGCTAAAAACAAAATATTATCACGTTACAGTGTTTTGGAGATTCTAAATTAGTAATTGACTGGGCACAAAATCGTTCCCAGATACATTCGTCGCATCTTCAAGCCATCCTTCGAAGCATTTGGAATCTTATGAAATATTTCTAATAGCTCACGTTCAAGCATGTATACCGTTAACTTAATATGGAAGCTAACGGTCTATCCAAAGCGGCTCTCTCTCTCTTCCTCCGGGCACAATAAAAATAGTGTATCTCTCTTCCAACTCGGAGGAGATATGCAGGGTATAACTCTTTTTGTTTTTTCAAAGGGGTTTTTAACGTTCTACATACATTATGAAAAAATTTTGATGACATTCTCAGGAATGAATATATCAGGACAAGGTGTTAATCTGAAATACTCCTTTAAGGAGAGCATACAACTCGAGGAGCACTTGTAAAAAACCTCTTTCTAGGGGTCGGTCTATTATTTTTACTATAAAAATAAAGATTTTTAAAAGGGAAAAATAAATTAATTAATTAATTTAATATATATATATATATATATATATATATATATATATATATATATATATATATATATATATATATATATATATATATATTAATTGAATGAGATATTATTAGAGTATTGTCTTTTAATGTATGTTGTGTTTTCATTGAAATTATGGGTAATAGCAAATCACAGTTAATGGTTTTGGATATATAGTTGACCTATAATTAATCCTAATTTGACTAAAAAATTAAACACCATTTTCTAAAATTAAATTAGAAACTAATTAAATTTATTTTTAAAATATTTTTCATAATAGTTAATGGTTTTGGAACTGTATTTTACTTTAATTTAACTATATTTAAACTAAACTTTTATGGGAGTTCGTTCACCCCTTTCAAAATTCAATCAAATTTTAACTATATTTAAACTAAACCTTTGTTGAAATGTGAAAATTTATTCACCTCTTTTAAAATTCAATAAATAAAATAAACAATACAGCTATACTATATTTAAAATAATTATACAAAAACTCATTAATTTTTTTGAAAAACTCAACCAATATTTATACTAAATGTGTTGACACCTTTGCATAATGTGCCACTCCTACTAGCTAACTAATACCTATGAACTTTTCATAACCCTCACCATCTCAATTGTAATTTAAAAACCAATAACAATATAGGAACTTACAATAAATTCAAAAGTAATTTCAACTTCATGTCCCTCTCCACTATCAATACATTCTTAATTAAATCATCACCAAGACTATTTAAAATTAATTCATTTTCTAATTTTAATTATTGCATTAGGTAACAATAAAGGGTATATCCGTACAATATACCAACATTTAAAAAAACAAAAAATCATCATAAGCAAATTTTTTTAATTAATGGTGTTATTTGTAGATTTTAATATTTAAATTTTTCTCGAATTTCACGTGTCAAGAATTTTTCTCGAATTTTAAGGAGAACCATGTGTGTTTGGTAAATGGCTATTCACGGACATAAAGAGGCAGATGACTCCATACATTATCACAAACTTTTTCATAATTTCTCGTTTAAAAAAAATTATACACATATATTAAATTATTATTTGTAGATATTAATGAATTGAATTCTTTCACCAAACCAAACCTAAAAGCGTTGGCTTTGCTTCTTATATTCCAACAGTTTCAACCGCCACATTTAAAATTTTGAAATTTGGTTTCGTATGCTCAACTAATTCGTCATTTTCGTAGAAAATAACTCTTGGAACTTCCGTCATGTTTGTTTTTTAACGAAGTATTATTATATTTTTAAGTTTTGAGATAGTGGTTGAACCAAATTTAAATTAATGATTTAGGTTGAAATATTAATAAATATTAATAATATAATTTAAGTTAATAAGTTTGATCAATAAAATATGTTGTTAAGTTGATTTTTAATAATAAAAAAGAGTATATAAAATTGGGGTTGGTTGTGGTAAATATGTCACGAAGTATAACTTTTTCGATTCAACAAATTTCAATCATGTGTTTCGTGACAAGGAGATAACCAAAATTGATATCCAACACATATTATTGTTCTACAAAATTGGGATTTTTGTAGCTAAAAACCTTATAGAAAAGTTGCCTCATAATACAACATTTGAAGAGTATATTTACTGTTTAGAAAGGTGAATTTGAGCTTCATGAAACCCGCCATCACCTTGAGGGAATAAGTCCAATTCTTTCATTGTTGGTTAAGGGCATACATAGGTTTCTTTGTTGAGGCTACTATTCAACTACTTAATTTGTTCCTTTAGTTCCATTGTTTCTTTACACAAAGCATCCATTTCATCATCTTGATGCCATGTATGAGTTTTGAAATTATTGATTTCACCAAGTTCTTGATTGATCAGTGTTCTTAGATCATTTTGTTTTAGTTGAAGGGTAAATGTGTATATCTGTATGACATCAACTCATTAAGCGAAATTAGCAATAAGGGTTTTACAATTACAACCCTTCACTATGGGTATCAGAGGCATCAAAGAAGGCTTATCCACTGTCAGCTTATAGTTCCTTGCAATCCAAGATATTTGAACAGTGAAAATTCCTTCTGAATCTAGATCACCACTAAGAAATGTCTTGTTAGAACCCCGTGAAGATATTTTTGAGGCAAAGGCTCCTCCTAGAGGCTTCACTAGAATCAAGTTCACAACTAAGACCATTATCTTCACAAATTGCAAGGCACTAAGAGGGTTTGTTTGGCCTTGTCGAAAGATGAAAATTAACCATGCATAATTGACACTGAGGCAAGCCAAGAGGGAGCCTTGGTTGCTTTCAAAATTATTCTATTTTTTCCTAAAGTGGATACAACATCAACCCAAGAGACTAAACTCCACAATGAGAATCAAAACATGCTTGTTACAAGCTTTCACCAAAACTTTCCCATTGTGAGCATAATAGAAAAGCTCAAACTGTTTCTCATTTATGGCTAACAGTAAAATTAGAATGAAAATCACTACCTCTCTAGAGCCAATAGGACAACTAATGAGCAGAGCATGCGAATAAACCACGTAACCAAGCAAACAAACAGATTGAACTGGAAAGTTATCAAAACCAATTTCTTTTTCCCATTTATGTGAACAACAAGACTAGAGAATTTTATACTAACCTGGAAGACATGTCCTTGTGAAAGGGTAGAGAACCGTTAAGTATAATGATTCAAGTAACATGCAAAATCATGTGGTGAATGAAGTTGAATGTCCTGAAAAGCTTTGACTGTCGCTTAGAGATTCTGAAAAGTATTATTGTTGTAAATTTCGTCTCTGTATTTCCAATTTGTCTAGAGGACAGAGCAACACCTGCAACCATTGCAAGGAAATCCCATATTCGTTCATGAACAAAAGACTATAACTCTTCATTGTTACCCACCACCTCCTATTGGGTATTGTGTCCCTGGGTTGTGCACTATAGCATGATGACTCTGTAATTGTAACAACCTCTGCTTTGATTACTACAGAGGGGTCAAGTGATGTTATATTGTATGAAGTGATTATTATTTTCCACGAGGCCAACAAGCCTCCTAATCTCCAAAATACTTTCCACAATTAAAAATATAACATTGTATAAAGGATTTGATCCATCATTAAGGGATAATAGATGGCTTAAGATGGCCATTAACAAAAAACTCTCCCACATTCTTTTTATATCCTTCCTTAGCCAGAATGTTAGATTCTTGATTGAGATTTTGAAGGACATGGAAGAAGGCTAATTACTAAGAGCTCTAGGTGCCTTTGTACACCCCTTCTGCAAACATAGGTAAATCAAGGGATTTGAATCTCGAATCTCTTAATACATAACTCTTTATTATCACAACAATCACCAATTGAGCTTCCCGCTGAGGGTTGTACATATCCATTTAGTTGCACTCCGAGTGAGTTTAAAATAAAATGATCTCATCACAAAAAAAATATAAAATGAAGTGTGAGTGAAATGTCTTAAAAATGCACATGATATGGTGAATTCTGAGATTTATTTATAAGATGTTTCAAGTTCAACTCCTCTTTATCACTTTTCCCTTTGCCATTTATATTATACAAGTTTTCAAAATCATGAAAAATTTAATAATAATGGATATCTTAACAAGACTTAATTTTCAATTAAGGATTTTTATTAGAGAAAGTTTAATTCTAATTATGCAGACTATTTAGTTTACTTGTCCAAAACCTTTTTATTTTTATTTACAAAATTGATGTTCATTCAAAAATCTTGTAGGCAAAGTAGACAACGAGTTACATGAAGTTGATTCTTATATTCTCCAATAATCTAAGACAATTTTTTGAAAAACATAAAAAAGTTTCCAATAAATTACAAAATAGATGTTCCAAGTTGGCCTACGTGCGACTTGTTTCACATATACTGCAAATATGCATGTATCATCGAGCTACACAACACTAGTGATAAACTAGAGCATTGCCCTCTTCTTGTTGCCCCTCTTTCAATTGAGGGGAGCTTTGTCTTTCTATTTCCATGTGATCTCTTGGCTTGTGGACCATCTCTTCATCCTTGGGCTTGACTTGAATAGATTTCTTTGCTTCCTCGTCATTGGAGATCATTGTTAAGGATTCCATATGCTGGTTGAGTGTAAGATTATGCAACCTATTGCACTCTATCTTGAGAAAATTTATCCTTTGCATCTCTTGCACAAAAATATTCATGGCATTAGTATTTTGATTAATGCAAACTTTCTCAAACTTTAAAACTTTGGTGGACTCGAATAATATGACACTTATACTAGCTTTAATTAGTTCCTTTTGGCTTTGCATGACCCTTCGAATCTCTTGGATGGTTCCCCTATCCATATTGCATATTTTTGCTTGAGAAACCTGTGAAAGAGACAAATGGAAAAGACCACACCTCTGCTTAACAAATAAGCTAGATGATATTAGTGTTAATGGTGTTGTCATGGTTCTTGATGGGTAGAATTCCTTTTTGAACAACCCAAAAAACCAGAAAATACTCATATCATAGTACCCAAAATCAAGATACTCATTTATGGAAAAGAAACACAAGGCCATCACACTATAACAAGGTTCAAGACAACAACCTTTAAAAATTTCGCAAAAGTACTAAGCATTTGCACATTTAGATATCACTTTAATAGGGGGAGGTGGGGATTTAGGGTTATGATCTACCTAAAATATAGAAATGTTTCTACACAAAAAGTTTGTGATCCTAAGGGGCTCAGTTCCCAAATTAACAATTGGCTACTACAAAGGTCCCTTGTAAAAAAACGATAATTCTTGCCACAAATTCCACCCATCCAAAAGCCTCAATTTCTGTAATTTGTTTTTTGGAGAGATTAAAGATAGGAGGGTTGGGCGATGTGTTGGTGTGAAAACAAGTCAAAGAGATGTCATGGGAGAATCTTAACCCACTTAATTTCTTAGTTACATAAGAAATTACTAGAAGGAAAATACCAAATCCCAGAAAGAAGAGAACTAGGGTAGTTTCCAATGCTAACTAGGGCACTTACCAAACTGCCAAACACATGGGTGAATTGAACCCATAATACATTGATACTCATTCCTTATCCACCCATTACTCCACTTCAAATATACTAGATCACATAACAACATTCAATAACTATGTACGAAGTAAGCTTTCAAACGAGGAGTAAGATTTCACATTCTCATATCACCCATCCCAAGACATTTCCAAATCATAACTAAATGTTGCATCACAGTGATATTAATTGAGTTTGATGTTCACTTAATCCAAGACTTAGTGGCAGATCATATGACTTTGAACCCCATTTAAACCAAATTTCTAGGCCCCAACTCTATTGCACGTTTGGTCCATAAATTTTCTTCCTTGTTTCAGTCCCTCTTCATATGGAAAAACGAGACTCTAACAAAGGAGCTAATATCCCACCAGATTATGGAGATGATGGTTTTTAACTAGGCTCCTTTAGGAGTGGGTTTTCCAATCATTGCTTTGATGATAATCATAGAATCGCCAGAGAATTGATGACTGTGCACCAATATTTGCCTCCTTAGCTATAAATACATCACACAATAGAGCATAAGTCTTAACTAAGTTGCTTGATAAATTACCTAGGTCTTGGGTGTAAGAGATTATTGATGTTCGTTTGGGATCATAGTGACCCCCTTCTCTTGTGAACCCTGTCTAAAACCTTTTTATCATTTAAAATGAAAACCTATAGTTTATAATACTAAAAAGAGAGCAACCAAAACCCCTCCATACCAATGGTACAAATAAATATTGCAAGAAATCACAACAGTTTTCATCACCTCGATAGTAAGCCACTAGAGATGTAACACATGCATAACAACCTCTTAGCCATATGAAAATAGAGATGTGGCTAAAACTAAAAATTCCCAAAATTCTTGTTTATTCAGTAAAAATATCCTCAATACCATTCAAGAAATTTAACAGAAAGTGAGGAACTTCATTATAAGCCCACTTATATAACTTGTTGGCTTGGTTGTGTCCCATAAATATGTGATACAATTGAAAAGAAAGAAACCTTCATTTCAATTCCATTGCATGATGCAAATCACGATGAAACCTAATGATCCATGTATGTGCTTTAGATTTTATCTTCCAATTCATCACTAATTGAGAATACTATATATGTTTAACTCTCTAATTCCTTCCTCCCATAATAATGGGTATACCTATATGGTTAGGTGATAATTTTACATTTTTCAATAAAGTGATATTTTATTGTAAGATTAAGTTCTATTCATTTGTCAACAAAATACATTTTTAGTGTTTGTGTTTTGCCTTGGTTTGTCATTTAGAAACCAAACCAGTGCAAAAAAACCATAACTATTTTGGCATCCATAGATGCATCTCCAAAAAAGTCGTAAAAAACAAAAGAAAATGCTTTGGAGACCATTGCATCTTGAGTGGCTAGCTAACATAAAACTAGAGAACCAAAACAAAAGAGTAAATAAACCATAGAACTTGTAAAAATGTGTCTCTTCATGAAGATTTAAAAGTGTTTGAAAGACCTACCGCTATAGGCTCCTACTATTGCTAGGTGGGCTTCCTTATTTTGGATGCAGACATAGATGGTCCTCGATATGTTTCAAGTGCTTGTCCAAGGTTTTAAAAAATAGTTGTGACTCATATAACACAGGGAGAATTTCCTCATTGGTTTCATTTATGTCCAACAAAACTTGGCCCAAAAGAATATCCATGTGCCAATAAGTGTCCAACGTGTGCATACATCGACTAAACTTACCTCTAGCATATGTTATGTTGGGAAACCAATTTGAAATATCACCAAGCACTTCTATATAAGTCAAACATCCATGTTCTCTAGCAATATCTCACTCAAAAACTGCAATTTCATATTGCATGGGTTTAGAGTTTGAGTCCTATATATACCTGCAAAGGAGTTAGCTTGTTTGGCGTTGAGATCTACGGAAGGATGAATACTATACAGATTGCTAAGGAGAGGATGAAGGAATCTCAGGCACAAGGTGTTGAAAAGGGGGTGAGGATCCTAAGATGCAAGTGTGAGAAAATGAGTCAAAGTAAGCCAAGGATAAGTTGAGAGAGAGAGAGAGATCCATAAAAAAAAAAAAAAAACAAAAAAAAAAAACAAAAACAAAAAAAGTGGAGGTTGCACCTTGGAGATGCATGACGACCATATGATATAACAAGAGAGAACTATCTTACCAAAGGAAATACATTGCATATAAATTATGGAAATTACCTCCACCTACATGGATGGCATAAAAAATGGAACTCCAAGGTTGGAAAATAATTGTAGAACTTTCAATATTCCATCCTTTGAAAGAATTGGGGGTTTATACAACAACCATCCACTAATGTATGATTATCCTCAGTGGGATGATTGGTAGAGAAAATGGTGAGCCACCACTCAAACCAATCCAACTTTGATTCACATCATACCTTGATTGACCCTATATCCTTCAAGTTGTAAATTACCAATGGATCCGTCATCATATGGAGTAAATGTCTCCCGAAATAGTGTGCAAGTGATCTGATAAAAGTGATGGTAACTGGGGAGGGCACATGGCCACTTCCTCAATCATTATAGCTTGGTGGGATGACTACCACATACCCTCCCACCTGGGACTCGTCATACACCACATTCAAGATTTTTTAACATAAAAACTATATAAATCGATGAAATTATTTTATTTAATGTTTACACATGCGTACTCTAAAAACCTATAATAATATTAACTATCTTACCAAAATCCAACTTCCAAAATAAAATTTTTGTAGCTTAAAAGAATTTTAATTTTAACTATATGTTTTTTTTTTCAAGTTGTTTGTGATCCTCCAAGCTTGACCTGTGGCTCGAGGAGTCACAACCCAGGGGCATCTAAGCCATCAAATTCACCCGAAAATCGCACCCGGCCTGGGACACACCAACCCTTAGCTAACTGGATTTGTTAGCATGTCTCCTCCCCCTAGCATGGGGCTCAACCACCCCCCGTGAGGTTTGATCCCAGGTCGCCTTGCTGACAAGGCCCATCCTCAAATGGTCGTGCTAGTGGGACTTGGCAATTTTAACTATACATTTAAATACAATCATAAGTATATTTACTTCAATGTAAAATATAAAAAATACATTAGCATGTACTCACGTGAAATAAAAATTAGTCAACTACCTAAGAATGACAATGAGTAAGATAACCCTTTGGACTATAAATAAATGATGACAATGATTAACGTTTATTAAGACCAATATGGTCTATCATACCTTGAGAAAGTAAGAAATCAATTAAGACTCTTTAATTTCTTATTTATATGATAAAAAAGAAGGGAGAGAATCATTCACAAATTACTATAATTTTGTTGACATAACAAGTCAAGAAGGTCGGTGGTGTGACAAAGGTTTTGGAAATTAGAATGAATGTGAGTAAGAGCTAGGCAATCCAAGAGAAAGTGTTTTTCATCTTCAACCCTCTTAGTATCACAGAGGTGAAAAAATCATTCATTCCAAGGTGTTTTGGGAATTGAACAATGTTCGATTTGAATTCAAATC
This sequence comes from Pinus albicaulis, assembly GCA_034641835.2. NCBI lineage: Eukaryota > Viridiplantae > Streptophyta > Pinopsida > Pinales > Pinaceae > Pinus > Pinus albicaulis. Next base: position 109,650,101 of record CM076577.1, on the reverse strand, counting down.
TCATGAGAATTAGTTCTTATCTTTGCAATGTTCATTTTCTACTTATCATTGGTCAAGATAAAAAGATAAGTTGGGTTAGCAATATTAGTGTTGATCACCTCCTTATAATACCTTAGCTTCCCTCTTCCTTCTAACTCCTTATCGTCCCACAACTTATCCTTAAATTTGGCAGTAATAGTATTTTTAATATTATCCTTATTCTCCAAGATGATCTCCTCATTTATCCCCCAATGGTCAAGCCAAGACTAGGTATCCTTATGCCAACCTCACTTCAGCTAGATGTGGCGGTTTTGGCTAGAGTTAGAAGAATTTTTGGGGAACCTCTTGGCTTACATATAGTAAATATTCTTCTTATAAATCAGATACCTAAACATAACCATGCTTTCAACGGGGGAAAGGCTAGCTTCAATCAAGAGGATAGGGTATGGAGTATTTCCTTTAATATTGAGGTTGTAGGTTATAAATTGCTTTTGGATCAACTTGATCTACCTCTATGATTCTCTAGATATATTGCAACCCCAAACCTCACGTCCATATAATATAATAGGGGTGACGAGAGTCTCAAAGAGGAGCTTTTTTAACTCCATACCCAAATATTTGTCAACTTACAATTGTTTTCAAGCTCATAATAAGCTTTCTAGCCTCCTATTATCCTTTTCTCAATGCTATAATTCCAATTGAGTTGATGATGAATGTTGATACCTAAATATTTGTATGAACAAACCTTGTCTAAGTGTTTGTTATCATAAATGAAATTATCATAGTTAATATTTTTGGATTTAACTATCATGACTATAGTCTTGTCTGTATTAACAATGATACCCATCTTGGAACAATAATCATGTAGGATTCTAAGTTTCTTGTCGACATTATCATGGCTTATGGCTAGAAGAACAATATCATCAACATAAAGGAGGGGGTAATGACCATTCCAACGAGCTTGGGACCATCACATCCTGCAGCTTCCAAACACTCTTCTAGCTTATCAATGCAAATTCCAAAAAGGATAGGGGACAGGGGACACTCTTGCTTAAATTGGATACTGCATTTAATTTTTTCAGACCAACCCTTGGTAGCCTTAATCTTGGCAATAATGTTCTCATATAGCATAGTCATAACAACCTTCAGCTTGAGAGGAACCATTTTCTCTTCAATTCCATGCGAATGTAATGCCCTACATGATCCTATTATCTTACATTATCTTATTAGCCTACCTACTGAGTGGTTTACTTTTGTGTTTAGTTACAATAAGTGTTATTAGTATACATACGAGGTATAATTCTACATGCCCACGCCTCACACAAATATACTATTATTTGAAAGCTTAAATGTTATATGATTAAATAAATGGTTAATCATAATTAGGAATTGATTAATCTTAAAACATGATATATATAGATATATATATATATATATATATATATATATATATATATATATATATATATATATATATATATATATATATATATTTATTTATTTATTTATTAAGCGAAATGGTTATATTTTTTATTTAATAGTAAAATCAGGTTGGGCCGAGGCCAAATCAACCATCAATACAAGACTACTAACAAGCTTACTATTACATGATGTTACTATTACATGATGAGCAACCTTTCAAGGGATGCAGATTTGGGAAGGATTTCCGTCGTTTATGCTGAGATCACCTTGTGGGAGTAGACAACCTTTGTTTGCGTAACTATCTGCTTATTTGTTTGAGTCTATGAGAATGCGGAAGCATTGGAAAGAAGAGAATTCTAGCAAGATGAACTTCAACCTATGGAGGATCTTGTTTAGGACCGCATTGTTGAACTGATCTTTCGAGTGTATATTTTTTATCAAAATTTTAGAGTCTCCAAAGGCTTGTAATTCTCTGATGCCTTTCTCTCGAGCAATTTGACAAGATTTTAGCAGTCCTAGGATTTTTGGTTAGTTGTTTGTTCGCTGCCCTAGACCCCAGCTGAAAATGTCTCTACTTGTGCCGTCCGGAGAGTAAAGAATACCTCCTGCACCCATTGTCCCAGGGTTTCCTTTGCAAGCTCCATCAAAGAAAATCGTTGCTTTACCCTACTTCCTCCACCAGATTTGAAATGTTTCATCCTTGTCGCTTAACCACCACCCAGGATTGGTTGGAGGTTTAGCTGCGCTTTGAATTCTGTCCTGGAAGACGAAATTCCCCAACCATTTCCTTTCCTCAGGGAGGAGAGAGATGTTCGGTTTGAGGGTTTGGTTACTCACTATTTCAAAGAGGAGGGCTTTGGATTTGTCAACTATCGTAGAGGGAGGCCATGAAGAGTTGTTGAAGATCTTATCGTTCCTGGCAAGCCAGATTTTCCAGCAAACATACTTGGGGATGGTGTGCCAAACCCGAGACCAAAGGACCTTGCTGGAGATGGCCTAAGGATAACGCTCCTTACACGAGGAGTAAAGATCCACCACTGAGATTTGGGAAGGAGAAGCAACATTGAGACCTTGAAGGGTAAGGGTCCAGACTTCCTTGGTGAAAGGACAATCCACAAAGAGGTGGTCTGAGGTTTCAAGAGCATTCCTGCAGAGGGCACATCTATGAGGGCCTGTAATACTTCTTTTCAAGAGATTTTCTCTTGTTAAGATATTTTTGTGCATTAACGTCCATAAGAATAAATTTATTTTGGGGAGGCCCATGGGATCCCACACCTTGAGCCAGAAGCTAGCTGGGAGGATCCTTTCACGTTGTGGTTACAGAAGAAGAAAACCCCTTGCAATAGAACAGGTACTAGAGGAGCCCCAACCCCATGAATCATCTACAAGCTTATGAACCGGGGTAGCATCCCTTAGCTTTGTTTTGAGAATTTCCAGTTGTTGTAGCAAGTGCTTTGGGATATTGGGAAAGTCCCATGAGATCCAATTTCATGTCTCATCCCACTCTAAAAATTTCATCACTTGTTTGGATTCCGCCCTGTGTCATCCATTCTCGAATCTCAGTGAGAGCAGCAGAATTGGCAAGAGGCGGATGGCCCATAATGTTGTCTGTCCATAATTTAAATTTTTTCCCATTGCGAGAGAAGCAATAAGATGACTTTGGAAGAAATCAAAGCCTCTCCTGCATAATTTCCAAATCAGCGTACCTCTCTTACTACTGTTCGCCTACAGTTGCCTAAGCGATGCACCTTTTATGTATTTTTTTTCTTCTGAGCATGCAGTTGATAGTGTGATTGGGATCAGCGTGGAGCTTCCATAGAATTTTACATCTGAGGGAGATGTTGGCATGGGCAGGATCCTGAATCTGTAGCCCACTGTCACGAATGGAGCATTTCGCAGTGTCCCAACTAACTAAATGAAACTTATAGTGATTCCCCTTTCCAACTTGCGAGAGAAAATCACGCAACATCTTGGAGATTTGCTCAGTTATAGACTTAGGCGCCAGTAGGAAAGAAGCTTGATAAATTGGAAGAGAAGAGAGCACAGATTTAATAAGGGCGAGATTTCCACCATTCGTAAGCCATTGGCCTCCCCATAAATCAATTTTTGATTTGATTTTGTTGATCACTTCGCCCCACAAAGAACCTTTGTTGATTCCAAGGGTAATTGGCAATCCCGGATAATTGATTTTGTCCCATCTATCATATCTTGTGAAGCCCAATATGCATGCCACTCTCTGAATTATGTGCTCATCAACACTCCAATTGTAGACTGCACTCTTGCTATCATTTATGAGTGCTCCAGAGACATTGCAGTAGCCTTGAAGGGTGGCTTTGAGGGAGGTGGCAATTCTGTTGGAGACTCCACCAAGCAGCAAGGAGTCATCTGCAAAGAGGGCGTGGTTGATTGGCTCCAGCCCATTCGTTATTATAAGACCAGGAGAAGTCCCTATTGCCTTATCAATTGCCAACTTCTTACTGAGCGTATCGGGCATGAGGATGTACAGGAAAGGGGAGAGAGGGCAGCCTTGCCTCAATCCCCTCATGGCTTGGAAGTAGATGGTTGGTCTCCCATTGACTAGCAGAGCAATCCAAGGCTTGTTAGTGCAAGATTTGATCAAATTGACAAATTCTTGGGAAAACCCATAGGAGAGAAGGACCTTATAGAGGAAGGACAATTTGACCCTGTCAAAGGCGTTAGCCATGTCCAACTTGACCATCATACCTTTCTCCCTCCTTTTATTGTTGGAATGCATAGTTTCCTGCACCTAGATGACATTGTCCAATATATGTCTGCCTTTAACAAACCCCCCTTAAGAGATGGAGATGAGGCTTCTGAGGAGCGATTTGATTCTATTGGCAAGGAGTTTAGCAATGATTTTATACGAGGCGTTACAGAGGGAGATGGGCCCGAATCTCCCAAAGGAGCCAAGATTTGTTTCTTTCGGAATTAGTGCAAGGAAGGTAGAGTTGGTGTTACCCCCCACCTTTTCTTTTTGCAGAAACCTTTTTATCATTCTTACCATATCGACTTTGATGATGTCCCAGCAGATCCTGTAGAAGTGGATTGAGAACCCAACGGGTCGAGGGGCCTTATCAGGTTCCATTGACCAAATAACATTACTAATTTCTTCCTTAGAAAATTGTTTTGTGAGTGTTGTATTGTCATCTTTGTTTACCAACGAGGGAGTGTTGTTGAGAAATTCCAAGATGTCCTCTTCGCTGCCTTCATTCCCTTTGTTGTATAAGTTTTGGAAATGAGTGACAACAGTAGCTTTAATTTGTTCATTGCCTTTGCAGATTACCCCATTAGAGGTAGTGATTTCCGAGACGTGGTTGCGAGAGAGGCGAGCTCTGGATTGGCGATGGAAATAGGAAGTGTTTCTATCTCCAGATTTCAGCCAGAGACTGCGTGACTTAATTCTCTAGTAGTCCTCTTCAATGCAGAAAGAGCGATATGAGCTGCATTAGGCAATTTGTTCTTTTTCCAGTTCTGCAGAGGTAATGTCTTTGGTATCCAATTCCATTTGTAGGCCCTCCAACAACTGGACTGCTTCCTTTCTCTGGTTGTTAGGAGTGATGGAAGGTTTTTTGATCCACTCCTTTAGAGCTTGCTTAGTGGCCTTTAACTTCTGCTCCCACACATAACTAGGGGAACCAGTGATAGAGGTGGACCAAGCCATTCGGACAGTGTCATGGAACCTGTCTTTGCTACTTCATAGAGGACTGAACCTAAAAGGGATTGGGCCCAATTTTTCTTCCTCTTACAGCAAAAGAAGAATGGGCTTATGATCCAAGGTTAGCTTGGGAATAATTTTGGAGGAGATGAGTCTCCTTTCCAACAAAATTGAACTTTGGATAAGGAATCTATCCAATCTTGCCGAAATGTGCTCTTCCCCAATTTTTTTATTGGACCAAGTGTATAGTCCTTTCCTCGGTTTGAAATCCACGAGCTCCCATTAATGGACGAGTTCTTCTACCACATGGAGCATTTGATCCCTGCTGCTACTTCCTCCTCTTTTTTATTTTATATTCAACACTATATTTAGGTCTCTGACAATAATGACATTACTTGGAGAGTGGAGTTCTAAAAAATCATTAAGAGATTGCCAGCATTCTTTATTCTCTGCATACATCACCTGAACATAAAGATTGAAAAGAGCGAGGGTTAAATTACTCGCTCTATGCCTTAGCTCGGTAAAAATCCAGTGCTGGGTCTCGAAGGAGTTTTCAAGTTGAATGTTGGGTTCCCTATATCACTAGTATAGCCCCTTATTATTGTTAGTGTAAACCCCTTATTGTTATTATTGTACCCTTGTAACCCCCATTTTGTTATTATTGTGCCCTTAAATTATTATTGTTGGGTCGGCTAGGATTACATTGTGGCCCACTAGGATTACATTATGGCCCCATGGACTCCTATATATAGAAAGGAGGTTTTGTGAATTGTATCATCCAAGAATTGTTCATTTGTGTAATGTATTGGAGGTTTCCCCCTCGAAGTGGCTCATTTCTAAGGCGTTTATATCTCTTTTCTTCTCTTTTTGGAGCTGGTTACACAACATTTGGTATCAGAGCTTTGGATTCTAGGGTTTCGCTGCTCCAAACAGGTCATCGTGGCATTTTCGCTATAAATTTTTTTCTACGAAGCTTCAGAAGCTGAAATTTTTAGGGTGCGAAGCTGAAAGCTTGAGGAAGTTTTTCTAAAAATTTCAGAGCTTGGTTCGCAATATTTTCGGAGATATGATCTGTGGAAGTTAGGTCTTTTTTCAGGCTCCTAAACAGGTCATCGTGGAATTTGCGCTATAAAAAAATTTCTACGAAGGTTCAGAATCTGAAATTCATATGGTACGAAGCTGAAATCCTGAGGAAATTCGTCAAAAAATTTCAGAGCTTGGTTCGCAATATTTTTGGAGATATGATCTGTGGAAGGTAGTGCTTTTTCAGGCTCCTGAATTTCATCTCAAAGAAGTGATCGTGGGAAAAGTTCAATAACTCTCTCTCTGAAGATTGGATTGGAGTGCCGTCAAAAGTGGTCACAAGTACACAGCCTGTAGTTTCTTCGCTATCAATTTCGGAGACAAAGGAAAAAACAGTGACACGTGGCAAGTCGTACAAGTTCGGTCTACTGAACCAGTCCAGAATTAGGTCATTGTGGGAGATTGGACACAACTTTGTCTTGGAGCATCAAAATCAAGTCAGACCTGTGGCATTTGAAAGACGCTTCAGAGGGCTACTACGGTCGAGATATAAAGAGATTCTCAATTACGAGAGAGATAATTCAATTTCAAGACGAAACTCTAAAAAAGCAAGTAAAAGGTGTGTATTTTTTTTCCGAATTGCATAAGTCTTGTTTAAAGAATCAAGTTGAATTGATTCCAAGGGCATATTGTAGAATAGATATCGGTATTGGATTCTAAAATGGCCCCTAAAAAGAATTCAACACCCATTAAGCCTTTAGAAGGCTCTACTATGACTCATGAAGACGAAGAATGGCAACATGACATATCAAAATTACAAGAGCAAGTGCAACAACAAATTTCGCTCTCGCAAAGAACAACAAAAAATGAAATGGAAGTTTTGAAGAAAGGCATGGAAACTAAGATGGATGGTTTGAAGAAAGGCGTGGAAGCTAAGATGAATGGTTTGGAATCTAAGATGGATGGCATGGAAGTGGGCATGGAAGCTAAGATTGATGACATGGAAGCTAAGATCAATGAAAACATGAAAGACAACATGGAAAACATGAAGAATGATCTAAAAGCATACATGGAAGGCTTGATGACAAGCTTAAAACAAGAAACGATTCCTAATGGAGGAAATATAGTAGAAGAACCTCATGATGAGAACAAAATAAATGTTAATCGTGATTTCATAACCTCTAATGTTGGCGGGAAGAACCACCATATTCCAAAAATGGATATGAGGAAGTTTGATGGAAAGGATCCTGTAACATGGATACTACGGATGGAGAAATATTTTGATCTCCATAATGTGCAAAACACACAAAAGGTACGCATTGCAACTTTACATTTAGAACAAAATACATTTGTATGGTATCGATGGCTTTGCTCCCGTAAAAAAATTGTCACTTGATCAATTTTTACGGAGGAAATGATAGCACATTATGAGGATACAAAGAGCGACACCTTCTTTAGCCAATTGATAAATCTCAAACAAAAGGGTTTAGTGGGGCAGCACATTGAGGAATTCCAAAAATTGAATATAAGGGTAACTGATATTCCAGAGGAACACGGGATCGATCTCTTCATAGGCACTTTAAAGGATAATATCCAACATGAAGTTCGCGTTTTGGAACCAGATTCATTGGAGAAGGCATTCAGGTTGGCAAGAAAAGTTGAATGTAAAATAATGGCGACAAGGAAGCCTGCCACTCAATTCTATAAAGAAGGAAGTGTTGCTACGCCTAGATTTCCACAACCTACAAGGTTGACACCACAACAATTGGAAGAAAAAAGAGCAAAAGGGCTTTGCTACAGTTGTGATAGCAAATACACTAAAGGTCATAAGTGTGCTGAGAAGAAATTATTTTACATAGATTGTGAAGAGGAAGAAGAGAATGAACAAGAAGAGGATATACACCAAGAACCAGCCCTATAAGAGGAAGAAATGAGTCTGACCATATCGTGTAATGCATTGGCAGGAATTACAACTCCTCAAACTCTCAAGATAGAAGGACATATGAAGAAGAAAAAGGTAATAGTGTTGATTGATTCAGGTAGCACCCATAACTTTATTCATTGTAAGGTAGCCAAGGAATTGAATTGTTTCCTATACCCAGCACCAGAATGTCAAGTGATGGTTGCAAATGGAGGAACTATAAATTTCTCTGGAAAATGCCATAATATCAAGCTAACCATGGGGGAATATGTATTGACTAGTCCAACGCTTTCCATTCCTATTGGAGGTGCTGATGTTGTACTAGGAGTACAATGGTTACGATCTTTGGGGATGGTAGCTTTTAATTTTCAAGAACTTTTCTTGAAATTTTTTTCAGAAGGAAAGGAAGTCGAATTACGGGGTATTGAAGGGAAGCCAGGAAGGATAATAAGCTCTAATGTCATGAAAAATCTTCTAAAGAAAGAAAAACGAGGCGTAATTGCACAATTATGCTCACTAGAAGTTCCAACATCAAAATCATCTATTTCTACAAATATCCAACAAGTCTTGGACAATAATTCCAAAGTGTTTGAAACTCCCAAAGGAGCCACAATGTAATCCTTAGAAATGAGCCTCTTGTTGCTTGCAATCAACTTTACGAGAAGGCGAGGACATGCGGTGAGGAGGAAGGGGGTTAAGAATCCCCCTCTTTGCATCCATGGCGGTGAGGCTGCCGGCGAAAAATCACTTGCGCGGTCGAGGTTATTCTGTTGTGGAAGGCACAACGGAAGCGAAAAATGAATCTCCAATTAATAATTATATTTTAAATGATTCATTTAAATAATAGATTAATACCATTCCTCGAGTTTAACTAACATCTCTAAATAATATTTTTGAATGGTATCATTTATTGAAATCATACTAATTATTGAATGGTGATATATTGTTAAAAAAATATTCTTTTGAATGGTACTACTTTATGGAATTAATAAAAGGTGGTGGGTGATGTGCCACTCACATGTTAATGAAGGGATAAGGGGTAGTTGGAGTGATAAGGAGGGGGAGGCTTGAGGAGGTGTTAGCGGGGTGGAAGTTAATAGCATTAAATCTGAGGATAGGGTCATTTATTAGAGGAGACGAGGACAAATGAGGAAGGAAGGATAAAATCAGGAAGGGGGATGGAAGAAGGGGCTCTCATATTTTTTTTGGGGCGACTTATTTTTGTTGGCTTGGGGAATTTTGGAGTGGGGTGAAAGAGATACCAAGGATAACTCAAACTAGGATTTCTTGGATTTATTGGAGAGGGCTGGATCTAGATTTAACTCAAACACACTACGGCTGGTTGGACTTGGGCTTAAAGGGCTAGGGAACTTGTGGAGGTTCGTTGGCCTAGGAATTTATTCCTAGTTGGCTAGGAGGTAAAATCACTTGGGCGGCCCCAGTAGGAGCATCCCCAACCAAACCATGGGATCATGTATTCTTCAATTTATTAATTTATTTACGTAATTTGTTACGATGATATGTATAATATGTTGCAAATAAAATTTTATGTACATGCTAGTAATGTTGTTTTATAAACATACAAATTTTCTTGTTCCATCTTTTTTTTGCGATTTTTTTTTGAATGAATGTAATAGTAGTTAGAGGACGCCCTGGTTGGTATCCTCACGACCAAAGCTTATTTCGAGGAACTGTGTCAAAATATTTTCTAAAGTCAACAAAACAATAGAAGGGATCAATTTTATTATTGTGACATTCCTTGACAATGATCCCAAGAGTAACGAGATGGTCAATAATTGAGTGGTGTATCCTAAAACCAACTTCCCCTTTATCTCTTTTACCATGGATTTTAAGCTAGAGGCTAATCTTATTTTCCAAAATGAGCCCATACAATTTGGCTAAAACGTGGCTAATCATAATGGTTCTATAGTTAGAGGGAACATTTTTATCCCCACTTTTAAAGATAGGAACAATAAGGCTTTGCTTCCAAGGCTTAGGGAAGTGTGTTTCATTGTCAAATTGAGGAGATTGTGTATATGATGGATGAGGATAGATCTTCCCATTTTGAAAAATTCAGCTTGGTAGCCTTCGATATCCATAACTTTCCCCATTAGCAAGTTTCTTAATCTTGAACTCCATGAATTCTAAAGAAAATATATCCTCCTTTATACGAGTGTTTAAGATGTTTCCCATGGTGTCTGGGGAATCATAATTTTTCTTAAGATAGATATCCCGGTTATTTAAGGGGATCAAATGATTTTCTTTCATTTTACAAACAAGAATATTCCTCCAAAACATTCTAGGCTCAACTTTAGAAAGGTGAAAAATACGCTCCTGCCTCTTATTTATATAGGACCTTTTCTTTATTTTGATAAGAGCTTTATACTTATTTTTTTTTCAAACTTTATAGTTTCATTAGGAGCATCTCTAATCGCTTTCCTAGCAATTTTACAATTATTATCATACTAAGAGTTGAAAGTTTTATTATTCTTTTTATACAAAACCACAGTAGAGAACTTGTTAATGGTAGTGGAAAGGGTTGTAGTAAAATTGTGGTAGATGTGATCAATGCTATCATTATACATTAAGAAACCTAAATCCATTTTTAACTCCTTTAAGAAGAGATCCATTTTAATTTAATGAAAAGAAATGTGCCTTTGAATCTCACAATTTTTTTGCATGTGGCTGGTGTGCATGTCAAGGTTTAAAGTTAAGGCTAGAGGTTTGTGGTCATAATCAGGTTCATTGTCATTCAGGAGGTCAAAATTTACAATATGATTGAGAACATGGGTATCAGATATTGCATTATCCACAACATTATTGCCAAGTCCATGAATACATGTCATCTAGCCAAAGGTTGGCCACTTGTTAATTCCATTACAAATTATTAGGTACTTGGAACTAAAAAGCTTGATTAGCTTAGTACGAAATAGGTTCTCGGTTATGTCTTCAAATTTTCTTTTAAATCTCCTAGCAAAGTCAAAGTCCTAGTCTAGCTATATGGGGTTAGGGTTAGAGTTATCACTTAGGAGAGTAGCTTGGTTAGTAGTGGTTCTAGCATTGAAGTTCCCATGCAAAAGGATATTACCTTCATCCCTCAGACTATGAATATCCCGTTCTAAGGTATTGAAGGGGCAACAAATATATAATGGTAAGTATATTTACTTCAATGTAAAATACAAAATACAGTCAACTACTTAAAAACGACAATGAGTAAGATAAATCTTTGGACTATAATAAATAATATTTATTTCAAATATGTTCATATATTTGAGATAGTTCTTTTTTTTTTGGTGGGATTAAATTAACCAAATACCTTGAAATGTTGAAAATACTTAGTGAAATAACCTTTTATTATTATGATTAAATGATATTTGTTTCAAGTATATTTGTGTTGACAGGCATTTTTCAGTTAAATATCAAAGAGATGTTGTGAGGTTAGGTTATCTTATGTTACATAATACTAAACATTTTGGATTGCTCAAATTACACAAAAACTAGCTAGATCCATCTTAAATTTAGATCTACCAAGTGTTGAGAGAGATAAGTCCTGAGTTAAGATGGATCTAAGTTGATACTATTGCATTCCATAATGGATTTCCTCGAGCTTTTAAATTGACTTCATCATAACAAATAGCATAGTTAAAAACATGAGTTGTCAAACCCCGCAATTCTAAAATAGCCAATGATAAATTATTATTATTTTATTCACTTATTTTATTTTTATTTTAGTGAGTCAAAATGTTTATATAACATAACATTACAAAATATCTTCCATGCTAATAAAATCAATAAAAATAAAATAGAATAAAATAATAAAATTAATAATTATTAATAATTAAACAAATCTAGATCCATCATTTATCAAGTCTGAGAGATCAAATCTCTCAAAGTTCAAAACTTTCCTCAAGTTTTACACTCAGAAAATTTGTGTACCTTAAATATATTTGATCTCTCCACACTTGATACATAAATCCATAATTAAAATAAATCTAAATTGGTCCTGTAATTAACCCAATTGAAAAAAAAAAACTAGAAACAACATAACACAATAAAACAAACTTTATTTGTCTAAAAGCAACTCAATTTAGTAATATGATTACCACACTTTCAAAACAATTAAAAACAAAATAAAACAATAATAACACACTTTCAAAATAATTAAAAACAAAATAAAACAATAATAACACACTTTATTTTTTTATGTTTTTAACCAACTTACTTTTTTATAAACAATGTTATATCACAATTCATTTAATTACGCCAAAGGCATTTTCTTTGCGAACTTGGGGTGAGCAAACACTGTTCACCCGAGTTAATAAGAAGCTTTCTTCGTCGTTCCAGCTAATTAAAATTTGACACGTGTTGACTCTTTCAACATGTTTCACCTCGGTGTATCGAACTCAGCGTTTAAGTCAAACAACATTGCATTACCTATGATATTGTATTTAATCCTGGGACAGAAAAGAATAAGGAGAAGACTCCCGCCTCTTATCTTTTTCAGTCACGCTAGCTTGAGGTAAGGTGTTCGTTGAGTGTGTTTGTGGGAGTAGAGTAGAGGTGGCGTCTGTTGATTCATTTGCAGCAATGGCAGACACAGATGTGGATGTCAGCATAGTGCAACCGAAGAAGAGTACGTTCAGGTGTTGACTTGGATGTCGTTTTGGACATTACCTCTGAAGAGCTCGTCAAGCTCTTCCATGCTTGTGCTCGAAGAAAGTTTTAGCGATGTTTGAAGGGGAAACCAATGGCCTTGATCAAGAGCCCCGTAAGGCAAAACGTGAAAGGGGCTAGAAGCACATTAGGCGCTGATTTGATCCTTGCTGCCATCTTATTTTGTAAAGCATGCAAACAATTGATTATGCTTTCAGATCTCGGAGCTTCGGTGCTCTGTCTGAATTCACTCGACGAGTTCTCGATAAAATCCACAACAGATTCAAATGCACAAGGGGCTCACATATGCATTGAAAATAATTTGGGAGCAATTCAGATTGATTTTGGAGTGCTGATTGAGTGCATTTGGATTGAAATTAGAGAATAATTTGAAGATTTTTGCGAATTATATGGGGTTTGGGTTCATGTAGAGGCTGATAGTCTGATGGACAATGTCTTAGAATCGTACCCCATATATTTCCTTTTGACTTTACCTCTTGCTAATCGCGCATAGCTTCGCTTCTGATTTCTAATTCTCAGCCTACGTTTTGTTTGAGTTAAACTCTTCGTTTACTTCAACATTAACCGAGATTTTGGGATTTATTTAACCACACTAGTATTTTTAATGTGGTTTAATTTAAAAGATTAATAATAATAATAATAATAATAATTTAATGTCCTCAAGAACGAGGAGCCTGCTTTGGTACTTCACAAAAACTTGGGGTGGTTCTAGAAAACAAGCTGGAGTGTGATTTGGTACTTCACAGATCCATGAGTTGCACGATTTTTTTATTATTAAATGGAACAAAGGGTGGATAGGAACTTTGTGAGTTTTTTTTGGAAAAAACAAATTTAGAAAAATGCCGTGAGGGGTTGCACCCTCACGTGGAAGCATATTTTGAGAGGTTAAGTGAAAGTAAATGGGAGAAAGAATGATAGAAATGTTTAAGTGTGATAAAATAAAGTTGTATTATATGAATGCAAAGAAAGGAAAATATGATGGTGAAAATGAGTGATAGAAAAGTGAGTGTAGAAAAATAAAGTTGCATTATATGAATGTTGAGAAAGGAAATATATGATGGTGAAAGTATATGAACTATAATGTATTAATAAAAGAATGATGGTGAAGTATAGGATAGATAATGTATTAATAAAAGTTTGACAATGAAAGAGCACATGTATATAAAAATATACTATGTGAAAAAATGTATTAAAAGTTATAAAAGTGTTAATAGTTGTTATAAAGGTTATAAAAGAGTTAATAGTTGTTATAAAGGTTAATGAATATGAAAACATTAATTTTTTTAGTAGTTATGAGTTTTGTTTTTGGTTTGTGGTTTTTGGAAGTATTAGGCAAATTTACTTGAAAGGATTAGTTTTTGTTGGCTTAATCACAAAGTTTGACCTTGAGAGTGTCGAGAGTTTTAAATTTGTGACCTCTCAATAGCAAACAAGCTTTAACAACGAGGCATCTTAATAGCAAATGTGCTTTAACGACTGAGATTTTACGAACTGAGCTAACCCTCAAAGCTAATTAATTATGAGTTACATGTAAAGGCTTTTTTTCTTTTTTTTTCTTTTTTCTTTTTCTTATGAGAGATTATTCATTTTCAACAACAAGACTCAAATCCATTACAACAAAGCTCATTGTGTCACTTGCATGAATTGAACTTGGGTGATGGGGATCTCAATCATTCCTCCCAACCACCCTAGATAAGCCCAATTGAGAAGTTAAATGTAAGGCATTTCTCTAGAAGTTGGGAAATTAAATGTAAGACATTTCTATAGAAGTTGGGAAAGTTATGGGTTTTAATGGTGAAGTCTAATTGTTCCATGTTTTTGTATTTTTTTTGTTGGAATCTAACAATAAAAAAAATCTGATGTCACTTTTTTGTTATTTGATCTCAATCACTCCTATTGGGTGATGGGGATCTCAATCATTCACTATTGGGTGATGGGGATTTCAATCATTCCTCCCAACCACCCTAGATAAACCCAATTGAGAAGTTAAATGTAAGGCATTTATCTAGAAGTTGGGAAATTAAAATGTAAGACATTTCTCTAGAAGTTGGGAAAGTTATGGGTTTTAATGGTGAAGTCTAATTGTTCAATGTTTTTGTATTTTTTGTTGAAATCTAACAATAAAAAAATGTGATGTCACTATTTTTTGTTATTTGAAATGCACTTTTGAATATATGAACATATTTAGAGCCATGAAAAACCCTAGGGCACTAAGTTTGTACAGATTTAACAACTAAAATCTGCCATTTCAATATTTTTTTACTGGATTTTAGGAAAACTCATTGGAAAATATGCTCGGAAAATGATAAAAACATAGAACATTTATACTATGTTGGTTCAAGTTGGGCTAATTTGGTTCTCTCGATCCCCTCAAGGTTAGGCTCCATAACTAGGGCCAACAATTCACCTCATTTATCATCCATAAATCATAACGAAGTATTAATTGAATGAATTAGTTATGTGTTATGAATTACAAATATAAAATCATAAGATCAAATCCCAAAATTTTGCTACTTTTGTAAACATTATTAAGTCTCACTTATTATACTCATTAAATTAAGTCTTAAAAATGTAGCCCACCACTAAGAAGAAAAAATCATTCCAAAAAATAGTAAAAATATTAAATTAGTTTATTTTATGGAAAAACTATTCCACTAGAGTTCTTCACATGCATATTTTCTAGAAAACCATATAAATGTCACATACCAATTATATAATAACAAAATACAAGTCAATTTTTAATAATAATAACAAATAAAAATAAATTAAATTATTAAATTCTAACTCATATTAATAAAATTTTCAATTGAGATTATTTTGGGTGGTTGAGTGAAATGACTATTATTTTATTGGTGTAAGATTCTATATATATGATGTGTGTAGGTTTAATGGCACTCTTTTATGATCTATCATGCTTTTGAGATTATTTTGGGTGGGTGAGTGAAATGACTATTATTTTATTGGTGTAAGATTCCATATATATGATGTGTGTAGGTTTAATGGCACTCTTTTATGATCTATTGTGCTTTTGAGATTATTTTGGGTGGTTGAGTGAAATGACTATTAGTTTATTGGTATAAGCCTTTCTGGATATATGATGTGTGTAGGTTTAATGGCACTCTTTTTTGATATATTATACTTTTCTCTAATGTGAGTGTTGATGGGTGGCAAGGCCACTAGAAACGTAGAAACGTAGGACACCAATATTCCTGCACACAACACATGTCGAAAAACTTACATCAACATGTCTACAAGCTGTGGAAATATACACACACAGACTTATTATCTTCCTCATTCATGTTCAAATCCTCACTAATAACATGATGAACTATAATTCCTTAATAAATAATATTGTAATGGTTTTATACCTATACATATTGTTTTATCAACTTCAAATTTTTGAAAATAAAAATATTTCATACTAATTAAAATTTTAATTTCTCCATTACCTTAATCGAAATGTCTAACTATAAACATAATAAATAAATAAATAAAATCCCCAATGGTTACTGCACATATAGTCTTATTCACGAATCTTAATATTTACATCGGAGACGTTTTCTTTGCGGGTTTGGGGTGAGCAAACACTGTTCACCCCAACCAATAATAAGCATTCGTTTTCGTCGTTACGGTTAATTAAAATCTGACACATGTTGGCTCTTTCAACACGTTTCACCCCGACGTATCGAACTCACCATTAAGTCAAACGACATTGCATTATCTTGTTTCTTTGATTCTGTATTTAATCCTAGGGGTAGAAAAAAATATGGAAAAGATGCTTGCCTCTTATCTTTTCCAATCACGCTCGCTTGAGGTAAGGTGTTCGTTGAGTGTGTCTGTGGGAGTAGAGCAGAGACATCATTTATTCATTCAGTTGTGGCAATGGCAGACGCAGATGTGGATGTTGACACAATGCAGCTGAAGAAGAGAACATTTGGGTGTTGACCTTGATCCTCTTTTGGACATGACCTCTGAAGAGCTTGTCAAACTCTTCTGTGCTCGTGCTCAAAGCAGGTTTCAACGAGGTTTGAAGGGGAAACCAATGAACTTGATGAAGAAGATTTGTAAGGCGAAATGGGAACCTCCTACGAGTGAGAAACCAAAGGTAGTTAGAACCCACCTCCGTAACATGATTTAGTTACAACCATGGCAAACACAAAAGTGGATATCGGCACAGTGCAACCAAAGAAGAGAACGTTTGGGTGTTGACCTGGATGCCCTTTTGGATAGGACCTCTGAAGAGCTCGTCAAACTCTTCCATGCTCATGCTCGAAGAAGGTTTCAACGAGGTTTGAAGATGCAACCAATGGCCTTGATTAATAAGCTCCGTAAGGCGAAACGAGAAGCTCCTACAGGTGAGAAACCAAAGCTAGTTAGAACCCACCTTTGTAAAATGATAATTGTTCCTGAAATAATTGGGAGCATTATTGGTGTTTACAATCGAAAGACATTCAATCGGGTCGAAATCAAGCTTGAGATGATTGGCCATTATCTGGAAAAGTTGTCTATTTCATATAAAAGAAATGAACATGGAGAAACCAAAACCATACACACAACGAAGCATTTATATTCATTCATTTGCATTTCATGAGCCAGGCATTCCAAACAAATGAACTCTGCTAGATTTAGAGACCCCAGGGATTGATATCGACACCTCTTGTTGTTTTTAGACAAAATTTGTCACCGATTTCTCTTCCCCACGGTTCAATTTTGTATCCATCGGGTTGAAATTTTGCCAAAAAGTTAACCCAAAATTCTCAAAATTTGCCTGTAATTTCCCCAGTTTTGGCCGCATGCTACATCTCTACTTCCGTTTTTTAATCGATTACAGGGCGCATGCTTGATTTTTGTTGCATCTCATAGACACAAATTGTCAGTTTCGCTCAACCATCGCCACACCATGTATTTGTGGTTTGCTGGATTCTTTATTCTGATATTCGCATGAGTGACACATGGACATGTAATTTTTGCCTTAATGTTGCGATGATTTGTCTACCTGTTCCTTTATGACACTGGTTTGGTTTGCTAACAAAAGAGAAACAACACATATTATGTATCTAGATTGCAAGTTCCTTGTTTACAATAACTAATAAGAGAGGTGCTGGGAGGCAATCCACAATGTACCCTTGGATTACCTGGCTTTAAATTTGATTTATGAACTGAAAACTTGTAAATTCCTAAGCAATCCCTGAAATCGGTTGAATCACTCATTGTCACATTCGCAGGGATTCACATTAGTATTAATCAACCACAGGATACAAGTTCAAGCGTTCATCTGCTCCAATGTTTATGGACCTTTTTGAAGATCTAGGATGTCCCCAAGAAGAGGGATTGGATGAGGAAAATGAAATGTTGCTCCGTCTGGGCACTTGCAAGCAACACCAACCAGAGGGTCTGATTCAAGATATCCACTTAGAGAAATTCAAATGATTGTCCCTGATACACCTTCTCCGCATCAACAAAGTAGTGAGATCGATGCAACAAAGAAAAAGGAATATGGAATTGCGAGTGGGCTTATTGGATCTGAATTGGGAGGGTGGAAGAGGTGAATGCCATTGATATCTAATTCTCGTGTAGGTCAAAACAAGGAGCCTAAACATTCCAACTCGAATGTCTTATTTGGGAACAACAACTCTTCATCAACCTACAATGAAGTTTGTTCTTTAGCTGCCCAACATTTTGGGAGTATCCATGAAGCCCTCATAAAACAAAGTGTGTCATCTGCTCTGATTGCTGGCTTCTTGAATCCTTGTCGATACAAATTAGTAGTGGCACTCGCAGTGAAGCTATTTGCTGTGACTAATGAAACCTTTATGGATATGTTCGTTGGACTTGGTGTTGTGGACCTTCTTAGGAATGAATGCCAAGTCATGCATAAGCATCTAAAGATTTTGCAATCTTGCTTGAATGAATTTTGGAATCTTGCTCCTGCACTTTGAGTTGGATCAGTATGTCAAATCTATCACTATGCATATCACATCCAGTGGTCATGGCTAGATTTGCAGACTTCTTTGCATGACAAGAGTCTTATCCTGTGGTTCAATCAACAAGGCATGGGTTCAGTTTTTTGAACATAATTTTGATTGCTAAAGAATCAAATGACTGATGTTGAAAATATCAAGCATATCATTGGGGTTCACCGGATTCCAGAAGTTTTTGAACAAGGTGACGAGCCACAAATCCTATTCCTCCCGTCACAACACCTCAATCAAATTCCAATACAAGGAATTTTTTTAAACCCTCCTCGATCACCATTGAGGGAACTTAAACATTTTGCACACTAGTTACAAACTTTTTTTCACTTGAAAATTCACAACAATTGAATTAAAATTAGCCTCACCTGAATTGTATTTCATTGTCCATATATTTCGCTTGATTATTTCGTTTCACAATCTCCCCACTTCTCCTATTGACGTTAGATATTCTTTACACCAAGATTAATTTTATTTTATCATCTTAAAAAATCAAAAATCTTAATTTTTATAATCAAAACTCATTTACACATTTTAATCTAATTTAAAGGATTCTCATATCAAAAACCATAAATAGTCTATATAAAGATAAACTGATCAACTTGTTATCTATTTTAGGGTATTGACTTTTCGTATTTTACATTTAATAATTTTCAATTTACATAATACCTATGTCATAAATTTTTCCTTTTCAATTAGCGCCCATCAACATCTGTCCATCAACTTACTCTCTTCATAATTCCTACCGAACTTATTTAATGTGATTGCAGTGGTATTCATGTTTATTCACATGCCTAACCACTGCAGAAACCATGGTGCCAACACGCTACCCCTAACTAAACTTCAACTATCCCGGTGACAGATTATAAATTAGATCTAGGTTAAACATTGGTAGATCATGTCACCACTAACTCTCCGATACAAACAAGGAGCGAAGCTCGAATTAAAAGTGGCACGCTACACACATTTCACTCAAAATTATCATATTTTCAACTAATACTGGCCATTTTCGTCAGTGGGCACAGTTTTTTGTTTCTCGAGGTTGGGCTCCAAAACATTGCTGGGTTTTGATCCAATAACTGTAATAAGTGTCGCCAGCAATCAAGGTTTGTTTCACAGCTCATTTCCACTAAAGGTTTTGCATCAAATCAAACGGGAACTTGGGCTGTGTCGTTGATGTCTCTTAAGCTCGTATTTGTGCTCTGTGGTGGTTTGTAGTACTAATATGATGATGCACAGGTACCTGAAAGCCATGGCTGCTGCAACTGCTTCTGGACTTCAATTAGCTACGGCCGCACTTTGCTCATCTCAGTCTGCTTCAGCCCCCACGAGTGCCCGCTCAGGAGTTTGTAATCTGACACCCAATATCTCATTTTCTTCATCTCGACGGACATATCTGCATTCCTCTGCTTTTCTGCCTTCTACTTTGCAGCTGTCTAGGACCATTAAAACAGAGGCAGTTAAATTCAGCAAAGGATCTACAGAGATTCGAGCTGTTGCCAATGATAACGGCGCTCCCTCTGGACTTTCCATTGATTTGAGAGGTTTGATCATCTTCTCTTATTATGACTTAGTTTAATGGATTTGCTTCCTTCCTGCAGTTTCTGATAAGGAATAAAGATATTGGTGATTTTTGTTTTTCTTTCATTTAGTTATTGCATAGAAGAAGTTGTTGTTATTGAAACTGGGTATATATATACACACGCACATTTTCATTGGGGTAAACATCAGCTTTATAGTAATATCAGATTGCTCTAATACATTGATATTGTACATTAGGCCAAGTGGTAGAAGATACGTGACATCCGATTATAATGGTGATAGACCTTGTTTTTGCCATAGCCGGCTGACAAATGGAGATTATAATGGAAACCCTGACTATGACTGTCTTGCACTTAGCAGCAATATTACATATATCTGTTAGCACTTTTAAATTGTTTTGAGCTGGAAAATCTCATGGATGGAACGTGGTGCTAATTAGGCACTTGCATTCTCATCCTAGCTCCAAAGGTCCATGCCGGTTGTTTATGAAATTGTTTTATAATCACAACTAATAAGTTTGCTCACAACATTCCTGCAATATCCAAATCGCAATTCCCAGAAGACTCTGACAAAGCTGTCGGACAAAGGGAAGGTAATAAAGTAGTAAAATCCATTAGTTCACCCATGCATAGCCTGATAGATGGTTAGACCCTTCATGTATCTTTGTTAGCTCACTTTCAATCCTATTACTAATTTTGGCCATATTTGGTTTAGTCGTGTACCTATTTTTTACCATATCAATAATTTGTATGTCTCTTAATGTTTATATGCTCTTAGAAATGCAAGTTTGAAATTGGGTTAAGCACTTATTGTAGTTGTAACTTATGTACATACCTTCACATAAATATATTATATAATACAACAAAATTACATTCTATAGAGCACAATTTCATTTCAAAAGAAAATCCCACTAAGTGGAGAGCAGAAATTGTAGAGCCTATGGATTTTCACCAGTACATGTTCCATTGGAATCACAATATCCTCCCCAAGTTCATAGAATTTTCATCATCCAAGAGAAAATTACCTATCCTCCCCAAGATAATTTGCTACATCAATGCTCCATTGTGTCCAAGAGAAAAGTAGGCTACTAGTGTGCACTCTCTCGTTTATGAAAGAGTGTGTTTCAATGATCCATCCTAGGTCGACTTCCCTTTATTTATAGGAGGGCAACCAAGTTGATTTAGCAAAATTCACTAAAAGCCCTAAAAAATAATAAAATATGTATTACAAGTGATCTGTAAACTAACGTTCATATTCCATTCGACAATTCGTCATCAAAGATTTGATAAAGAAAATTTATTGGACTGCGTAATCTATACTATGAGGGTTAATTTTTCCTTAGATTTATGGAATTTTAAACTATTATTTATTGCATATGCATTCAAAATATAAATATGCAGAAAATAGAGAACAGCTATTACAAGTAGTAAAACCACAATAACACAAGATATATCCGGGGAACTCCTTTTGGGAGAAAACCCAACTGGAAGGTGTGGTTGCTCTACTCTCTCTTTATCTGAATGGAAATGGATGCAAGTACAAAGTAGTGAGATCTGTGGTCTGTGGGTTGCTATAAAACACACGTCCTCTTTGTTTGCGCTCTCTCTCTCTCTCCCCACTCTTAACTATTTTGTTCATCTATGGAAAAAATGCACTCAAATAGAATGGAAATTCTTTTTCTCCTAGTGGCCCAATTATAACACAACATGATAGCCAAACAGGGGATAAATTTGGCCCATTCAACCCTCAATATTAGCTACAACTCGACCTTTCTAGAGTATTCTTCATAGTGCAATGTGGCTAACACCTTTTCCATGAGTAACATGGGTTGATGTGGCATCCTCTCGAATTATGGTGGTCAATTTCAATATGTCAATTTTTGGGAGTCTTATCTTGCTCATATGAGCTGTAATGGAGGTGATTCTTACACTATTGGAAATGTATTAGTGGTAGTGGATTGAGTCTAGGTCCATAGTCAGGTCGAAACCACAAAAAGTGGTCATTTAAGGCCTCAAAATGACTCTTGAAGTTTTTCACTCGAAATTTTCGAAACTCAAACCAATGGTAAAAATGACCCTGTAAGCTGATTCCTCCAAATTTTCCTCTAAAAGCATCGAGATTTATGAAAAATAATTTATTGATCCAATTCAAATCAACAAGTTAAGTATGTCACAAGTTTACCTAAAAGATAACTATCTGAATGATAAAACATAATAATAAGCTTATTTTTTACCCGCATGTGAGTAAAAAGGTTTCCAAGGGTGATGCCATTCTCCAAAAGTGAATATCTCCATAAGAATGTGCCATGGATGGGTCAAAGAGTGCTCCCCACTCAAAAGGCCATCTCCTCATCAATAAGGTGTCCAATCATTGAGAAAACCCCGCGCATCATCATGTCATCATTAACCAAGCCCACCTCATCACTTCGAGCCGTATGAAGGGGATGTCACAATGTTTAGGCATGACATCATCATCTTTGGAAGTGTACCATCCACTCCAGAGGGGTCTCAAGTCTTTATCCTCATCAAACCAGCTCGACAACAAGGAAACATTCATCAAGAAGGTACAATGCCAACTTGGAGGCATCCTGCTGTCTTTAGTGCACATCATATCGCTTGGCAATGTTGTGGTCCAAATGCACATTGTTCAGGTTCTGGAGGGAGAGGAGAAGCTCATCATCAATGCTGGATACATCTTGAGGTCAACACTCCTCAAAAGGTGATCAACATCTTGGCTCTAGTGCCCATAATGGTTATCAAATGGAGTTGGACGTCCTCTTTGAACATTGAAGTGTTGGAGTAGCTCATAGAATCCCTCATGTGATGGTAGTTGTACTTGGGAGTAAGCATCTGAAGCATACCCTCAAAATCAAGTGAGATCATCATTATAAGTAAAGTAATTATAAGAGTATCACAATGGGCCATATCTAATGCAAGAGGCATAAAAGTACTTCACATAAGCATCATCTTCAAATGTCTTCCTAGCTTATGGTTTGTGATCAAGTTACCATGTTTACATATGCGAGGGTTATCCAATGGCTCTATTATGTGCTTCCGACCCTAACAGGAGGAATGATTCCCAGGCTAATTAGTAGGTGAAAGTGGTTAGTGATATTGTAGGGGTTTACTTCATGGAGGATGCCACAATCTTTGTACCAATTATGAAATTACATCGTCCTTGAGCATTATAATGTGAAGAGAGAGCAGTCGTGGGACTTAAGTTACCCCTTTCCTTAGCTTATTTTACCGCCCCTCCTGTGTGCCATTTTCTTCATTGATTTTCTTTTTCTTGCATTAGCTTGGGTTACAAGCTTTCATTCATGCATCATTTACCCCTTAAGATCAAATGGTTTATTGTTCATCAGGTTTGGGATATTCAAAGTTTTGTTCATTTTGATTGCTCATGCATTAGCTAGGAACTGGGTGAGGGCTAATCAGGGGGGTAGAGTTTAGGCTAGGATTTTATCCATGCACTTTACTCTATCCCAACCAATCTTTTCGCATTTTATCATCATGGCTCATGCTTTTTCCTTCCTTTCTTTTGTATCAACCTCTTGGGGCAAGGTTTTTGCGCCCTTAGTCAAGGATGAGGAAATTAGGGAACCGATACTTGTGACATGTAGCAATCAACTCAAAGATGGGATGTGGATACAGGGGACAAACGAAAGGTGTTAAGTATGGATTACCATGGACACACAACATCAATTGGTACCTCCTATTTGTGTACCATTTGGATAGTGGAAAGAAGGGCCTCAAGGAATGTCACACTAGACTAGGGGCAAGGGATAGCCATCAAGGTGAAGCATGAGAACAAGAATACAATTAGAAGTGGTCTATTATCCAGTTCAACTTGTGATCCATACTAGAATACCCTTGAACCTTGAATGAAAGCACTTGATTACAAAAATGGTTAATATACCTTATAATATATGACCTGCCTTCATTTGATGAGTAAGCTAGATGAAATAAAGCTTTAACCGAAGCATGGATGTAAGGCCTTTGATTCTAGCAATCTGTGGATAATCATAAGGTTGCTAGTTGGCAAGCTGAATAACTAGGGGATTTGTTTTTTGTAGGGGTAGTTGATTTTTTGTGTAGCATCGGGATGTATTCACGCATGTCTACGAGGCGGCCTAGAAAGAAGATAAGTTGGCTAGCCAGTGAAGTAACGTGTCCCTTGGGTTGTCACACCCCCCTGGACATGTATAAATAAGATGTCAAGACGCCTCATTTGGAGACCAACAAAGAGCAAGTGCTTCTCTCTCTTCATCATTGAGTTTGACTAGCTTTCTTGAGGCCGCATGTGTGAGAAATCAAATAAGTTTGACTGCAGCTAATTGACTAAAGTTGATCGAGCTTGACTGCAAAGGTTTGACTGTATTTGACCGCAGGCTGTAGGGCCGAACTTGACTAGAGGTTGAAATTTGACCAAAGTTGACTTTTGACTAGCCATTGAATTTGACCAATTTTGACTGGTATTTGATTTGGATTATTGGTACAGATTTATAGACAAATTTTTGATTTATAAACCTTGCTGAAGAATAATTACTCCTTTGAAAAGTTGTTGGGTTTCTCGGGTGGCATAAAATACTGGTTGAAAATCATTAGGAAGTAATTACCTGGCAGAAAATTGTATACTACTGCACTAGCCTTAGAATTTCAACACGGTATCAAAGCTTTATTGAAAGAGCAGCCATTGAAGTAAGCTTAAGAGACACTAATCAACAAGTTGATTGGATTTTAAATCTCCTCTGAAAATGGTGCCAAGTCTTAGAGTAGAAGACAGGTTGGATGGTGCTACTAATTTCAGATCTTGGAAGGCCAGGTTACTTCTTATCCTGGAAGAAAATGACCTTTAGGATCATGTGAAGGAAGTGATTCTAGAGCCAGAGGGAGCTGAGGAGAAAGCCAAGTATAAAAAGAATGAAGCCAAGGTTAAGATTATCTTGATAGATTCCATAAAGGACCACTTAATTCCACATGTTGCTGAGTTGAACACTGCCAAAGAAGTATATGATGCTTTGGTGGGATTGTTCGAGAGTAACAACACTAGCAGGAAACTAACCTTGAGGCATCATCTTCGTAGTGTCATGATGAATATATCAGATTCTGTTGTCTCTTATCTTATGAGAGTCTCTTAGTTGAGAGATGAACTTGGAGCCATCGGAGATACCATTGATGATGCAGAGCTTGTTACTGTGACTCTCAATGGATTTCCTTCATGGGATCCATTTGTTCAATGAATTTGTGCACGTGAAAAGTTGCCCAAGTTTGATAAACAATGGACTGATTGTGTCCAAGAGGAGGTCAAATTATTATTGAAGAACAACTTGCAGAGACCTCAGGATTAAGAAACTCACGCCCTTGCGACTCATGTAAGAAAAGGAAAAGGAAGAAGAAATTTTGGAAAGTTTGATAAGAAGAATACAGGTAGAAGACCCGCTTTAGTTCAAGTTCAGAATAAGAAGGATATTTCAAAGATTAGGTGCTTCAATTGTCATGATTTTGGGCACTATGCGTCCAGTGTCCTTAGAAGAAAAGGAAGGAAAAACTACATGCATCAACAGTCGATGTTGATGATGATGATGAACATCAACCTCAAAAGAAGACATGGGAATCTAAACTTGATGAGATTGCAAATGGACTTCGAAAATAATATTTCTTTTGACATTCATTAATGATTGTTTCCCATGAAGGCCAAGGATGGAGTCTTCAATAGGATCCAGGAGTTCATGGCTCAGGTGGAAAACTTGATAGGGAAGAAGATCAATTTTTTGAGGTCAGATAATGGAGGAAAGTATACTTCCAAGGATTTCAATGATTTTCTGCAAGGAGGCAAGGATTAAGAGGGAGTTGACAGTTCCCTACAACCCTCAATAATTTCTTCCTTGATCAAGAGATAAGTACTTCCAATCATAGTTTTTCTCTTTTGATTTTTTGGTTAGCTTCTTGTCTTGTTATTTTGTATGCTTTAGATACCAAGAAATGATTCCTTGGTTATGATTTTTCCTTTTCCATGGCCTCTTGAATGGGGCTTGTGAAAACGAAAAATAGGTCCATTGCGGAGGTTGCCAAGGCGATGATTCATGCAGCAGATGGCAACATCAAGAAGTACAAAGAGACGTTTGTGGCAAGAGGGTTCTCCCAAAAGGAGGGAGTGGACTACAAGGAGACTTTTGCTCAAGTCACTAGATGGTCAGCTTCTTGTATGGCCTAAGGGCTCAAGCATAAACTTGGCGAGAGTGATTGATGTTCAAAAGGGAGGATTGTACAAATTGTTAGGACGTCCAGGACCATGCTAGATGATTGAAAGAGCTTCTAGTTAAGAGGGAGCAAACAGTTAGACAAAGTGGAAGGAGTAGCCTTCCAGAAGGATGTCATGGATTGAGATTGTTAGACTAGATGCTTAGAGACGGGGGGTCTCTAGGAGCAATATGCCTTCTATGAGGGTACCATGCTAGACAACAGGGTATGCTTTGGTAACAAAGGGGGAAACAGTGGCAAGAGGATTTGCTTTTGTGACAAAGAGAGCAACTAAGATTGCCATAGGAAGATATGGTTCAGTGTTAGAGGGAGCACTCAATCGGGGTGACTAGAAAGCAACTGTGATGATGGATCCAGTGAAGGACACTGGCCAGTTTATGGTTGAGTCGAGGCATGCGACAAAGCACGTGTTGAGGTACGTGCGTGGTACAATTGGATATGGTTTGAGATATGTTTGAGGTGGTGAAGTGAGGTTGCAGGGATATACTAATTTGGATTGGGCCGAACGTGTAGAGGATAGAAAGAGCACCTCAAGGTGTTGCATCAGCTTGGGATCAACTATGATATCCTGGTTTAGCAGGAAGCAAACTTATGTTGCACTCAGGACAACAAAGGAAAAGTATATTGCAACCAATGCCACAAATTAGGAAGTAGTGTGATTTTGGAAGCTACTTGCAGGGCTATTTGATCAAGTATGACAAGCGACCTTGATATATTGTGATAATCAAAGTTATGTCAAGCTTTCATAGAATCCAAATTTTCATGATAGGTCGAAGCACATTGAGATCAAATATCACTTCATCTGAGCCATGGTGCAAAAGGGAGCAGTGAAGCTCCGTACATATCCATAGACGAGCAGATTGCGTACATTCTCACCAAGCCTCTATCTAGAGAAAAGTTGGTATACTTAAGAGACAAGCTTGGTGTGATGCAAAATGTATCCCTCATTGAGAGGGAGTGTTGATGTTTCTGCAACTTGTAGAATAGGGCAAACATTCTCCCATGGGGTCATGCTGATTTGACTAGGGGAGATTGATACATTCACCCATTGGGCCATGCTGATTTGGCTAGTGGTGAATGGCCTGAAGTATTGATACTTGCAAGATAGAGTAGGTACTCTCCCACAAGGTCATTTGACTAAGGGAGAATGATACACCCATGGAGCCATGCTGAGTTGGCTAGGGATGAATGGCCTAGGGTAATTGCAACATAGGGCAAACTTTCTTCCATTGGAGCCATGCTGATTTGACTAGGGAAGAATGATACATTCACCTAAGAAGCCATGTTGATTTGGCTAGGGGTGAATGGCCCAGGGGAGGACTTTCTCCTAAGAAGCCATGCTAATTTTGTTGGGCCATGCTAATTCGACCAGGGGAGATTGATACATTTACCTATGGAGCCATGCTGATTTGGCTAGGGGTAAATGGCCCAGGATACTCACATTGCCTGCTTTGGGATGGAGTGATCTATATGTATTGACGTGCATGTGAGGAGACACTACATCAACATAGCAAGTTCATACACTTTTCTAGAGGAGGAGAAATTTCAGCTAAGGAGAAATTTGTTTTCAACTAAGGAGAATACCTCCCTCACTAAGAGAGAGTGTTGATTTTTTGTGTAGCATAGGGAGGTATTCTTGCATGTCTACAAGTCAGCCTAGGAAGAACACAAGTCGACCCAGAAAGAAGATAGGTCGACCAACCAGTGAAGGGATGTGTCCCTTGTGTTGTCACACCCTATGGACATGTATAAATAAGATGTCAATACGCCTCATTTGGAGACCAGCGAAGAGCAAGTCCTTTCTCTTCATTACTGAGTTTGACTAGCTTTCTTGAGGTCACACATGTGAGAAATCAAATAAATTTGATTGCAGCGAATTGACCGAAGTTGATCAAGCTTGACTACAGAGGTTTGACTGGATTTGATCGCAGGGTGTTGACCAAATCTGACCATAGGTTTGACTATAAACCGCAATTGACCACATGGTCGAACATCACTAGAGTTGACTTTTGACCAACATTGACCAACTGTTGAATTTGACCAGGTTTGAATGATATTTGACTTGGATTATTGGCACAAATTTCTAGACAAATTGCTGATTTCTAAACCTTGTTTAAGTATAATTTCTCCTAAGAAAAGTTGTTAGGTTTTCTCACAAGGTTGGGTTTCCCAGGTGGCATAAAATACTAGCTGGAAATAATTAGGAAGCAATTACTTGAAAAAAATTTGTATTCGACTGCACTAGCCTTAGACTTTCAAGAGGTGTTACTCGCTTGGGTGGGTAACATCTCGCTCCAACTCGGGGACATGTGCTCATCGTAGAGTGCATGATTTATGTGCTTGAATCAAGAGTGCATGAGAATTCTAGCAATCCTTGGTGCTCACATAATTGTTACCTATATGTTAGATTTTGTGGGCATTAGACTTTGTGCACACAGACACATTAGATTTGGTAACTGTCTCAAATTAAATTTATCCCAACTAATTAACTGAGCCAATTGAATGTGCTTAACCAAAAACAAATTATGCACAATGGAACTTATAAAACTAGCAATTAAATCACGCACAATAAACAGAAAATTTCAGTCCCAAAACCCAATTCTTATTAGTCCTTCAACAAGAATTTAGGGCTCCCATACCTGGAAAAATTTCCCTTTTACAATGCTCAGTAAAATGCCTAATCACAAGGGAAAACCTACAGATAAAAACGCTTGTTTTGACCCATAAAAAATTACTTAGAACAATAACAGTTGAAGGGGAACTTTTAACTCGGCCCCCGTGGAGATTATGGCTGCTTGGAAACTCAAATATGAATTGGAATCGACTCCAAGACAAACTTGACCTCCTTGGAGTGTTCTCGACCCTCTCTCCTTGCTCACCAGAAATTGGCCTCTCAGCTCGGCCCTTCTCTTCTTGCTCGATGTCCCTTGAATTTCTTCAGAAATCTCCCCCAACAATTCCTCCTCAATCTTCTTTAGTCAACTAGAGCTTGTTGCCCTCCTCGGCATACTCGGCTCTCTCGGTCAAACTTGACCCAAATCAACCCTCTCAGCCCATCTTAGCCTTCTCGTCCCCCTTGGCCTACTCCTCCACAAGATCCTCTCTTGTCGTCTACCTTCCACAAGCCCTCTTAGCCCTCAAAGGTTTGAGCCTACTCGGTCTTCTCCTCCACAAGATGCTCTCTTGTTGACCACCTTCCATAGGTCCTCTTGACCCTCAAAGGTTTGAGGCCTACTCAACTTTCTCCTACACACGGCGCTCTCTTGTCGATCACCTTCCACAGGCCCTCTCAACCCTCAATGTCTGAGGCCTACTCAAACTTCTCCTCCACAAGCTGCTCTCTTTTCGTCCACCTTCCATAGGTCCTCTTGACCCTCAAAGGTCTGAGGCCTACTTGGCCTTCACCTCCACAAGATGCTCTCTTGCCGACCACCTTCTGCAGGCCCTCTTGGCTCTCAAGGGTTCTGAGGACTCGACCTTCTCCTCCAGAAGATACTCCCTTGCCATCTACCTTCCACAGGCCCTCTTGACCCTTCACAAGCTCTCTCGGCTCTCTTGCCAAGCCACCTTACACAAGCCCTCTCTGCCCTGTATTGACCCTCAAGTCTCTGTTTGATCGTCACTCCTAGTTTCTCTCTTGGATCTCCCATGGCTATCTTAGCTCTCTAAAGTATCTGTCCGAGCTACAAACTCCAACACTCCCTCTTAGCGAGGAAGGTACTTTTGGAAGAACCACCTAGAATTGGCTTACCCTCTAATTCTTGCGCAATGTCCCAAGCCCCATTCTCTATCTTGTAGCTCTCAGTGCTAGGTCCCTCGAGCATTACTGCTAAACCCTTGACTAGTATGGTCTCCCTCTCTCCCTCTGAGGGCTGACCTTCACCAATCCTGCTAGCAAACCTTTGTACATTGTGAACGGTCTTTGCCATTGGCCCTCCCGGTTGCTACTAACTTTGTTGGCTTGTGCTTTTCATGGCAAATCCTCTGCCCAACGACTCTTGCTAGCTACTACATCTTGCAACTACTTGATCATGGCCAATGTGACACCCTGCCCATGCCATGATCCTTCACACCGCTTTGTGGCATTGCTTCCACAACCCAATCTCGACCACTGCCTCACGTAGCCTTGTCAGTAGTCCTGCTCACAGTCTCGACCTTGTCTCTGTATAGCTTGTGTGCTACTGCACCCATGCATTTGGCTACTTTCTCTTGTAACCAAGGAAATACGCATTGACCGAAACTTGTAACTCGACACCACTGAAAGAATTTGACCCTAGGAATTTTGGCACACTGGAAATCAACCTCTGAAGAAATTTGGCCCATCTATTCACCAACAATTGGCCCTGCCTCGCACAACCTCTTATGTTACAGGAAATTTGGCCTTGGCAAATCTACCTCTCTAATAAATCGACCTCGTTCTTGCTTCAATAGTTCGGCTTTGCAATCTCTAGCAATTTGGCCTACCAGAAACACTCTTGAATCCTCCAACATTCTTCCTTCTTTGCTATTACAATCTGGTTGAGCCTCGTAGACACTCACAACCTGGATGTTCGCAATACCCATGTGCTAGCAAACTTGTTGGCGTCACATGTGCCTAGTGGCTGTTGCTCGACGACCAGTCTTGCTGTCGATCTTTTGCTCAGAGCCACGACTGGCTCGAGTTGCATCCCTTGCAAACTTCACACCCTGTCTTGTGCTCAATAATTACTCTATCAATTGACTTTTGCTCCATGTCTCACTAGGCCTGTTGATCATGGTCTTCATGGCCCATGAAAGCAGTCTCCCAACCTTAGCCAACTCTCTTGGCACGGATCTTCAAAACACTGCTGCTACCTGCAATAGTTCCCATAGCTCCCTCTCAGAGTTGTCACTTATGCAAATTTCAGATCCAACTGCCCTTCTTAGAAACCATGCTTTGATACCATGTTAGCTTTTGTGGGCACTAGACTCAATGCACACACACACACACACCAGATTTGTTAACAGTCTCAAATTAACTTTAACCTAGCTAATGCACACACACACACACACCAGATTTGTTAACAGTCTCAAATTAACTTTGACCTAGCTAATTAACTGAAACACACTGATGTGCCTAACCATAATCAAATTATGCACAACGAAACTTGTAAAACCAACAATTATATCATGCACATTAAACACGAAATTCCAACCCCAAAACACAATTCTTATTAGTCCTTTAACAAGAATCTAGGGTTCCCATTCTAGGGAAAATGGCCCTTTTACAATGCTTAGTTAAATGCCTAATCACAAGGGAAAACTTACATAGAAAAACACTTGTTTTGACCCACAAAAATTACTTGGAGAAATAATTGAAGGGGAACTTGTAACTCATCCCCTTTGGAGATTATGGCTTCCCGGAAACTGAAATATTGAACTAGAATCAACCTCAAGACAAACTTGGCCTCCTTGGATTGCTCTGAACCCTCTCTCTTTGCTCACGACGTCTCTAGCAATTATATGGCTTGCTGACCTGTTAAATCAACCCAAGGAAAATAACACAGCCACCACCATAATTCGACCCCTCAGCTTGGTCCTTCTCTTCCTGCTCGACATCTCTTGAATTTCTTCGGAAATCTCCCTTAACAATTCCTCAATCTTCTTAAGTAAACTATAGTCTCTTGCCCTCGACAAGCCCTGTAGGCTCTCTCGACTCTCTAGGCCCTCCATAGGCCCTCTCGGCCTACTCGGCCTTCTCAGCCCAACTTGGCCCTATTACCTCAGCGAGTCGTGCGTTAAAATGGTGAAAGCTCCAAATCACGTCTCACAATTCGAGTGGCACTTGGGTAGGCCACCCACTGTCACCTCAACAACCTTCCTTGCCTCTTTAGGTCGATTCTCCTCCGACTTTGACGGGGGGTCCCCTAGAAATCACCAGGATTTAGACAATATGAAGCAAGGTGATATCACAAATAACCCTAGGGATATGTATGGGAGCCCCCGTGAAGTCGGAGGAGAGCCCACCTAAAGAGGCAAGGGAGGTTGCTGAGGTGAAAGTGGGTGACCTACCTAAGTGCCACTGGGACTGTGCGACGTGGTTTGGAGCTTTTATCATTTGAACGCACAACTCGCAGAGGTAACAAGTCCTCTCGGCCCAACTCATCCCTCTCGCCCCTCTCGCTCTTGTTGGCCTACTCCTCCACAAGATGCTCTCTTGGCGTCTACCTTTCACAGGCCCTCTCAACCCTCAAACGTATGAGGCCTACTCGATCTTCTCCCCTACAAGATGCTCTCTTGCTAACCACCTTCCACAAGCCCTCTCGACCATCAAAGATCTGAGGCCTACTCCGTGTTCTCCTCCACATGATGCTCTCTTGCCATCTACCTTCCATAGGCCCTCTCGACCCTTAAAGGCCTGAGGCCTACTCAACCTTCTCATCCACAAGATGCTCTCTTGCCGACCACCTTCCACAGGCCTTCTCGACCCTTAAGGGGTCTGAGGACTCGACCTTCTCCTGCACAAGATGCTCTCTTGTCGTTTACCTTCCACATGTCCTCTCGACCCTTCACAGGCTCTCTCGATTCACTTGCCAAGCCACCTTCTACAAGGCCTCTCGACCCTTTATAGGCCCTTTCAACTCTCTCGGCTTTGCTCGACCCTCTTGGCCCTATTGGCTCTCTTGCCAAGCACCTTCCACATGCCTTCTCGACCCTCAAAGGTCTGAGGCCTACTCGCCCTTCTCTTGGTATTGCTCGAAGGAACATCTTGCTGCTCCCCCAAATCTACGGGTTGTGCCCCTGTTGCTGGTGTTGCTAGTCCATACTCAACCATAGGAGCCTCTTGCTCTCGATCCTCTACCCCTACTGGTTTGCTTTGAAGACTGACTCCCTCTTGAGCTTGCTCACTCCTCCTAAAGCTTGACTCCCTCTGATTTCAGATCGCAGGCCTTTTCGACCCTCAAGGTCTCTACTTCACCTTCACTGCAAGTTCTCACTTTGATCTCTAACGTCTATCTTAGCCCTCTAAAGTATTTGCCTGAGTTACAAACTCTAACATATATCACTCTAAAGGAACTATTAATAATAAAAGGGCAAGGTGCTAATTGTTAGCTTGTGATGTGGGAAATTTTAAAATTTTAACTACACTATGAAACGATAATAAAATTATCTAATTATGCGAGATAATTAGCATGAAGAAAAAAAGAATACAAAATCAAGGATGCAAGACACACAGTACTACCTACTCTAAACTATCTAAACTAAAGAATCAAGTATTATTCGGAAAATAGGCCTTTAGTAGTTGCTCGTTCACTAGTAAAGGTAGATGCTCTCCTTAAAGGTTCATCAAATAATACGAATTTACTCCTACCTTTTCCTGAATCATATATGGTCCCTGCCAGAAACTCACAAATATTTTGCGCATACCTAACTCTTTTTCCTTTTGTCCCGCAGCAGTACCATGCTTCTGTCCTCGAAACCTCGTGATCTTGCTTTTGTTAACTTTTTCTTAGGGCTATATTGTTCTTTGCTGTAGATAATTGCATTTTAAACTTTTCATCATTTACATATCACATTCATCCCATAACATCATTAACAATTATGTAGAAATAAAAATAACAACATTGCAGTGGAACATAAAGGAACAACAAAAGAAAAACATGCACAAAGGGGATGTTAGCACTTCATAATTCCTCCACGCTGAGGAGAGGAACCCAAAGGTAACCACAAACCACTTTAAAACTGGAATCTGCCCCTTCCAGCTTTAGAGGGGGCTCTCTCTATATTTTGCACATACCTAACTCTTTTTCCTTTTGTCCTGCAGCAGTGCCATGCTTCTGTCCTTGAAACCTCTTGATCTTGCTTTTGTTAAATTTTTCTTAGGGCTATATTGTTCTTTGCTGTAGATAATTGCATTTTAAACTTTTCATCATTTACATATCACATTCATCTCATAACATTTTAACATCATTAACAATTATGTAGAAAGAACAATAACAACATTGCAGTGGAACATAAAGGAACAACAAAAGAAAAACATGCACAAAGGGGATGTTAGCCCTTCATAATTCGTCCACGTTGAGGAGAGGAACCAAAGGTAACCACAAACCACTTTAAAACTAGAATCTAGCCCTTCCAGCTTCAGAGAGGGCTCTTTCTATATGATTCTTCAGTCACTTAGATCACTGATGGTCTTATTTTTTAGGCTAGGTATTAAGACCAGAGAGGAATAGGATTTAATTGTTTGATGGCAGGGGAGAGTGAAGATCCATTGGGCATGGAGTCAAGCTAATGATTTTCAATGAGAGGATGAAAAAATGAGGAATCCTTTGACAGGGGCAAGGTAGGCAATCCTTATGGTGATTTTTGTTAAATTTCGTTGTAGAGGGGTGAGCAGATGAACAGTGGAATTGATAACATCTAAAGCATCTGTTTGAGGATGAATTTTAGATATCTTAATAGAAGAAAAACATTAAATTGTTCAGTAAGCCATAACAGAGCACTTAAAAGTGAATTCTAAGATAAATTTTGCTTAATTAAACATGAAGACATAACAAATCAAGCATGATTATAAGTTATAACAATAGAGAAACTCACATACACAGGAGAAAACATCACCATCAGAAATTGACACATGAATCCCTGAAAATGCAGACCTTGACCTTCATCATTCACTGAAACTTTTTAATGAAAATGTACAATGCTCAGTGTCTTCTCTCTCACACACTGACCAACCAACTTTTTGCACAATAAAATTCATGAAATATATACAATTATCTCATACTTGGACTTAAGGGGTCGAACTCAACCATTTCTCCAAAGATAGAGTCAGTGACATTAGATTTAGAAACTGTCTGCTAGGAAATAGGGACCGAATTTTCTGGAAAATAGGGGTCGAAGATTAGATCATATCTCTCGAATCATGACAACTGTTACAAAACCAAAGGAGGTTTTTGTAGATGAGCTTGTGCTTGAGAGAAACCTCTCAGTTTTCAAAAATTCTTCTCCAACTCCTCAAAATCCGCACCCAAAGATCATGTCTAAAACATGAAATTACGAAATTTGAAAAATAGACTGTAAAGATTCACTCAATTCTTCCAATCTATGACACTTGTGAAGAAACTAAAGGAGGTTTTTGTTATTTGGCTTGTGCTCAACGAAAACCTCTTTTTGTTTTTCAAAATTCATTTCCATTTGGCTAGAAACCGATTTTTAAGTTAACTGTTAAAACACTGAAGTAAAAACGCAGCAAATCCCCTGCAGCCAAAATGCAACGAGTTCATGGTTTTCGTGCTTCTCATTACCTCCTAGGCTTCTGAATGTGTCACACATGTAAAAGACAACCTGTAAAACATGAGATACCTATTGGATAACATATGTTCATACTGTAAAGTCCCCACCTTATCACCTATAGCAGAAGCACAACGAATTTCATTTGCATGAATTTGACCAGGTGTCGAAGTATTTGACTGAGCAAAATAGTTGGTAGACTATGTTTGATAAACTTAAGAACCTTCTTTGAACCTCCATGCGAAAAAAGGAATGCCAAAATCATAACCCTTAACTAAAACTTCATGCCTTTGACAGTAGCGTAGCTCAAGGAAGAAATGCAGCAAAATGGAGAAGCGCAACAACAACTTATGGTGATAATGATATGATGAAATATTTGATGTGACCTTGCAACTGACTCGAAAAGACATCACTGATTTGTCATCAACGATGAGAGAATAATGACCCACTTCTATCTTTCACTCATGACTTGGATTACACATTGCCCTAGACTTATTAAACCTAGACCTTTTAGGACTTTGACAACTTGATTTTATTTACCAATCAAACTTTAATATACCCTATTGACTTGATCTCAATGAGATCATAGCAACACCTTACAAATTTACCAAAAAAAAAAAAACTAAGCTTGACTTTGACTGCTATAACATATGACACTGACAGGGGACACTGAGATTTTGGTCAGAGACCAGGGAAAAACCCCACAGAGGGGAAAACCCATCCAAATTCTTCTATTAGATATTCATCAATTGTTCAACTGAGATACAAAGTACAATAATCATGAGACATCACATCAAACTTTCTGAGTCATTTCACAACTTCGTTTGCGAACTGAAGGAAACAAATCCAAGAGAGCTGTTATCACATCACAATATCATATCTGCCGTATCTCTCATAGAAGTACTGTTATCACTGTCATATATACTGTTATATACAATAACACTTTTGTCATATTGAGATTACTGTTAATTAAGGTCACCACCATATATTGCATTTATACTTCTTACTGTTGCCATCAAAGGTTACTATTGTGAATGCATTGCAGAAAGCCAACTGTCATCACATGGTCACTACATCTAAGTCATTGTCAAGATAATTGTCAGATTAGATCGCTATGTGATAGTAACATTGCCATATTTATTAGGACGTTGTCACATTCACTGTCAATCCTTATATTTATATACATACACCAATAGATCATTGCCATACAATTACATATAACTAGGTCACTGTTATGAAGAGTATGACATGCAGATCAGGTTTGCTGTCATAGTCACCTATCCCAATCACTGTCATGAATAAGGTTTCTACCAAAACTGTACTTACAGCTGTGCCATAACAAAATGTACTCTGTTATAACGGTTTACTATCATACTCGTCAAGGTTAGTAGATTTTGGTCCCATTGTCAAATAGAACACTGCTTACAAAGATTACAACCTCTCTGATATGAAGATTACAAATCCTTCGTCGCATTGATTATACTCATACAATAGAGTTTTCAGCCATTAAATAATAAAAGCAAGACATTTACTTACTAGCCACAAAGTATAGAGATCACCCATACATTGTGAGATACGAGCACGAGCACTGTAGAATATATTTATAACCACAACGTAGAGTCATTAAGCCATACTAGAGTCAATGTGCCACAACGAATAGAATAGAGCCATTGTGCCACAACTAATAGAATAAAGCCATTGTGCCACAACGGATATAATAATGTCAACGTGCCATTGCAAATAATCAATGTGCCATAACAAATAGAATAAAGCCATTTTGCCACAACGGATAGAATAGTGTCAACGTACCATTGTGAATGGTCAACGTGCCACAACGGATATAATAGAGCCATATGAAAGCAATCCATACCATGAATAAAACGGTGCCATTGATAAATATAATGCCCCAGTCTAATGCGAATCATGCGAGAGCCATAGCCTTAGCGAGAGCCAGAGCATAAGCAAATCATACGAGGGCTAAAGTCATGCGTACATAAAGTGCAGGCTTCAGATCTTGTCAACAGAGAAACACCATCCAAAGATTGTTTATGTTATATAAAATTCTGTGCCATATGAAGTTTCCCTTGCCATAGGAAATTCTCCACTGAAATGTAATGCGTTGCCAGAGAGTATCGAACCACTGAAATTCAGAGATATATATGTGCCCCAAATATGTGTGTGAACTTATTCGTGAGTTGTAGAACTATGAGAGATGAGGTCTTTTTATATGAATCAATGAGGTACCTTATATTGAGAGACCGACTTTGGAATTTAGGAGGGAACCATAAAAATTTGAATTTGCTCAGAAGTAATTAAATATAATTTTTTTTATTTTATTTACTTGAGCCTTAATAAGATCTTGCCCCCAAAACGTTTTGCCTCATTAGATAATAAGAATAATATTTTTCTTTGACAATAATAATGATTTGAATTCTTATGAAGGCTTTCCTTCAGGGCAAAGGGGTTTCATATGGGAAATTCGTCCCATAGTTGCCCAACTTTCAACAACTTTATGTTCAAATGTCATTTTGATCTTCTCTTGGTTCTTATCAATTTGATCATAGGCAAGACGTCGAGATTCATCCAACTCAACAAGTTAGTCTATTTTGTGATGTATTGCGTCCCTTTCACTAGTATTCTATTGTAAGCATTGAAGTATTGATAATTGGAGATGGATGGATAACTTGGCCTCCACCCCATATGCTAGCTTAAAGGGGTTTTTTCTGATGGACGCCTTAACCATAGTACGATTTGCCCATAAAACGTATTTGATCTTACTATCCCAACACTTCTTATTTTGTCCTAGATTCTTCTTAATTATGGTCATGATGTTTTTATCACTGGATTTATCTAAGTAGTTTCCTTGAGGATAGTAATTAGAAGAATGGGCTAACACAATCCTTTATTTGAAGTAAAATGTATCCAGGGAAATTGAACTACAAGCTTTAGCATTGTCTCTTACAGTTTTGGTTGGTGTTCCAAATCTACTAATAATCTTGTCTTCAAGGAAATTCATTACAACTTCCTTGTTTTCCTTCTTGGTTGCTATAGCCCCATTTTGTGAAATAATCGGTGGCGATTATGTTGATTTTACTAGTATAGCCAGACTTCTAATTGATAACTACTTCTAATGATATAATAAATACTCTCTTTATATTCCAATCATTAAGTAGCTATACATGAAAAACTCCGACCATTCATTTCATCAATAAAGTAGTAAAATGATCACAATAAATAGTAAACAATAGACAAGAGACAACAAGAATTAGGCTCACAACCAAGGCAAAACCCACATGGGGAAATCCCAATCAATCTTTCCTTATGAGAGAGAATTTTGTTCATTAATAGTACATCAAGAATATTCCAACAAGATTCCAGATCTAACCTCAAAATGTCCAAGTCAAAACTAGTAAAAGATTAGAGAGAAATTCAACTTCTGGTCAAAGTCAAGTCTACAACAATAAGGGCCGAATTTTAGCTTGTGGAAGACAGTCAAGCCTTAGTAAACGAATCCTTTAAATCTTCGGTTAAATGCCTCGGTCAAACACTGTGGTCAATGAGCCAGAAATATAGACAGAACTTTGGTCAAACCAAGTCAATGGGCATCTGCAATTTTCGGCCTCCTTCAACAGAAAAAAAACACAGTCAAAATAGAACCAAACCATCCTAGGTCAACGAAAGTCAAACAAAGAAAGATGTGTTAGTCAACGTAGAGAAGAAAGGCTCCTTTGACTCCTTCGCACATGTGAGATACTCCTGCAATTTCAAATCAAATTGATGTGTGATGTGATGGTGCAAATGAGGTTCAACGATGCCATATTTATGTGTTGGAGGAGGTGCCATTTCATACTTTTGGTCTCGACATGTCCTTCTTGAGGCCGACTTGGTCAAAGTCAAGAATTTGAATTGTCTCCTTTGATTGCCAATGAAAATACTTACCACAACTACACAATTTTTCAACGCTCCCTCTTAGCTAGGGAGGTACTTTTCATTTTCTCTCAAGATCAATCTTCCTGACTAGTTCATAGGTCTCACAACACACAACCTAAGGAAGAGATCACAAATACAAGTCTCTCCCTCTCTGTCAGGATCAATCTCCCTGACCAATCCATAGGTCTCACAGCATACAACCTAAGGGAGAGATCACCAATCTCATCATAAGGAAAGATACATAGGAGAGATCACCAATCTCATCATAAGGAAAGATACATAGCATCCAATTCATCAATACATCTCCCCGACCACAAGGTCTCACAATGCACAACCCAAGGGAGGAATCATCATCTCAATACATCTCCCCGACCACAAGGTCTCACAACAGACAACCTAAGGGAGGAATCAACAACTCAAAGCATCTCCTCGACCACAACGCCTCACTACACATAGCCTAAGGGAGGAGTCATCAAATCAAAAGATATCCCCGACCATAAGGTCTCACAACACATAGCCTAAGCGAAGAATCATCAAATCAATGTCCTTGACTACACAGGTCTTAAGGGAGTGACAATTTTCCCGACCAATCCATAGGTCTCACAGCCTTAGCCTAAGGAAGATTGTCCATCATATGATGCTATGGAATCAATGCTCTCTATCTCTTAAAGAGGGGTTCTCAACAACTCCAAGTTGTTCATTGAAATAAGCAAACTTCATCTGGGGCAACAAATTTGTCAACACATCAACAACCTGTTCATTAGTAGGGACATATTCGAGCCTCACAACTCCCCTTTGGACAATATTCCGGATGTAATGATACTTGATTTCAATGTGCTTCGACCTGTCATGGAACACTAGGTTCTCAGAGAGCTTCACACAACTTTGATTATCACAATATATAATGGTCGATTCCAACACTTAATCAAACAAATCAGTAAACAATTTTCAAAGTCACACTGCTTCATAACAGGCAGAACATGCAGCTATGTACTCAGCTTCTACCGTACTCAGAGCAACAAAAGTTTGCTTTCTAATAGACCATGAAACCATAGCGAAAACCCAAGCTAAAACAATATCCAGAGGTACTCTCTCTGTCATTAGAACTATAGACCCAATTAACATCAATGAAACCATACAACTTCCATTCTCCATTAGAAGCATATTTCAAACCATACTCAATGGTGCCATGCAAGTATCTTAGTATATGCTTCGCTGCAACCCAGTGCACATGCTAGGGCTCAACCAAGAATTGGCTCGATGTGTTCACAGGATAACAAATATCAGGCTTGGTGTTCACAAGATAATTCAACAAGCCAATCAATTTTCGATACATAGAGGGATAAATGAAATTAGAGTCACAGTCCCAGATCTTCTTCAAATTCATCACCATCAGAGTAGCCATGGACTTGCAGTCCATCATGCCAAATCTCTTAAAGATCGAAATAGCGTATTTGCCTTGTGCAACAAAGATTCCATCAGGATTTTGCCAAATTTCCATTCCCAAATAGTAGTGCATAAGACCAAGGTCCTTCATTTCAAATTCAGAAACCAACTCCCTCTTACACTAGACAATCAACACTTTAGCCCCTATCAGAAACAAATCATCTACATACAAAAACAACATCAAGGGCTCTCCTTTGACAACTTTGAAGTACAAGTTCGGATTAGCATCGCTCTTCTTGAAACCAAGACTCAACATATAGCCATGAATACGAGAGTACCATGCACGAGGGGCTTGCTTCAGCCCATACATGGCTTTCTTTAATTTACAAACATGTGATTGTCCAACATGGACCTCAAAACCTTGAGGTTTTTCAATATAGACTTCCTCTTCAATGAACCCATTCAAAAAAACAGTTTTGACATCCATTTGATGTATTTTCCAACCTGCAATAGAAGCAAGAGCAATGAAAAATCTAATAGATGCATACTTGGCAACGAGAGCAAAGGTGTCTTCATAATCCTCTCCCTCTTTACGGGAGAATCCTTCGACCACAAATCTTGCCTTGTACTTTTCAACACTTCCATCAGCAACATGTTTGATTTTGTAGATCCACTTTGAATACACAACAAACTTGGTCTTGGCACAGTTTCCTAAATATCATTCTTCAATATAGATTGATACTCTTCAGTTATAGCATCTTTCGAAACTTGTTCCTCAACAACTTCTTCATAGGTGGATGGTTCAGACTCAATGATCTTGCACATCAGGGCTGCATAACCAGAGTACTTTGGTTTCTTGCTTTCCCCGAAGGTCCCACAAGCTGCAACATGTCCTTCAGCTTCCTTCAATGCCCTTTAATGCCAGGCAGGTCTTTTTCGAGTCTCAGGTACAATGGCTGTTGGAGATTCAACAATTTCATGACCATCAGATTCTTCATTGAGTGTCATCCATCGATTCAGGTTCCTTAGGCTTCGATTCCGCATTCTTTGGAGCCACCTGTACTTCTTCATCAGAGTCCAAGTGTGAACCCTTGGACTTCTAGAAGGAAACATCCTCATCAAATATAACATCCCTGCAAGTCACAATATAGCGTTGTCCTAGTATATAAACCCCTAAAAGCCTTTGAATTCTCACTGTAGCCAACAAAAGTTCCTTTCTTCCCGGAAGGTTCCAATTTTGTCCTTTTCTCCTTGGGCACATGAACATAAACATGACATCCAAAGATTTTTAAATGCTCAACATTTGGTTTCTTACCTGTGAAGACTTCCTCAGGGGTCTTGAAGTCCAAGATTCGATGTGGGCACCTGTTTTGAACATAAACAACTGTTCTTGTAGCTTCTCCCCAAAGGAACATAGGCAACTCTTGATCATGAAGCATGGCCTTGGCAACTTCCATAATAGTCCAGTTTTTCCTTTCGGCTATTCCATTTTGTTGAGGATAGTAGGGAACTATCAACTCCCTCTTAACTCCAACATCCCTGCAAAAGTCAATCAATTCCTTGGATACATATTCTCCTCCATTGTCAGACCTCAAGTTCTTGATCCTTCTTCCTGTAGCATTCTCAACTTGTGCCTTGAATCCATGAAACTTTTCAAATACTTCATCCTTCGACTTTAGAAGATAAATCCATGTTTTGCGTGAATATGTAGAAAATCCACGAAATTTTGCAATTGCTAATTTAAACAATTTGAAACTAATTTCTTTTCATATAGATACATAATTTCTCTACTTATTTTGCAGCGGAATAGGAACATAATAAATGCACAATCACACAATTCGACAACAAAATTTTTCTAGGGAACCCAACTGGGAAAACCCTCTGCTTGCTGTAGATTTTATTGATAGAGTTATGAGTAAATAGATCAAATACAAGACAACTGTTTCAATTGAAAACTCACTGTTCTCACTGCTACACTAGCTAGAAACACCCTGCCTGCAACCTTGACCTCCGCTCCTACTTGCTTGCAGCCTGTTTCTTCTTATTTCCTAGCGTTGGATTAGGCTCCTATGATTTAGGAAAACCTCCTAAATCCTAGCTCACATCTGGCTGCAAGAAGTCTCTCTATGCTCTGCGTACTGGCTGCTCCAATAGTATGCTCTCACTACAAGGTTCTCACACACACAACCTGTGCATACGAGAATGAATACAATTGTGCCTTTGTTAATCCTTTTAAAGCAATTCGAATGGCTAAAGTTAGAAAGTATTATTTTTAGGAAAGTTATTTTTGTGATTGATGAGTTAATTGAGGTGAACTAACTCATGCAACTTGTCTCATCTCAATTCTAGAACTTGAGATTCAATCACTTGTCCTTCTCCCAAATTAACTCGCACTAGAAGATAATAAACTCGACCTTCCACTTTTGCACATTAATTAGTTGCTTCATAAATCGTCCTAACTTTGAGGAACTCATCCTATATTATAGGAACTCATCCTAATTTGTAGGGATTTATCCTAAATCTTAGGAATTCATCCTAACTTATAGGAATTGATTCCTAACTTATTGGAATTCAAGCATGCTAATGAGGAACTCGTTGAGGTCCCTTTGATTAAGGCACAAATCAAGGAACCTTTCTCGCTACTATTTTCAACACTCCCTCTTAGCGAGAAAGGTGCTTCTTGAAGAACCTTGTCCACCTGGATCCGTCTCCAACACTGCCATGTTCTCCGTTGCTGCTGCTGCTCCCTTTGAACTAGAGGAATTCCCTGCTTTCTTCTGTGAAACCTGATTTGAAGGCATGTTCTTTCCCACCATGTTCTGCGAGTCCATTACTTCAGTCATAAGTGCCATGTACCCTGTGTACCTCTGTGGCTGCTTCCTTTGGCTGGAAGTGATACTGGAAGATCCGACTCCATTCTGATCTCCTATAAACAAATCCTCTGCCCACTTGGCTCGAACTCTCCCTGTACTGGAAGTCTCTGAATAGGTGG
Organism: Pinus albicaulis; assembly: GCA_034641835.2. Taxonomy (NCBI): domain Eukaryota; kingdom Viridiplantae; phylum Streptophyta; class Pinopsida; order Pinales; family Pinaceae; genus Pinus; species Pinus albicaulis. The sequence goes on along the minus strand of CM076577.1, from coordinate 109,606,072 downwards.
CTTCCTCCACTCGCCCTTGGCTATGCTCCTCATCATCTTGCTTGTCAGCCCAACTGGCAACTAGGTTAGATTGAAACTGAGATACTAGCTAAGGCTCCATCATGAGATCTCTATCCTGCTCTCGCTCAACCACCACATCTCTACTTTGAGAACTACCTGCCTTGTTGTTCAAGGTTGCATTTATCTTTACCTGCAGTGGCCATATCTCAAATTTTAAATCTGTGTGCTGGTCAATTTTGTTCACTGCTCTGATACCATGTAGAAAATCTACGAAATTCTGCAACTACTAATATGAACATTCTGAAACTAATTTCTTTTCATATAGACATAGAATTTCTCTACTTATTTTGCAGCGGAATGGAACAAAAATAAATACACAATCACACAATTCGACAACACAATTTTTCTAGGGAACCCAACTGGGAAAACCCTCTGTTTGCTGTAGATTTTATTGATAGAGTTATGAGTAAATAGATCAAATACAAGACAAATGTTTTCATTGAAAACTCACTGTTCTCACTGCTCCACTAGCTAGAAACACCCTGCCTACAACCTTGACCTTTGCGCCTACTTGCTTGCAACATGTTTCTTCCTATTTCCTAGCGCTGGAATAGGCTCCTATGATTTAGGAAAAACCTCCTAAATCCTTGCACACATTTGGCTGCAAGAAGTCTCTCTATGCTCTACGTACTGGCTGCTCCAAGAGTACGCTCTCACTGCAAGGCTCTGACACACACAACCTGTGCATATGAGAATGAATACATTTGTGCCTTCGTTCCTCCTTTTAAACTAATTCGAATGGCTAAAGTTAGCAAGTCTTATTTTTAGGAAAGTTATTTTTGTGATTGATGAGTTAACTAAGTTGAACTAACTCAGGCAACTCGTCTCATCTCAATTCTAGAACTTGAGATTCAGTCACTTGTCCTTTTCCCAAATTAACTCGTACTAGAAGACATTAAACTCGGCCTTCTACTTTTGCACATTAGTTATCTTCTTCATAACTCGTCCTAACTTTTAGGAACTCATCCTAAATTATTGGAACTCGTCCTAAATGTTAGGAATTCATCCTAACTTATAGGAATTAGCTCCTAACGTATAGGAATTGATTCCTAACTTATAGGAATTCAAGCATGCTAACGAAGAACTCGTTGAGGTCCCTTTGATTAAGGCACAAATCAAGGAACCTTTCTTGCTACTATTTTCAATAGAATAACCATCAAAGAAAGAGACATAATACAAGTTTCCACTCAAGGTCTTATTAGACATAGGCCCACAAACATCAGAGTGCACAAGATCCAAGATTCCTTTGGATCTACTATCACTGCTAGTACATCTTCCCTCAACATTTTTCCCAAGGGCACATCCTTTGCATACTTCATCATGTTTAGTCCTAAGTTCAGGTACACCTTTGACAATGTCTTTCAATCTAGATAAAGCTTTATGATGCATATGAGTGTACCTTCGATGCCATAACTCACATAGATCAATGGTATTGTGTAGTAGGGCTTGAATTGAGTGTCCAAGGAGACGATATAGTCCTCCAATTCGAACACCAATGACTTTAGCTGATTGAAAGGAGGCATCCCTCTTCCATGATAAGACTTGTCCATCAACGAAAGCCACTCTATATCCTTTGTGTTCAAGGGAAGAAATAAACAACAAATTCTTCTTCAAACCATGAACATATAAAATATTGTTAATAGATACATTATCTCCATACATTACCTCCCAATTCCAAGTGGAAGGAAGATGAACCAATGCCCTTGACTTCATATTTGCCATTTTCTCCAAGTTCAACTCTTTGAACTATCTTCTTTTCAACCAATTCAGAGAGATGATCACAATTCCCTGTCATGTGCCTAGAGGCACCATTGTCTACCAACCATATTTTGTCATGACCTGCAATGGAACATGTAAAGGCAGAATAAAATTAGTATTCAAAATCAGAATCATTATTCCCATGCCTTTTCTTGTGAGATGATTCATTTAGATGAGCAGCAGAAGCATGATGCTTCCCTCTCCTTCGATCTTCATCCCTTTGATATTTTTGAGGACAGTTAGCTTGATAGTGACCATATGCTTGGTAACAAAAGCATTGAACATTTGTCATCTCCCTTTCATCTTTTCTATCTCTTCTATCTTGACATGGAGGAGGAGGTCTTCTATGCGGAGCAGGTTCCCTCTTTGGAGCAGATCTTGGAGAAAGTCTTGAATTAGATCTTCTACCAGAACTTCTTTGAATTATTCCAAAATTAGGTGTTCTTCTCTCCCTGCTTCTTGAATGTGTTGCAAAAGCTGCATCACTTGGATCTTCAATCTCGCCTCTAGAAAGGAGTCTTGATTCTTCTGTCGTGTAGGCAACCCATAGCTTGCCAAAAGTAGGTGCATTTTCTCTTCCAAAAACACTTGATGCAAAAGAATCCCATGATCTAGGCAAGCCACCCAAAGCCACAACTACCAATTCCTTGTCGGATACTTCTTCTTCAATGGCCTTGAGTTGATTTCTTATTGAAGTAATTTTGATGAAATATGATGCCACTGTGTCATTCTTTGTCATCTTGATATTGCGAAGTTGACCCCTTAGATTGATGGATTGGTTGACATGTCTGATAGTGTACAATCCAACAATGGCATCATACATAACTTTGGAAGATTTATGCTCAACAATACAGGGAATTAAATGATCCCTAACAAAGTCTAAGATGATGCTTCTTGCCAAGATGTTATCTTCATGAAACTTCTCCTTTCCTGCTTGATCAGATGGTTCAGTAACTTTACTTGTAACAATTCCCAAGACCTTGTTTCTTTCAAGTATTAGAGCCTTCCATGCCCCGTAATTAGTAGCTCTTTCAAGCTTGATTTCAGCTTTCATGTAGGTATTCATGATGAAGATTGCTGGTCAAAAATAGAAGGCAAAATCCAAACTCTTCAAAGTGCTTCTTGATGCCCTTCAAGGTGATCTCACATCTCTTTTCCTTCACCAAAGCTCCAATTCCATGTTGATTTTACTAGTATAGCAAGACTGGTGTAGTTTTTCACAGTTGATAACTACTTCTAATGAAATAACCAGTCCCTTCTTTATATTTCAATCATCAATTAGCTATACCTGAAAAACTTCAACCATTCATTTCATCAATAGAGCAATAAAGGGATCACAATAAACAGTAAACAATAGACAAGAGACAAGAGTCAACAAGAATTAGGCTCACAACCAGGGGAAAATCCACAAGGGGAAAACCCAATCAATCTTTCCTTATGAGAGAGAGAATTTTGTTCATCAATAGTACATCAAGAATATTCCAACAAGATTCCATATCTGACCTCAAAATGTCCAAGTCAAAACCAGTCAAAGATGAGAGAGAAATTCAACTTCTGGTCAAAGTCAAGTCTGCAACAATAAGGGCTAAATTTCGGCCTGTGGAAGACAATCAAGCCTCAGCCAATGGATCCCTGAAATCTTTGACCAAATGCCTCAGTCAAACGCTGCGGTCAACGAGCCAAAAATATGGACAGAACTTCGGTCAAACCAGGTCAATGAGCATCTTGCAATTTTTGGCCTCCTTCAACAGTCAAAAGCTTGCTCAAAACAAAACCAAACCATCCCAAGTCAACAGAAGTCAAGCAGAGAAAGATGTGTTGGTCAACGTAGAGAAGAGAGGCTCCTTTGGCTCCTTTACATGTGTGAGATACTCCTGCAATTTCAGATCGAATTGATGTGTGATGTGATGGTGCAAATGAGGTTCAACGATGCCATATTTATGTGTTGTAGGAGGTGCCATTTCATACTTGTGGGGCCGACATGCCCTTCTGGAGGCCAAGTGGGTCAAAGTCAAGAATTTGAATTGTCTCCTTTAATTGCCAATGAAAATACCTACCGAAACTACCCAATTTTTCAACAGGTTAGAATCCATCAATGTCCATTGCTAGAGTTATTTTTGAATTTCCCGATAAAATCCAGACCCCATTATTGGAATGGTGCCTTGGTCCTCAACTATGATCGACTTCAAAGGAAATGCAAGAAGTCGCTTCTTTCCTATGAAGAATTGGTAGGGTTGACAAGACCTAACATTCTTATGTGTATCAGTGAAAATTGTAGCCAATAATATCTTGCCCTAAAATTTTTATGGGGGGTGGTTCTTGCAGCAGAATGCCCTTGACAAAATCCTAAGTGGAATTCTAAGATCAATCTCTCGACTTTTTGCTTATTCACACATTTAAGTATTATCCCATCCGGATTTTTCTAACAAAGCTCATCTCGAGTCAAAAAAAATTCATAGCTTTTAACCTTAGAGCTCTTCTCTTGTGATTCACTAAACGAGGAGGGACAACATGATTTTTCAAGTAGTAAATGATGTCAAAGTACCAACCATTGGTTTCTAATTCATTTAAGACAACATAGATCTGATTACTTTCTCCTAATTTAAAGGCCCTTTCATTGCTCTTGGTTAAAATTTCTGCTAAATATTGTCCCTTAACTATGTTCTTTGGTTTGATATCCATGTCAATACTATTGAATTTTAGATACCCATTTCTCTCTTGATTCAAAACAATTTTGTTTAGTTAGCGCATCCTTGATAGCGAGGCAAGGAACATAGGCAATGATCTTATTATACCCAGCCTAGGATAAAAAATGATTTAAGGATTTAACAATGGCATAGGCTTGCTTTTCAGTGATCATATATCTCCACTCAACGTCTCGAAGGGCCTTGCTCATGAATGCAATGGGTTTTTCATTTCCAGAATCATCTTTTTGCAATATGATCCTTGCTATCACATTTTTAGAAGAAAATTAGTAAATAATGAAATCCTTGGAATGGTTTTGACCAATCAGGATTGGAGTGGTTGTGGTTTTGTCCTTAATCTTTTCAAAGGATTTCTTAGTCCTCTCATCCCTTATGAAAGCATTGGCTTTTTTCAACAAAGCATTCTTGTTTTAAAAATTTCAGCAAAATTTGGGACAAATCTTCTTATAAAATTACTCTTGCCAAAGAAAGATCTAAGCGATTTTTTATCGTTTGGAAGGTGAATAGCTTTGTTGGACTTAATTTTTTCAGGATCTATACAAATATCATCTTTAGATACAATATGTGCTGAAAGTTTTCCTTGGTCTACCCGAAAAATAGGTTTCTTAGGGTTTAATGGTATCTTGTATTTCTTACATCAGTGATTTTTTTTTCCAAGATGCTATATGTGGGCACTTTTTTCTCTAGATACAACACATATTGTCTTGTTATATCTCAATGATCTTTCCAATGAAATCTCTAAATAGTAAATACAAAATCCATGGCTCTTTGAAAAGTAGACCCTGCATTGAAAATACCAAAAGGCATCCTCAAATACTTGTAAGTTCCACATGGGGTGGTGAAAGCAATTTTCAACTGATCTTTTGCTTTTATGAGAACTTGGTTATAGTTTGAGAAACCATTTAATATAGATATCATTCTTGCACCCATGACTCTTTGTAACGAATTTTCCATATTTGGCAAAGGGTAGTTATTTTTGAGGCAAGCGTGGTTTAAATCTCTAAAGTCAACACATAGTCTAATATCATCAACCTTTTATGGACAACTACATGGTTAGATAACTAAGATGAATGCCTAATAGGAGCTTTGATTTTAGCATCTAATATCTTTTGAAACTCCTTTTGGACAAAGGGGGGAGGGGGGGGTTTGGATTTATATGCCAAAGCTTTTGCTTAACTGATTTAACTTTTTCTTTTAGAGGGATAATATGTTGAAATTTTGAATGGCATCTTCACTATAGGTTGCAAGATCTTGTCATGACCAGGAAAATGTCTTTGTATTCATGGAATAATGTTTTGAACTCGACTATTTCCTTTGCGTAACTGTTCTTTCCAACCTTATCCCCTTGAGGCATCGACTCTAATCCAATGTTTATCTTTATTATTTCTTGTAGTTTGTCAACTAGTTGTTTTTGTTTGTTCTCATCATGACTGTCAATAGTTCTTTCAAAAGGTATCACGTCTTTAGGAATGGATTCTTCTAGAACATTTACTAACTGGGATCCTCATGTTTTTCATTGGAAAATTCTTTTGCGCCTTACTTGAATTGGAGGATTTGAGAATTGTTGTAAAAAACGCACCAATGTTCAAGGTTGTTTGGAATGGTTGGTCTAAATATTATATCCGTGGTGTATTGCCCTAGGCCATATATGGAATCATCAGGGGGTTGCAAAGTGTAGTGGTAGAAATAACTAGGGAATCAACTAAAGCATTCCTATCCTTGGGAACAACTTCTATGGCACAAGCATAAAAAAGTTCCATAGTTTTGCATATGGCATGTCTCTATCTCCTAAGCTTTTCATTTTTGGTATTGAAGACTTTCTTAGTCTAGGATACAATAAAATTAGAGTCCCCAATGACATTTAAGCGTATGATTTTCATATCCAAAGCAATATCCATTCCTAATACAAGAGCTTCATATTCGACAATGTTGTTGGTGTAGTCAAAATCAAGTCTGTAAGAAAATGATTTGCAATGCATAGTTGGTGCTATTATAACTATTCTTGTACCAAACTTAGATTTGGAGCAAGCCCCATGAAAGCATTAAACCCAAACTTTGTCTAAGTTTTCTTCAGGTGGATATGTGTTAGCCAAAACTTGCCAATTTCCAAACTCTTCACCCTCTCCATCATCAAATATTGTACAATGGCTTCTTACTCGAGGTCACTTGGCTGATCACCTAAAAATTAGAGTGAATGAACTTCTCCCATCGGGATTTCGATGTAAGATAAATACATTTGAATTGTGCCACCTATGAGCCCACTTCCTAGATAAAAGAATGCCCTACAAATTAGGAATATCTTTAATTACCACATTCATGACTACTCTCCTTTCAGGGTGTCCGTGTAAGCATACAAATAAATCTTTAATAATACCACATACATCGATGGCTCTTGAAGCGATACCATTCTTGTATGGTCGAGTAATATCTAAGCCTAATTGCTGGATGACTCTCAGTGGCATTACATTCATAGATGCCCCTGAATCTAGCATGTAATTATGAAGGAGGAAGCCTTTGACTTCCAAGGTTATGAAGAAGGGAGGATGAGCTTCATTATGCCTTTTGGTAGACATTATGACAAAGGGGTCAATATCATCATCTCTATCATGAGTTCGGGAGAGATTAGTCTAAACACTCTAGTTAATACCCTTAGAACTTGACTTTCTTGTTCTATTATGTTTCTTTGAGCAAAAGTATTGTTATAGTTTTGGATAAATTTTGGCATCCATTTTTCAAAAATGTTGTTGGCATTGACCACAAAGTCATTTGAACAAAGACACACCATTTCTATGCTTGGTTGGCTTGCTGGCATATTTTCTTCAACCCTTATAGCATCATTTTTAGCTTGAATTATAGTAGTGAGGTTTTTGTCTTTGAGGAGGTAAGCAAATTGCCCTTCAAAAGCATGCAACTAGGTTGACAAGATGAGATCATCTGGTGGTTTCAACTTCTCAGGAACAATATTCACAAGATGGTCAAATCTTTGATTGAAACTCCTAATGTCTTTGAATATTACCTTTTTCACCAAGTAGAACCTATTGAGCAATTCTTTATAGTCTATTCTCTTGGCCTATATTTTAATGAAACTTACTTCGAAATCTATCCCATTGAATGCATTATCACATCTTCCCTAGTGCCTTTATGAAGATGGTATGCACAAGATGCTCAAAAGCATCTATGTGCTTAATAGTGGTAATGGAACCATTCCCATGGGATTTTGGTAACCATTTATAATCCCTAGTCATCGAATTAGGGAATCCTAGAATACATGTCATGTCAAGCAGTTTAATAGTGTCCTCAATCCAAGGATCATTATCATTGTCATATTGAGTTTGTCTAGGACAGGGTTACTACAATATGATATTCCTTTGGACCTTGTTTGGTATGTTTTGATAGGATTAGATTCTACAATCTCTAGATTCATAGGTGGAGTCACTAGATGAGTAATTTAAGCTTGGCTTTTAGATACACTTATCAAGGGAGGTTGAAGCATAGACTTTGGATCACGAGGAGAAGGACTCAACTCCTCCCTGGCAATGATGCCAAAATTGTAACCACAAAGTCTAGCACCATAGCGCAAGACCTCACTGGGCACTCTAGATTAAGCGAAACAATGGAATCAACCACCACTATCACCTTAGTAAATGTTCTCTTGTTTTGTGGATAGATCGTATCCCCACAGGGGAGGCTTCCACAACAGATCTTGGAAATTAGATAACCAATAACTCTCACGATAAATACACTCCAAGATTTTGCTAAATAAAATACTCGAAGATGATAGTCAATAAAGTAGGGCTCCAATTGAGGTCAGAAATAATTCAAGGTAATGAGTTCAAAGGAGCTATGGCTAAATTAGAGGGCTTGAACAACCTTAGAGACACTCAAATAGATCCCAAACACATGCTACCATTAAATTACCAATAACAGTTATAAATTAGGGGTTTTTAGAATCATAATTTACAATGTGCAAAATTTATGACAACAATAACGGAGTGACCTATAAATGGTGATGAACAATAAATAAACAAAGGCTATTAAATGAGTAAACAAGGAAATGGGTTGCAACAATTTTTCAATGGCTAAAATTGCATAAAACAACTACGAAATCTAGATTTCACTGCGAAAAATGTGGCTGAAAACTGCATTTAAAATGATATTTTGCTTTTTTCAAATCAGTAGATGCAATTCCTAACCCTAGGATTATGAGGTCTAAGGTATTTTATGCTATTAAATGCATATTTTGCTATAACCTAACCCTAATTTACCCTAGAAGACAAAATACAAAATTTAGGATTTCAATTTAAAGGATTGACACACTAATAGACTAATGCCTTTTCTTAATCCTAGGTTAATGGAATCAAAGGGCGAGGTCTATGGAAGAAGACTGATTAGAGAGATGTATGAGAGAGAAATGCTCCAAATAGGTTTCTCTTCATCAAACCCTAACAACTTTCAATCAATTGGAGATTAAAGAGCAAGGAAGCTATACTAAGGTCCCTTAATGAAAACTAGGTGATAATTTTCCCAAAGGAGATGTTAGAGCCATAAAAGATTCAATACATTAAGATGAGAATTTTAGTGAAACCCTAATTACACTATTGATATATGTAGCTGGGTTCGGTCTTCATAATGACATATGTAAACATGATTTTATGTATTTGATATAAAAGAGAAAAAAAAAATTATTTTTATTGTTCTTGATACATGGGTTTCATGCTCAAGGTTTTAGGTTAAGCACCCATTAAGTTCTTCTAGGGCTTGTCATTGAGTCAACAAGTCTTTTGAGTCATTGTCATGTATGGAGACCCATTTGGGGTTATTGTATCAAGTCAAAGAAGTTTTTGTATAGTAAAAAATGTCAAGAAGACCCTCCAAGACCTTGTCATACAACAGTAAAAAAGTCTGCCTATCTACTATAAAGTCGGCCTATTAAAGGGCTGTTCAACCTCTTGAAGAAGCCTATATATAAGGCAAAACTCGACCTCCTTTGGAAGAGTCATAGAAGCACAAGAAGTTTGATCTTTAGCAATAGAAGACTAGACATAGCTAGCAAAGGAGAAGAGAATAAGCATAAGATAAATCAGATTGTTTTCTGGGCTAATTTACCTCACACGTGCGAAGAAAATTAGGGCATACATATGCTGCAGGTAGACTGAATTATAGAGCCAACTAGAAATATAGTTTTGGTGCCACGAAGGTTTGTTTGGGAAGTTGAATTCTTAAGGAAGCAAGCACTCTCCAAGCGAAGGAAGGAAAGAAGAGATCAAGAGTACCCTAGATCTGCCACATGTGCGAAAAGTAAGGAGGTCGAAAAGTTGCGGGTAAGAGATGTTGAGAAATCTAGGGCATCAAGTATTAGGTGATTTCTCTTCTTAGATAACTGCTTGTGAATGCTTTTTACTTCTTAGATTAGGATCTTCTTTTACTTATATTATTATAGTGTTCTTCTTCATCAAACAGCTACCAATGCATAAACATAAAGAGACATGAGACACAAAATGTAGGCTATCAGCTAGAGTCAAAGCCTCTCCCGCTTGAGAGGAAAACTTGAACAAATTCTTCTTCTTAGAGAGATTCCAATTGATGAATACCAAGACCAAGACCCTTGACCTATTTTCCACTCCAAGACCAAGAGACAAAGCTTCCTTGAAGAAGTCCTTCTTCCTTGAGTCAACGATAGTCAACCTTCTGCTTCTTCCTTCTTCTCGACTTCTCTTCAACTTCGGCTCCTTCAGACCTTCATTAGTTTCAGCCTCCTTGAATTAGACCTTCTTTGCATGGTGACTCCTTCTATCTTGCCTTGGCTTCCTCTTACCCTTGCCCTACTTCCAACTTGGTTGCTCAATAGGACTGTCATTATTTTAGGTTCCTTCTGCTGCAATAGAACTCTAAGTTCCTCACACGTGCAGAGGAAAACAACCCAAAAATAGACTTGAAAAGGAGCTCGGTTGTTACTCTTCTTTCCTTCGCTTGATAAAAGGATCCCTTAATGAACTTCACACCTTTTTTTGTTTTAGACCTTCGCTGAAATCATCATTGAAAATTTTGTTCTAAAATGAAGACGCACTGCCCTGTATATAGTTGTTGCAGCCTCATAATAAACCGACATGACTGTAAGTTGAGCCGACGTGTCATTTGATGAAGATATAATTATCCTTTGGAAGCCGACTTGAGGAGGAGACTTTACTTGGTCTAGTAGGGCCTTCCTATACATTTAATGACTCGTACAAAAGTGTAACATACTCAACAAGGGTCCTTCATACATGACATAGACTCAAATTGACTTTTATGTCTAGATGACAAATCCTAAAGGCTCACAATGGGAGCCATCACTAAAATAAAATTCCTTGCTCATGAAACCGATGAGACAAGCATTACAATCATTTTATTTTTCTTTTTTTCATCAATTACATAAAATCATAATTACACATATCATTATGAAGACCGAACCTAGTTACACTTTTCAACACTCCCTCTTAACTAGGGAGGTATTCATAATAGTACTTGGTCATTCTCAATCTGAAGAATTTCAAATAATAAGAGTTGCTGGCGAGACCAATGATGTATAGACACCCTCATCATTGTCTCTCTCGGAACATACCCCACTTGGGTTCTCAGGGTGTGTTCCACTAGGACTATTCTTATCTTGGATTACCAGTCCTCAAAGAATATCGGTCATCTACGACTACTCTTATCTTGGATGCCCTAATACATCCTCAAAGAGCATCAGATGCCAGATGTTTACCCAATCCAACATTCTATCTTCCCATGTGAAGACAAGAATGATGTGTCTATCTCTTCCTCTTAATTAGGGAGGACATATCTATTCCAATAAAGGAATGAACCCATTCCTACGGAAGGAATGTACCTAAGCTCCCTCTTGGCTTAGGATTTTCCAAGTTTCTTCCAAGTAAGAAACTTGTTTCCAGGCTCCCTCTTAATTAGGGACCTACAACAACTCTTTAGGTGGAGATGATGGGACAACCAGCTGCTTGAAGAACTCCTCCTCACAATGTCATGAACTTCTTTTCATTATCCAAGAGTCTTCATGTTTGGGACTTCTATATAGGGCACCGACCATCCATCACTTTCATCCATGAGTCAGTCATGTCATTATCGGAAAGTGATCCATTAGTCCATATCTGGCCTTCCTTCATGCCATGTTTACTTAAGGATCTTTCATCCTACTACATGTGCATCGGTGGTGGAAGACATCCATAGATCTTCCCTTGGAAGCCCTTCATAAACCCATCCAGATATCTGTTCAAAATTAAAGGAATGAACATTAAAATCAACATTACCTTTGTGATAGTCTTTCATCATGACATCTTCAAGTTCACATCAATATCTTGCAGACATATCGACACATCTCCCAAAGATATATATTGTCAACGGTCTCTTTCTTTTTCAGACTCTATCCGAGTCCTCATATCTTCCATGGAGATATCCTAGTCAAATCTTCTTGGTATATCAGATGCTGATTTCCTTTACCATGGTTGCATATTCCATGATCTCTTCCTTTCTTCACACAATTAATTCCTAGGAGCTTCCAATCAAAGTTCCTCAATTGTAGTTAACCACCTCATACTTCATATGAGGACATATTATGTTGATTTCATCTAGTGAATGTGTGACCCATGCATTCCTGCATACCCTTGAGGGAGGAGATCCTTTCTTTTGATCATGCTCTTAAGATAGAGCATTGGTTCATGATATCTGCAACCATATGACATGACTTCCACAATATCAAATGTAAGCATACATACCTCATTTTTCCTTTGGGTCATCCAGATTTCATGCAACAACTTTCTTGATTGAAAGAGCTTCAATCCATTGATATGCTTTTCTTTTATGTCATCATACCATCATCCCATGAATTCCACAAGTTTGGAAGTCTTGATGAAACACTTGCTTCCCCTCATGATCGGTGAACCTTTCAATGGAGATTCCATCAAAGAATCTTGAGGATCTAAAGTATCCCCATCAATGGATGTTTCCTTTTGACAGATGTATGATGAACCTTGTACTAGATGACCTTGCCACTTGTGTTTTCAATGAGATTCCCAAGAGCTATATCCTTGACTTCCATAGATTCTAACCATCTTTCATGCTTCTCTATGATGATGTCCTGAGGTCTTGCTTTCAATGCTTCTATGATGCTTTGATGCATCCCATTATTTTACTTAGTGAATCATGATAGCCATATCTTACAACAGAAGACTTAGGAACTTGAAAAGAAGTTATGTGAGGAAGACTATCTCAATAGTGGAGATCTCTTACTTTCTCTTTCTTGGACTTCTTCTTTTCAGCTTTCTCCACTTCTTCAGTGATATGGGCTTCTTTTCTATCTCTCTTGTTATTTCCCTTCTTTAACTTGGGACAATCTTTCATGTAATGCTCATATTCTTTACATCCATAGCACTAAATCTTAACTATGTTCTTCTTTCCCTTTTGAGGACGAAATTTTCCAGATTTCCCTTTCCTTCCAACAAATATTTCAATCTTCTCATTTGATTCTTCAACACTTTTTGCCCTCAACTTGTCTTCTTCTATCTTGCATAGAGACCACAAGTTGTTGAATGGGACATCTTTCTTGTCCTCATAGGTATTTGATACGAGGTTACCTTGTTCATCAGTTAATGCATTTAGAACAATGGAGATCATTTTTTTTTTATCCGATATCATTTCTCCCAGACCTTGAAGTTGAGATCTTATTTGAGATGCTTTTGAGAGACATAAGGGTATCCCTTCATCCTTTGATACCTTCAATTTGTGTAGATCAAATCTAAGTGATATGATCTCTCTTATGGCAGTCTCAAAGAATAGTTCTACTAGTTTATTATATATCTCTTTAGATGTCTCCAGCTCTGCTATATAGAGAATGAGGGGATCTTTGACAGACTCCATAAGAATCTCTTGAGCCCTTAGATCCCTTTCCATGTATTCAGATAGTGCTTGTCCTTCGGATGGTTTGGAGACCTTTCCATTGACATGATCAATAACTTCATTTTCTTCGAGGACTATATCTATCCTCCTTTTCCATGCAAGGAAGTTCGATGACCCAACCAACTTATAGATTTCCTTGCAAAATGAAGTCATTTTTGCTAGATTAGATTATAGAGGAAACAATACTTGTCAAGTGAAGATAAAATCTTCAACTTGATCCCTTTGATGATGATTGATAAAGATGTATTAATGTTTCTTGGATGATCTTCTTCAATGGTAAGGACCTTGATTCAAAGATCTCTTCAACTTGGCCTTCTTTTCTTGATTATGATCCCAAGACTTCTTTGTAGACTCCTTCGATCTAGGGTTATAATGCTTCCTTTGAAGATCTTGTCTTAAAGATGATCTTTGCTTTGATGCCTTTCTCGAGATTTGATCCTTGAGTGTCCCTTTATAAGATGCCCTTCCTTGACTTAGTCACCTTAGCTCTGATACCATGTTGGGAAATCTAGGGCATCAAGTATTAGGTGGTTTCTCTTCTTAGATAACTGCTTGTGAATGCTTTTTACTTCTTAGATTAGGATCTTCTTTTACTTATATTATTATAGTGTTCTTCTTCATCAAACAACTACCAATGCATAAACATAAAGCGACAAGAGACATAGAATGTAGGCTATCAGCCAGGGCCAAAACGTCTCCCGCTTGAGAGGAAAACCCGAACAAATTCTTCTTCTTATAGAGATTCCAATTGACGAATACCAAGACCAAGACCCTTGACCTATTTTCCACTCCAAGACCAAGACACAAAGCTTCCTTGAAGAAGTCCTTCTTCCTTGAGTCAACGATAGTCAACCTTCTGCTTCTTCCTTCTTCTCGGCGTCTCTTCAACTTTGGCTCCTTCAGACCTTCACTAGTTTCAGCCTCCTTGAATTAGACCTTCTTTGCATGGTGACTCCTTATAGCTTGCCTCAAATTCCTCTTAACCTTGCCCTACTTCCAACTCGGCTACTCAATAGGACTGTAATTCTTTTAGGTTCCTTTTGCTGCAACAAAACTCTAACTTCCTCACACGTGTGGAGGAAAACAACCCAAAAACAGACTTGAAAGGAGCTTGGTTGATACTATTCTTTCCTTCGCTTGATCAAAGGCTCCCTTAATGAAATTCACACCTTTTTTTGTTTCAGACCTTCATTGAAATCATCACCAAAAATTCTGTTCTGAAATGAAGATGCACTGCCCTATATGTAGTTGTTGCAGCCTCATAATAAGCTGACACGACTGTAAGTTGAGTCGACGTGTCATTTGATGAAGATATAATTATCCTTCTGGAAACTGACTTGAGGAGGAGGCTTTACATGGTCTTGGAGGGTACATTAATGACTCATACAAAAGTGTAACATGCCCAAGAAGGGTCCTTCATACATGACATAGACTCAAATTGACTTTTATGACTAGATGACAAATCCTAAAGGCTCACAATGGGAGGCATCACTAAAATAAAATTCCTTGCTCATGAAACCCATGAGACAAGCATTACAATAATTTTATTTTTCTTCTTTTCATCAATTACATAAAATCATAATCACACATATCATTATGAAGACCAAACCTAGTTACACTTTTCAACAAGAGAAACGCTGAAGCTGCAGTTAAGTTGCAAGTTCGAAGTCTAGAAAAGTTGCAGGTACTAGGCTTGTTTGACTTGGTTTACTTTGAAAGAAGGAAGTTCTTCAAGGAGGAAGTTGACTTGGTCTTGATCAAGGGTCATAGGTCTTGGAATTCGTCATTTGAAATTCTATAAGAAGACAAGAGTTCTTGTGGGTTTTCCTTTCAAGAGAGGTTTTGGCCCTCGCTGATAGCCTATATCTTGTGTCCTCTTGTTTCATTATTCTTTATGGTTTGGTAACTGTTTGATGATAAAAACATAATAATAGTTCTTTATGGTTTGGTAGCTGTTGATGATAATACATAATAATAATAAGTAAAAGGAGAAGCTAATACATCACAAGCAATTATTGAAGTAAGAGAAATCACCTAATCTGTTGCCCGTAGATTTCTCGACATATACAAAAATTGCAAAATGGAAGAAGATATTCACATGAAAATTGCACAAATCACTATAAAATCACCTATTATCCAAGAAAAACTTTCCTCCAATAACAATATTCTCCCCAAGAGAATTCGTTACATCAATGCTCCATTGCGTCCAAGAGAAAAATAGGCTACTAATGCGCATTCTCTATTTCATTAGTGAGTGTGTTCCAATGATCGATTTGTTGATGTGAGTGATAGCTTAGGAAGGTCTTCTACATAGGCTTCGTGTCTTAGCATGTGGAACTTTGGAAGACATTATTTGCCTCTTCTAATGATTTGTCTTATTTCCTATGTCTAACTTAGGAAAAGTACAATAACTTAAGTAAATTAATTATTGTGGACTATTGAGTTAAGGATAAATAATTTAATTATTTAAGTAAATTAGAAATAATATCAATCTTTGATCTCCAAGATTGTTCTAGAAGGGAGATTGGAGTTAGGGGTTTGGACTTAATCATGATTGTGAAGGAAGCCTAGCGAGGAGGTGAAGACACACGAAGAGCACAAGTTGTGTGAGCGAGTTATCATTTATAGAAAGTGATTTTATTTAAATGTGAGTGGCTCCATGGACCAGTGCGCAGAGAAGAAGTGTGAGTGGGTTTGTGCAAATCCAGGAGGGCCGAGTAGGAGGAGATTGCAGGGTCGAGTTACTGGAGGGAGATTGAATTTATTTGGAGTAGGCCGAGTTGCTGGAGGGCCATGTTTTCCCTAGTGCGCATCAATGGCAGGCAAGGAGGGCGTAAGTCGAGTTGCTGGCAGAGTAGTTGGGCCGAGTTCTCCAGGCCGATTTCATCTGGAGGCTAATTTCCTTGAGGCCAAGTTACCTTGGGCCGAATTGATTATGAGGGAGCTGTGTTACAGGTTCTAGGGTTTTGTATTTTTCCTTGTATCTTCGTGGGTCCAAAAACCCAGATTTTCCAGATAATGAAATGACAGAGAATTGTTGTGTGTGAATCTATTTTGCAATGTATGATTGATCTCTTTGGTTTATTTCCACTACATATATTTAATTTTAGAAGTTAAAGATACCAATGATCTTATTTTTCGGTGATTCAGTAATTATTTGGGTAAATAAATAAATTGCTGGGGATAAATTAAATTGCCACGAGAAAATAAATCTAGGTGGTATTAGAAATTTAACACGGTCTGAAATCAACTTCTATTTATATGAGGGAAACCAAATTGATTTAGTAGTCTTGACACTTCGCTTCTTCTTATGTTCATGATTTCCTTGGATCTCAATATCCTTGATGATGAAAATTTTTGGAACAATGTGTGATCTCGATGGGGTGTCCGATGTTTCGGGTGAACACTTCACCCATCTTGAAGGACAGAAAGCTCCAATCCTTTTTAGGGAGATTTTGTAATAGTATATTTTGTATTTCTTCCTTGTTTTCAGTCGTGGATTTTTGTATTTCTTGTTTTCAGTGATGTACTTTTGTATTTCTTCCCTGAAATATTTTCATGTTTTTCTCTTTGTTTCCACCATTTTTGGTTCCACATTCTTTACTGATCCTTGTGTTTGTGACAATTGATCTTCCAACTTGGTTACTCAATAATGGATATCTTCTATTTCTTGATGAGTCATTAATGAGCCTTCATGAGGTTTAATTGGTGTAATAGCGTTTGGATTTATCTTTGGAGTCATGTGAGAAAATAATAATACTCCTCTTTATCACAACTGTCAGTCACCCAAAAAAATGTATCTTTTAATCAAAACTTATGTCACTTGTAAGTTACATACCTTTAAATCCTTAATTTGGAGAATATCTCGATGGCTAACCTTTCTCTTGATATATCTCTGAAATTTGAGCCCCTTTGAATCTGAAATTTTGGACTGCGATACTTTGAATCTTTGATATGTCTTCTCTATAATTCCCTAGGTTTGACCAGAATTTGATTTGCCTAGTGAAAGTCATGGTAACTTTCTCAAAACTTGCTGATTTTTGGCCTCTTTCCAAGAGAAAATTTGTATAATGTGCCACGTGTCCAATTCTTCAAAATATAATTTTGAAATTTTTACCTGAGGTACTTTGTTATGTCTCCTTAGAGCTCTGAAAATTTCAGTCTTGAGATTTATTCTTTGGCTGATCAAAATTTCACGGTTTGAAACTTCCTTGAAAAAAATTATAGTGAAAATCGTGAGATGATTTGTTTGAAACAGATTTTAGGACCATTCACAAACCCTAAATTCCTCAGCGTATATATCCTAAATTATAGCAAGCCAAAATCTGAAATTTTGGTTTGATGTTTGTCAAGATATTCCCTAAATCTGCTCAAAATTTCACCATTTGAAACTTCCCAGAAAAATGTTTCATAGTGAAAATGCCATGATGACTTCTTTGAAGCAACAAAACCCTAGGCCCGTATGCTTTGATACCAAATGTTATGAACCCTGGGCTCTAAAAATCACAAGAAACCAATAATTAGAGGCCACTTTGAGTTGAAACTAAATTTTGCAATGAAAACAATGTATAAGACAATATTTTATAATTCTAAGACTAGGTCTCCTTAGTATATAAATATAAGACAAAGGGTACAATTATAATAAAAGGGTACAGTGAAAGGTTATAGCCTACATAACAATATAACAATACAAGTGTAAACACTTGATATTTAGGGTTTAATAAGGGGTTTTAGAGTTAACATTGTTGAGAATTTGGAGGGCAAGTGATTGATTCAAATTCTCTTCGATATTTAGGGTTTAATAAGGGGTTTTAGAGTTAACATTGTTGAGAATTTGGAGGGCTAGTGATTAATTCAAATTCTCTTCTTGATAATTATTTGTGAGCTTACTTGAGTTACTTATGTCTTCTCTTGCTTAGCTTATTTAGTCTTTCATCAAGTCAATTACCAAAATACAAAAGACACAAAGTTAGGCTCCTAGAGCCAGGGTAAAACCTCTCCCTCTTGGAGAGGAAAACCCACGAGAAATTCTTCTTATAGACTTTTAGATGACAAGTACCATGACCAAGACTCAGACCCCAGACCTTTATATGCTTCCAAGACCTTGTCATTGCTTCTTCATTGGCTCCTTTCCTGCACCTACCTACACCGATCTTCACCTGTCAACACCAAGGCTAGAGAGCTTGGTCTCTCCTCGTGTTCTTCCTTCTCCGGATGTGTATGATCCTTGCTTAAGGTATCAGCACTTTACACAGTCCCGTTTTGTACACTAACATAATTCTGTTTTGGCACAGTAGAATAATCTCTTCTTCATGCAGAACACTGCCTTGATCTCGCATATATTCCTGACCTGAACTCGCACCTTAGACACAGAATTATCACTGAATAAGATTACTCTTAAAATAGTCCTTGCACTTCTGTGATGGCATAGATATTATCACAGAGATTCATCCTTCTTTAGTATGCTTGCAATACATCTGTGATCAGTATTCATTTCAGACTTAATCGTATCCTTTTGGCCTCAGATCCATCCGCATCACTTCTCAAATAGATCCGCTGACTTGATACACTTCAACGCTGCCTTGACTTCACTTCAACGCTGTACTTGACCGAAGTTGAATCCTTCCTGAAATCACACATATATCCGCACTATTTTCCTGTCTCAGATCCGCACTTTAGTTGCCCAGAACGGTCTGCAATTTTCCTGTGGAAATCACAGAGAAAATCCGCAATTTTCTTGTCCTGATGAGCCGCAGTGACTGGGGTATATATAGTGCACAGTCTGGCTTTAGGGCCGACCTTACAGCAAACTTTTAGGCCGACTTGAAGATGATATATTCCAGCGTAGGTGAGGGCTATTTCAAGCCATTCTTCCACAAGGTCTTGGAGCATTTTAATGATGACAAGGCTCTCCATATACATGACACTAATTACCTTTATAAGCAGAAGACAAACCCTAAATAGACATCAATAAGAAGTCTATTAACCTATAAAATTCTTGCTCATGAAACCCATGAAGCAAGTACAACAAATTACATTTTATTATCTTTGTCTTCTTCTTTACATAAATACATAATTACATAGTCAATATGAAGACCGATCCGGGTTACACTTTTCAACAAACATGGGGCTTATATAGGGTTTAACAAATATGTAGGCTCTACTGCCTGATATTTGCTTACTGGAAAAAACTTTAGTGTGAGAGTAGATGTTGGTCTGTTGATCTTCTACCTTATGTTAAAAATCACTTGTTGAAAGTTTGTAAGTTGCCATATAAATCATTAATTTTCTTTCTTTTTTTGCCAGGAAAAAGAGCATTTATTGCTGGAATTCTACCTTATGTTAAAAATCATTTGTTGAAAGTTTGTAAGTTACCTTATAAATCATTAATTTTCTTTCTTTTTTTGCCAGGAAAAAGAGCATTTATTGCTGGAATAGCAGATGACAATGGATATGGTTGGGCCATAGCAAAGTCCCTTGCTGCTGCTGGTGCAGAAATTCTTGTTGGCACGTGGGTTCCGGTTCGTCATAATAAGCTTGGGACTGTTTTTCCTTTTAGCTTTTTAGACAGTAAAAACTGAAAGCTTGTCTTTAAAACTATTTATATTTCATGTTTATGCTAAAAAGCTTGCTATTATGAACATGAGATTTCTCACTTGCCACACTTGTGTTTAAAGCTGTCTTGTTTTCATGATCTGCTTGCATAAATGCATATTTGATTTCTTAAGTGCATATACTGCCATTAAATTTGGTTTTTGAAAACTGCTAAAAGTCCTATGATTTTCTTTGTTGTTCACCAGGCTCTGAACATATTTGAAACCAGCTTGAAACGAGGCAAGTTTGATGAATCACGTGTGTAAGGACTCTTAGACTTACCCTATTTTAGTTTGCAAGACGTTTTTGATTCATGAATCTTAAGGCAAAAGTCTCAATTTGTTTATAAATTGAATCATTGCTTTGGTATAATTAGAGCTACAATTTTCGAAGTGCAGGCTGCCAAATGGTTCTATGATGGAGATCTCTAAGATCTATCCTCTGGATGCTATTTATGATACTCTCGAGGATGTTCCTGAAGATGTAAATATCATAATCCTATCACAACCATAAGTAGATATTTTTCCTTTAATTCTTTGTGCTTTCCCGATTTGTGGATTTGCTTGAGCTTTAAAGTTTGTTGACCTTGGTACAAAGCAATATATTAAGTAGACAATTCTCAAACAAGCCTTTGTATTTGTCAGATTTGGGTATCAAGTGAAATAGATGTCTGGCAGGGTTCTGGGCCAGTGGGGCTGAGGGCATAAGAGGAGATTAAGGCTATATTTATGCTCTTAGTATCTTTTAAACAAACTTTCAAATCAAATTTATCTGAAAGTATCTAGAATTTTGAACACGAATAAATTTATTCTATTCTACTACAGGTAAAAA
This sequence comes from Pinus albicaulis, assembly GCA_034641835.2. NCBI lineage: Eukaryota > Viridiplantae > Streptophyta > Pinopsida > Pinales > Pinaceae > Pinus > Pinus albicaulis. The sequence continues at coordinate 109,585,178 of CM076577.1, read as the reverse complement.
CAAACAAAAGGTATGCAGGAGCGTCAAATTGGACAGTTAAGGTAATTACTTCTGCTAAAATATTCCATGCTATAGATATTATTTCAAGATGCATTTGGTTATAAATTAGGATGAACATTGTCAATTGGGTTTACCTCGGGTGGTTGGGAGGAATGATTATTATTCTCCCCACCCAGGTTCAATTCCCACAAGTGACATGATGAGCTTTGATGTAATGGCTTCGCGCCTCCTTGTTGAGATTGAATAGTTCCTCGAGGACTGGAACATGTATATTCCTCATATGAAATATAAAGATATTTTCCATATGAAAAGGGGAACAAAATTAGGATGGACATTGCCTTTTAACTTTATTATTTATGATATTTGAAAAATAGTGTATGCACTTGTTTGATATAGAGATTGAGCTATTATATCCCATGGCTAATATTTCAATCTAAATAATTCATAGGAAGTTGCAGAGTCTGTGAAACAAGACTTTGGAAGCATTGATATTCTTGTGCACTCACTTGCAAATGGTCCAGAGGTACATTATCCTTTTATAAAGATGGAAATCATTATGTGTTTTTGTTTATCATTTTTTGTACGAGATTGTCTTGCTTTCCTTTCGTTGTACTTTTAATGAGGACGAGCTCTTGACAGGTCAGTAAACCTCTTCTTGAGACATCAAGGCAGGGGTACCTTGCAGCTGTTTCAGCCTCGAGTTATTCTTTTGTCTCATTGCTCAAGTACTTTATACCTATAATGAATCCTGGTGAGTTTCCTCGAAGATACCATTCGTCTTAGGGCATCATCAGCATATGGATTTCTCGTTTTAGGATGTATTTTTCATAGGCATTTGCAACTATCTTCAACTTGATTGGAAAATTCAAACCCATCTAGTTCATTTTCAAAGTATTTATCTTGCTTACGGAATTTTTATACCACTACATAAAGGTAAGATGGAGGTTTTCAGTGCATAGTCCTCTTGAATCTACAAACATGTTTGATATGAAAAAGAATGGTGCTTGAAAAGAATGGTGCTGAAGTGGAACGACCTTGCTTTGTGATGCAGGTGGGTCCACAATATCTCTCACATATATTGCATCAGAAAGGATCATTCCAGGGTAAGTTGTCATTGAATTCATTACTTTCCCACTGAAAACAGGGTAAATTGCCACTTGAACATTCTTTTAAGTATACTAAATATACAAAAAAAATATATGATTGCTTGCAGATATGGTGGAGGAATGAGTTCTGCAAAAGCTGCTCTGGAAAGTGACACTAGGGTAATTTAATTATTTTTCTTATAATAGTCTTCTCTTTTAAAGGCTATTATTTAGTTGTCACTGAGTGAATTCAATATTTTAATTAAATAGGAAATTGGATTTAGAATGGGAATTTTGTAGAATTTTTGAAAGCATAAAAGAGTATAGATCCGATCCATGTGGAGGGTTTCGACTGATAAGCTTTCTAACTCTGTAGGTGCTTGCTTTTGAAGCTGGAAGACGCTACAACATAAGAGTTAATACAATTTCAGCAGGTACTTTCATGAATATCAAGATAGACACCTTTGTGATTCTCAATCATGACCATGAGCTCAGTGTGATTATGCATGTATGTACTGGTTCTTTATCTCTTATCTGCTTCACATTTTCTGTTATATGTTTTGCAGGCCCCTTGAGAAGCAGAGCTGCAAGGGCAATTGGATTTATAGATACCATTATTGAATACTCAATGGCAAATGCTCCCTTGCAAAAGGATTTGCTAGCTGGTAATGCAATTCCATCGTTTTTTATTCCTCTTTTATGGAATTTTGATCAAGGCATACTGCATGATCATGCAGGGAGTTTAGATTGTTTATCAGATAATAAGAAAACCGGCTCATCTTAAACATAATATGTTGCAACTTTTTTTCCAGATGAGATTGGGAATGCTGCAGCATTTTTAGCTTCACCATTAGCCTCTGCAATAACTGGCACAGTTGCATATGTTGACAATGGTTTACATGCTATGGGAGTTGCCGTGGATAGTCCAGCCTTTGCTGAACTTGCAATACCACAAACAGAAAAAAGAAAGACTCCAGCATGATACTGTTAGCAAACAAGTCATGAAATCTATCTGTCACAGGTTGTCACATAACAAGTGACTGGTGCCTTTCAAGTGGAATCTGGGTAGTCTGAGAGTCTCTAGTTATGATAGAGTTATTTGATTAAATGCTTTAGTCCAGTAAGGCAGTTTGGTTGTTAGCATAAACCCTAAACATTGAGCATTGAGGAATGTAAGTTCCCTTGTCACTAAGAAAGGCTGTTCAGAAATCAGTGGATTCATGGGGGAATTTTAGAGAGGTATAATTCAGGTTAATTGAAGGCATCTTTGCATATGTTGACTCTAGTTATGGCAATTTAGAATAATGATCCACCAGATGGAGGGGTTTCATCTCCCTTTAATATGAAGAGACTGTTAAAGAGGTAAAAGAAAAGTTGCTGTGCCTGTAGATATTGGCGTCTTACAATGTGTTTGTTTGTTGTATGGCCTATTATTTGGAAAAATGTTTTCAAGAGGTTTAAATTGTTAAAAATATGTTCAGGCAATCATTTGGATACTTTTTTGCTGGAATTTAAAGAAAAATAAATAAATTTGATTAAAAACAGATTACTAGATATTCCTTCTGTTGTCTTATAGGCTTTTAGTTACGTGAAATTCTTATACACTGAATTTAGAAGCTGCTACAGATTGTATGGAAAGATTGCAGAGCCTTTGCAAATGGCTTGCGGAATTTCTTTTATGTCTCTTAATTGATTCCCGGATGGGGACCTGTAGGCTTTTGCAACTGTTTGTTGTGGCCCTTCAACAGTAGAATTAACGCGCTGCTGCTACAACATGACTGACCTGATTTTTGTCTTTGAGAATACAAAACGATAAGTTGACAGCACACATCGCAAGACATAACTTCAGTAGTGATGACTCTTTATTCTGTTAGTCATTCATTCTTAGCACTTTTTTCTTGTCTGCAACTCAATCTTGTCTTGCTTCATAAAATGCAAGACTCTGTTTGTGACCAAGACTTGCAGACACATAGATCTAACTGGTTTGAAACCTATGCTGGTGACCCTTTTTTTAATGTTGGCAAACCAAATTGTGATTGTCCCTCAGTGATATCCGATTATGAATCATCCTAAATCATTCACCCCAAAACTTGATGCAGCAGTTTGTTTTGTTCTTAATCATAAAATGTTGAACTACACCAGAAATAAATAAAATAAGTGTAGAATGGAATTTTATTCATATGATACGTATTTAAATATGTTGTTTCTAACTGTTTGGATTCATCTTCCAAGGTCTCTTTATCTCTCAATGATGGTTCATATTTCTCACCATAACGCTTTTGATTTGGTGTCCAACATCCCCCCCCCTTAATCTGAGGGGGTTTTTGTGAATCCAAGCAGGGAGATCAGGATGGCTGCAATGGCTGAATGTGCTCTATGAGTCTAGTGGTTTGGGATGATCAACAAACCCAATGGCTAGCAGAAGCCGAAGTCTTTTTACTAATGGTGGTTTAAGGTTGATCATCTACTCTAGAATTCGACTCTAAGGTTCAATGGTTCTTGGAACATTTTTAAATTTGGCTAGAAGTTGTCGCAAATTGTGCAACTTAGTTTAAGGCTCAACAGTTCTTGGAAGATTTTGTTATTTAGTTGGAAGTTGATGACTTTTGCTGACTGGAAATGCTGACAAATAGTGATTTGAAGATGACTACAAATTGTTGTCCAACATGTTGAAGAATGTAACTAGGTTCGGTCTTCATAATTGTATTTGAGTCATAATGAAATGTATTTATCAAAAGAAAGAAACAAAAAATTTATTATTATTATTACGACTTATTAAAGCATGGGTTTCATGCTTGGGTCATTATGTTTTAAGTCAAGTCTCTGTTGAGGACTTCTAGGATTTATATTGAGTCATTAGAGCCATTGTACATATATTGAGTCAGAGCCATCGCACATTTAATGAGATCTTTCTTGGGCTTTTGAATCATGTAAAAAGGTTTATTTTTGAGTCAAAAATATAATTTGTCACCTCCACACCAAGTCGACCCTTACCTGTTCAAGTCGGCCTACAAGAAGGTAATTTGAATTCCAGAAAAGAGTATATACAGTGCAGTTCGATACATTTGGAGCACACACTCTCACACAAGTTTGATATCCATGAAGAAGCTGCAGAAGGGTACGAAATTGCAGTAGAAGGAGAATTGTAGAATCTAAGTTTTTAGGGCATCTATCTCTCCAATGTGTGGATTTTTTTGGGCTATTGCAATAAGATCTAAAAACCGCTTCAGAGTAAAAGTGCTGCTTCAGGGTCAAAGTATTGCTTCAGGGTTGAAGCACTGCTTCAAGGTCGAACCCCTGCGTCTAGGTGGAAGTTTAGTCACTGCTACTAGGTCAAAGTTGCTGCTGCCAATTGTTGCTGGCACGTCAAAGTTGTTGCAGTAAGGTCGAAGTCCAAGATCAAAGTTATTACTGGAAGGTTATCATCTGTTGAAAAAGGAAGGGCTGACTTGGTGTTTAGAGAAAGCCTTGGTATTTCGAACCCGAGTCAGAGTTTTAAAAGGTCGAAGTCCAAGATCGAAGTTATTACTGGAAAGTTATCATCTGTTGAAAAAGGAAGGAAGGAAGGGCTGACTTGGTATTCCGAACCCGAGTCAGAGTTTTAAAACACTGCTAGATGATAATTACATTTGTTTTATATTTTTCTTTATTCAGGAAGGCCTGATGATCTGCTCAAGGGTTATAAAAGAGGACCTCACAAGACAAAGAATTGGAACTACCAAGTTTATTAAGAAACAACTCAAAGGTAAGGCTTAAACCATAAGCTTTGTTCTTTTCTAGATAAAGGTATATTCATTCTTTTTAATGATCAGTTCTACATCACTAACATTGTTGTGTCTAGCTCTTCTGAATTATCAAGATTCTTGATTAGGTGATTAATCATTAGATAAATCTACCCTCTTCATATCTTTGATCATTTTTATGGAACCCTAACAAGGTTCTCTATAAAACCCTAACTTAAGGGTATGTTGGTGCTTATGTGAAAAACCCTAATCCACTTAGGGTTATTGGTAAAGTCTAAGAAAATCCTATTTTTTATGTTTTAAATTTTGATGTTTGGGGTTTTGGTATGGTTATGGAAACCATAATATTTAAGGGTTGAAAGGCGATGTCTGAAATCCCAGACCTTTGAGGTTTTGGTAAATTAGGGTTTATAAACAAAACCCTTATATTATCTAGAGTGAACTTCTAGGAATGAGACCCTAGGTGTATGTTTGTCTGTCTGATCAAGTTTGTTATATGTCTAACTTTAATGTATTCATATTTGTGTCTTGATCTTACCTGATATGTGTCATTGTGATATGCTTGTGTATGGGTACGAAATCCTAGATATGTATATGTGCTAACTTAATTGTTGATGCTCATTGTTCTAAGGGCTTGTAACCCTATTAGAAGATTATTATTCTAGAATATGATGTTATTGTTTCAAATGTGATGATGAAAGGTTGATCATATTGTTGAAACCTGAGATTATGTTGTGACTGATTGAGGCTTACTATCTCATATATGGAATCTAGGGTTGCATTAAATCCTAGTAGAAGTCTAACACATTCTAAAGTTGTTAGATGCATTGTCGATTTGTACTTATTTAAATTTTTTTGTAGGGTTTGCAATATGTTATAAAAGAATTTGTCATAATATTTTAAAGTGATCATGTTTTAAAGTGATATTAAAGCCCTAGATATAATGAGATTGATATCTTGATTGAGCTATTGATGTGATTTAGGGTTTGTAACAAAAACCTGTGCAAGAAGTTGAAGTATAAAACTATGTATCTCTCGCTGATTATGAACCTAACTAAGGTTAGGTATCTAGTGTCTAAAGTCTAATGCTTCCATTATTGTATGATTTTGATAGGGCCAACTTCATGCTTCTATGGATTTGGTTGTACTTGCTATCTAAGTTGTGCAAGTACATAATCTTCAATATGGTGAAGATGTTCGTAAGTAAAGTTAATTTGATTGATAAGCTTGATGTATGAAGATGATCAAGATAACCTTGATAAGAAGGATGGAAACCATGAAAGATTCTCCAATGTCATAAGAGGAAGTTTATCTCCCTAAGTTAAGAGGGAGCCTAGATAGAAGAAATCCCCATAGTTGAGAGGGAGCCTGGATAGAAGAAATTTCCCTAGTTGAGAGGGAGGGCATATTATAGTCGTGATGAATACCTTGACAGAAGAAATTGTAGAATGTATATTGAGGCGCTGCTGAATGAAGGGAAGCAGGATCCGATTGTAGAATATGTTCCTGCATGAGAAGTATGAAAGGAAGTTGTATGGTTGAATCTCCTATCAAGATTCGTTTAGGAAACATCTAAGTCCTACTGTGAAAATATGATAAGCAACATTAAGATGTTTGAAGACCTCGAAGGTTTGTGTTTACTTATGTGCATTTGAAAGATTGTTATTGATTGGGGTTGTGTTTCTACATGTAAATCTCGGAGTTTTGATAACATGTTTTACATGCTTGTTGCTATCGATCAATTTAATCGGGAGGGATTTATTACTGATCTGTTTGATCGGGGAGGATTTACTATCAATTTGAATAATCGGGAGTGTCAAGGCTTTGTGTGATACACATTGCCTGGGAGGACATTTCGCTGACACTGTGTTGATGTTTGGATCTCGAAGTAGGGAGGGTGGCATTGGTCATGGAGCTCTGACCTTGTATTACACACTTGGATCCCTGGTTTGATGGTTATAAAGTAAGCCTAATGGTACCTAGAGAGGCTGAAAGCTTTAGTCCATCTTAATCCCGTTTGGATAGATTGCCCTTGTCAGGAATCTAGTCAGTGGCACTGTGAGTTCCTAAACTATTGGAGGACTTGGATAGATTTCCTTTGTCAGGAATCTAGTCCATGGCATTGCGGTGCCTAAACTCTTCATGGTTCACATGTTTTGAGATCTTCCTTGTACTTGTGTATGTACGTGTCACTATGAATACCTCCTTAGTTAAGAGGTAGTGTTGAAGAATGTAATTAGGTTTGGTATTCATAATTGTATTTGAGTCATAATGAAATATATTTACCAAAAGAAATAAAAGGAAAATTTCATTATTATTATTATGACTTATTAAATCACGGGTTTCAAGCTTGGTCATCATGTTTTAAGTCAAAGTCCCCATTGAAGACTTCTAGGATTTATATTGAGTTATTAGAATCATTTTACATTTAATGAGACCCTTTTTGGGCTTTTGAATCATGTAAAAATGTTTACTTTTGAGTCAAAAATATAATTTGTCACCTCCACACCAAGTTGGCCCTTACCTGTTCAAGTTAGCCTACAAGAAGGTTATTCGAACTCCAGAAAAGGGAATATATATAGTACAATTCGATTAATTTGGAGCACAAACTCTCACACAAGTTAGATATCCAAGAAGAAGCTGCAAAAGGGTACAAAATTGCAGTAGAAGAAGGAGAATTGCAGGATCAAAGTTTCTAGAGCATCTCTCTCCCATGTGTGGATTTTTTTGGGCCACTGTAACAAGATCGAAACACTGCTTTAGGGTAAAAGTGTTGCTTCAAGGTCGAAGCGCTGCTTCAGGGTCAAAGCACTGCTTCAGGGTCAAAGCACTGCTTCAGGGTCGAAGTATTGCTTCAAGCTCGAAGCGCTGTATCTAGGTCGAAGTTCAGTTACTGCTACTAGGTCGACGTTGTCGCTGCCAATTGTTGCTTCCAGGTCGAAGTTGTTGCAGTAAGGTCGAAGTCCAAGATCAAAGTTATTACTGGAAGGTTATCATCTGCAAAAAAAGGAAGCGCTGACTTGGTGTTTGGAGAAAGCCCGTGTCTATGTCAAGAAGTCTTGGATTATCTCGTGAAACTATTGAAGGAAGAGTTATTGACTAGGGTTTCCCTTGTATAGGGGTTTTGCTTGGCTGACCACTTACATTTGGTGTCCTTGGTCTTCATATGGTTTTGATAATTGCTTGATGAACTAAAAGGAAGAACACAAAAAGATAATAAGTAAATAATAATTTCACAAGTAATTATCATCAGAAGAAAGTCTTTCTGCCTTTACAATTTTCTAACATAACAAAAGTTGCAAGTTTTCTACTAAATGGTGGTTTAAAGTTGACCCAAAATTTAATCATGCTCATGGCTTTGAGTCTAGCTTATGCTTTTGAGGCTCTAGTTCTGGTTGTGGCCTAGGTTCATTTGTACATGCTTGATTGATAGGTGCTGGCTTGACGGGTCCTGACCTAGGTTCAAAGTTAGCGCATAACCAACAAAACTCTCTTACTACTAGCCCTTTCTGCAGTGACCTGCTTGCGCAGGCCAAAGTCTCACCCGAAGCAGTATGGGGGGGGGGGGGGTGCTGGAACCAGGTTTCCACACCCTGAGAGATAATTAAATGAAGTGGATGTCTTTAGATCTGTCTTCTTACACAGACGGTCTTGCGCACCAGAAACCCTAACCAGAAACTCTAGGTTAATTACCACAGGTTAACCCTGCGTGCGCGCACAGACAGAAGATTTGCAATCCCTTTAACTGTGCTAACTATGTAATATTCGACTTTCACAGCAATAGATCTATGCAATTGTCATTCATCAACAGTAAAACAGGTACGCAACCCGATCCAATCACAGTTAACATAAATCATATGCAGGAAACATAAATCATATGCAAAGACAGAACACAGAGTAAATCACAGATGCATTTGATACTCAGATTTGCCAAAACAGAGCTTTATTATCCAATCTTAACCCATACAGTCCACAAAAATCCTTACAATTCTTCAGATCTACCTACGCACACAACCAACAGTGTCTGCACACAGCCAGCGGGGTTCGCACACAACCAGACTAAGGTCTCTGCGCACACAGCTAGCAGGAGCCTTTTAGACACAAAATAGACTTACTTCAGAGTTATATCATCAACATACATACATTAATTCCATCAAAAACTTACTTATCCGACTTGATCTAGACTTCTACTTACATTTTTTCCTGCGCTCATACTATGGTCCTCAAATCGTGGTTTGAGACCCCTAGTTTTACCCTTTTAACCCACTACAACTCATGAAGGGACTTTGACCCGACCCAAAGCCTCTTGACTCTTCACTGCTTAACGCACACAACTCAAAACTAATAAAAATGCTAATATTTATCCAAAATTGCGGTCCTAAGGGACCTTGCTCCAACAATGAACCATTTGTTGGCTTGAGGGGCCCTGACCCAGGTTCAAAGTTAGTGCATAACCAACAAAACCCTCTTACTACTGGCCCTTTTAGCAGTGACCTACTTGCGCAGGCCAAAGTCTCACCCGAAGCAGTATGGGGGGGGGGGGTGTTGGAACCAAGTTTTCACAGTCTGAGAGAGAATTAAATGAAGTGGGTGTCTTCAGATCTCTCTTCTTACGCAGACGGTCTTGCGCACCAGAAACCCTAGATTAATTAACACAGGTTAACCCTACGCGCTTGCACAGACAGAAGATTCACAATCCCTTTAACTGTTCTAACTATGTAATATTTGGCTTTCACAGTAATAGATCTATGCAATTATCATTCATCAACAGTAAAACAGGTACGCAACTCGATCCAATCACAGTTAACAAAAATCATATGCAGGAAACATAAATCATACGCAAAGACATAACAAATAGTAAATCACATATGCATTTGATACTCATATTTTCCAAAATAGATCTTTATTATCCAGTCTTAACTCGTACAGTCCACATAAATCCTTACAATTCTTCAGATCTACCCGCGCACACAGCCAGCGGGGTTCGCACACAGCCAGACTAAGGTCTCCATGCGCACAACCAACAGGAGCCTTTCAGACACAAAACAAACTTACTTCAGAGTTCTATCATCAACATACATACATTAATTCCATCAAAAACTTACTTATCTGACTCGATCTAGACTTCTAGTTATACTTTTTCTCGCGCTCATAATATGGTCCTCAAACCATGGTTTGAGACCCTAGTTTTACCCTTTTAACCCATTACAACTCATGAAGGGACTTTGACCCACCCCGAAGCCCCTTGACTCTTCATTGCTTAGCGCGCACGACTCAAAACTAACAAAAATGCTATTCTTTATCCAAAATTGCGGTCCTAAGGGACCCTGCTCCAACAGTCCCCCAACACAGTCTTGTAACTCATCTCGAGTCACAGAGGCGCTGGGGTCTTCATCTTCGTCTTCAACTCCTCGATGGCGATGGTGAAGGGCGCAAGGACACATGCGCTCTGATCAACAACACTCTGAGCCATGTCCACCAACTTCTGAGAGGTAAGCCCTTCTGCTGCAAGACTGATGCTTTGGTACATTTGGCCCAGGTTCTTTACGACAGCATCCAGGTCTTGTGATAGCTTCATTGCCTCCTCAACGCATGGCTTCATATGGGTGGTCAGAATGTGCTTCTTCCGCCGCAGATATTCAATTTCGTCGCGCAACATCTGGCTTGTCTGCAAACATGCCATTCTCTGCGCAGACACAAGTGTGGGCATCACCTCTTGAAGCTCATCGAATGTCTGCTCTTTTGCGCGCAAATCCTGTGAGATTTTTCTGATGAGTGGATCAGTTTGTACTGAAGTCCACAATCACATGGCTGCGCCTAGGACTTCAGTGCCTTTGTTGATTGTTGCTGGCTGATACCTCCTTTACCAAGGCAGCGCACTGTGCTCGCACTTCTGGTGGAGTCTCTGGTTGGAGCTTTTCTTGTAACTCCGCAATCTGCTGTTCAAAATCGGCCTTTACCGCTTGGAATTCGGAGTGGGAGGCCTTTAAGGCAGCTACTAGAATTTCAACCTTGTCTTGAGGTGCAACATAGGCAGGGATGGAAACCTCAGAAAGTTCACCACAAAGGCGATCAATCAAACTTTCCAATTCGGCGCGCTGGGCCACTGCTGCTTGCTGAGCTGTCTGCGCCTACATAGACTCTTGTGTTCGTGCTGCGATCTTCTGCTCTGCCTATGTGAGTTGCTAGTGCATGTGTGCCTCTCAACACTGCAGCTCATCGGTAATGATGGTATGTATGGCGTGCAATTTTCTGCTGGGAAGCATAGACAAATCGATTCCAACCTCAGGGCACGTCTGCACTTGTGCGTGTAAATCCGACTGTTCCAAAGTAACTGCAGCTTGAGGGAATGGGTAGATTCGGCTATCTGCCGTGCCGATGACTAGGATGGTACTCGCGCTCGCTTGATTCGACCTCGCTTGAACACTGTCTGTCTTCAGTTGAAGCACTTGTAACCCTGCCTACATTTCCTCCACCGTTGCTTTGTATTGCGCCTCCAACGTAGTCCATTGGTCTTCAGAGGCGGAGGTGACCGCATCGAAAATCTTATCCAGTTCATCCTCTGTAAGGGTGAGATCATCCGCACCTCTTGTCTTCGATTCCTTTCGCTTCTTGCGCGTACCCTTGGGGGTCTCAGCTCCGTGCTTGGTACCTCTAGGCGACTCCGCTCCAGTGCCATTGTTTCCATCTGCGCCACCGAGATCAACTTCCATCTCCGACTCAGTTTCCTTCTCTGCTTCTTTTTTCGGCGGCTTTCTCTGCTTCCTTCTCGGTTTCTTTCTCTTTGGGAGCATCGTTTGTTTCTTTTCTAGACGTTGAGGCTGTGATAGACTCGGCAGAGCCTAGCCCGGTCTTCCATGCAGCTGGCAGGTCGCAATGACTTGGTCAATATCGGCCTCTGTCACCATGTACGACAGGTTGTACCATACCCTATCTTTGCGTGCATGAATCTGTACATTGTGCATTGATACCTAAAATTATGCAATGACCTTGTATTTTTCATATGCAGTTGGGGACAACCGGGGGCACGAGTGGATAGTTACGGCCAATGCTCCCTCCAATAAGACCCAAAAGATCTTATTCTCCATTACGCGCTTTGGATGCGTAGAATTCCACAGGTTGGCATAGCGCGCCCCTTCAAATACACCAGTCTCTATATCTGAGAGGACTACACTCTCCGACGTTTCCCATGCAACCAGAGCAATTAGCAGGAGCAGCCATGAATAAAAAAACTTTTTCCCCTCCTCCTGTGCTTTGCGCACGTTCTCCAGGAATTCTGTGCACAGGAACTGTGACCAATTGTCGCTGACGCCCTTCTCGCATTGCCCTGCCAGTGCGATGAAGTGTGCAGGGACCACCTTAGGCATGCACTTGCGCATCATTTTACAGCCCAGTGCTAAGGTTCCGAGGCGCATCGCCGGGTCTTCAAACTGCTGCACCAGGAAGCCCCTGGTGTCATGTCCCAGCTTATAGTCAGCTTTCACCTTCGCGGCTACCTTCTGCTTTTGGCTCTTCCCATAATTTTCCATAGGGTGAGGTCCCTTCTTCGGCAGGACAGTGATCTGGTGGATCAGCACGACATCGATAGGAATTTGGTTCTGAATCCACAAACACCAATCGTGCACCAATGCGAGTAGCTGGCGCACATAGACATCAGTGATGGGGTACCTTCCAAAGTGGGGAATCCTCAACAAATTGAGAATCCTGGCATTGCTTAGCCTGCAGGCCCAAGCCATGGGCTCTACCTTCACTACTCTGCCATACAGAACACGTTCAAGATAATATTCTAGTGCCAATTCTGGAAAAGTCTTGTCATTGGATAGATCATAATCGTCAAACTTCACCGATGGGATCTTTCCAAACATATCCCCCTCCAATGTGACTGTCTCAGGGATTAACTACATTTGTAGGTAGTCGCGCACCGTATCCACATCCTTCGAAGCTTTAACAGAAGGTCTGCGCAACTTTACATACTTGGGGAGCCACGAGATGGGCTCGACAAAGAGCGCAACCTCTTCAGTCGCTGACTTAGGTCTCTTTGTTGGGTCACCCATAGGGAACCTGTCCTTTGTCGCCTGGCGCAGGGATGTAATCTGCCTGGGGGATGTTTGCGATTTTGATGATGATCCCTTGGTCACCTTACCCTTTCCCTTGGCAGGGGTTTGATACTACCTCTTGAACCTCTGGGATAACTTCATGGACTTCGTCATAGCCTCGGTCGATAGATGTTGTGATCGGCACAGATTGGTCTTCAGACTGCACACTCTCAGTAGCGAGGTTAGTGGCCATCATTATGGGCTTGAAGATAAACTCGGGATTTCTCACGTGGGATGCAGGGGTTTCACGACCAGACATACAGTGCACAGTAATAATTTCAGGGCGCAATTCATTCAAACAACAAAGGAACATAATGCAATCCGCTTCCTTACTTTTATAGGCAATCCATGGTAAAAATGGTCGAAACTTCATTAAAGGCACCTTATCCCCGTAAAAACGGTAAAAAATCCCATAAGATCTCCTCATTAATTGTAGAAAACTCGCTCCATCCAACGGTAAAATCGAATTTTCACCCAGAGTTACTGTTCCAACGACTAGTTTTTCCCACCGCGCATAGCCTCTGCGCTCATGTCGCACCTGCCTGCATATGTCCTCTGCGCAACACGCAGACAAGTGGATTCCGTTTTTCCGGCCATATAGTCATTTGGTAGATGCAGGGTTATCCCTATATGGCTTCAATTGGCTTCCGTTGATGTACCCGGGGAGACTCCCACTGCGCAACGTGGCCAAGCACACCACACCTCCATTAGTGATCTCCTTCACAATATACGACCCCAACCAATGCTTTCTGAATTTTCCTGGGTGGCGCGCAAACCGACTGTCGTACAATAACACCAAGTCTTCTTCCTTGAATTCCTTCTATTAGATGTGCCTATCATGTCAGGCCTTTTCGCGCGCCTTTTGTATTTGCTGATGAAAGTTGACAATAAATCGATCCTCCTCTATTACAACTAATTGTGACAGACACTCCTCCATGATGTATGGGTCAACCATATTAGTTAACGCTGTGATGCGCAGGCTTGAGATAATATATTCCATCGGCATGATAGCTTCTTGGCCATAAACCATCCTGAATGGCGTTTTACTAGTCAAATTTTTGCATGTGGTCCGATAAGCCCATAAGACAGAAGGTATGTGCACGTCCCAATTGTTCGGTTTGGATTGCAGATCTTTGTAAGCACATTCTCCAAGATTTTGTTAAAGGCTTCTACTGCACCATTTTCCTAATGGTGATAGGGAGTACTCTTCTGGTGATGTATCTGGAATTCGTTTGTCAGAGCTTCAATGGTTTCATTAACAAAGTGCGTACTCCGATCACTCATCAATATGTTTGGACATCCAAATCTAGTTAAGATATTTTCAAAAATGAATTGCGCAACAGTGTCTGCAGTACAATATTTTACTGGCTTAGCTTCTACTCATTTGGTTACGTAATCTGTTGCAGTGATGATATAGCGCGCGCCAGTATTTTTCCCATGAGGATTAATAGGTCTAACAAAGTCTATGGCCCATTTATCAAAAGCTTGTAGGGCCATCTGCGGCTGCAATGGCATCTCATCTCTACGCGATGGCTTCCCTGTTCTTTGGCTTGCATCACAAGCTTGACAATATGCATGTGCATCGCTGTGCAGTGTGGGCCACCATAATCCAGCGCGCAAAACCTTTTGCGCAGTAGCTTTCCCTGCATAGTGGCCTACTTCCACTCCCCCATGAGCTTCAACTAAGATGCCTTGTATTTCATGTTCTAGGACATACCTTCTTAAAACTTCATCCGCACCCAACTTGTACAATTGTCCAGCAATCAATGTAAAGTCAGCTGCGCGCGAAACCAACTCATTTTATTGCATCACGTATTCAACAGGTGCACTACTAGTAGTTAGGAAATGAATGATATCTGCAAAGTGTTCATCAACTACTTTAATAGCAAAGAGCTGCACATCAGGTAGTTTCTCCTCCAGACTGGTCGGTTCCTCCCCATTCTCAATGCGTGATAAGTGATCAGGTCCAAAATTAAATCTACCAAGCTTAACAATGATTTCAAAATCACATTCTTGAAATAGAAACATCTATCTACAAATATTCCCCCCCAACACAGACTTGTTGACCATGTACTTCAAAGAAGAGTGGTCAGTGAACATCTTGAAGTTCCCTCCTAGTAGATAATTCCTATATTTCTGCAGAGCGTAGACCATAGCCATCCCTTCCCTTTCTATGGTCGAATAGTTGTGCTATGCACTAGAGAGCTTCCTAATTGCAAAGGCAACAGGGTGATCGATATCTCCTTCTCCTGGCTGCGCTAAGACAACTCTAAGTGTAATGTCAGATGCATCAACGTGCACGTGGAAGACCTTGGACCAGTCAGGGAATATTAAAATAGGTGCAGTAACCATCTTTTCCTTCAGCAACTCAAAGCTCCTTTGGCATTCCTCATCCCAAAAAAAGGACAGATCGTTCTTCAACAAATTTTCCATGGGTGCAGTGATCAGAGCATAGCTCTAAATGAATTTCCTATAATATCATGTGTGTCCCAGAATGGAGCACAGCTGTTTTTCATTGGCAGGAACTTCCAGGTTGATAATAACTGCAATCTTGGCTGGATCTACCATCAACCCTTGCTGAAAAACAATATGCCCCAACAAGATCCCAAAAGGAACAAAAAATATACACTTCTTAAAGTTAAGAGAGATTTGATGCTTTCTGCAAGTATCGAGCATGATGCGCGGGTTGGAAATGTGCTTCTTCAGCAGTGCAAACACAGTCCAATCATCAAAGTACACCTCCAGAAACTTGTGCATGAACTCTTTGAATATAAATACAACTACAAGTGAGAATATAGCAGGTGCATTCTTCAAACCAAAAGGCATGATTGTGTATTGGAAGGATCCTCATTCTGTTGCAAAAGTGGTCTTACTTTGGTCTTCTGGTGAAATCCTGATCTGATGATACCCTAATAATCCATCAATGAAAGAGTGAGCCTCTTGTCCACCAACATTGTCCAATATCTCATCTGAAAATGGGGTAGGGAAGGGATCATGTACACATGCATCATTTTGTTTGCGCAGGTCCACACAAATCCTTATTTTCCCCTTGGTCTTCTTTTTTTGAACAACCATCGGGCTTACCCAATCGGACTATTCCACAGGCTTAATGATTCCCGCAACAACCATTTTCTCCAATTCTTCCTGCACTTTTTGCTTATATTTTGGATTCAACTGGTATGACCATTTCTTGATAGGGGGCGCATCTGGTTTCAAAGTGATTTTCATAACTCCCAAATATCCTACAATTCCTTTGAGCTCAGAAAGATTTGTGGGAAATAGGTCCTGATATTTTGTCAACAGCGCCACAAACTTTCCCACAATGTCATCATCCCAATAATCTCCTATTTTGGGCAACTTGGGCTGCTCCTCCATCCCAATGTTGACTTCCTTTAGTTTTAAACGCTTAGTCACATCCATCATTCCTAGCAAGTGACCTTTAACTGCGTGCTCCCCTTCAGATTCTGGGATATTGATATTTATTGGATCTTCATCGTTATCTTCTACTGACACATTTTTGCAGTTGGAAATATCCTGCATCTGCACCTCCCATGCTGGCGCAACACATATCACAAAGGGAACTTTGAGGATTGGGAGGAATGCAGTAGAATGATGGGGTTGCGCTTTAAGCAGCCCATTGTCCAACCAACTGAGATTTTTGGTGGCCGAGGTGATATGCACAAACACCTGGCTACGTAAATGGAGGTTTGGAATGAGAATCCTAGGGCCGAATGGGCTCACATGTTTATCCATACATTGGGATAAATCCCTACTGCATGGTATGTGGAAATGGAGCTGCGTTGAGGGGCTCTTAATTGTGTTACAATGAGTGAAAGCTTTCTTTTAACCTTCGACACGGCCAGTGGATCAAAGGGACTGGATGAGGCCCTGCAGGATATAGAGGAAATTGTCTTTGATGACCCTCAGCCCGGGATAGAATATATCCCACCAATGGGCTGGAGTTGCACGCATAGCAAGATCGAGTGCCCAAAACCTTCGCTCTTTTGGGAAAACCTTTTCCATTTTTTTCAAAAATAAAACATTACTAGAACCATCAAAATAGGGTAATTTCTGTACCTCTGAGGAGATGCATCAAAAATTTTTAGTGACTCTGAGGCAGCGCAACGTAGAAACATCATGCAGGCGATTCTGCTAGTTTTCCATTCCCCATCCGAATAAGAGAATTATGAGCTATCCTTTTCCCAATTCAACATCCCATCAATAGTTGGGTTGATCCAATATTCATCTCGTGCAGTCAATTTGTAGATGTGGTCGACATCGTGTTCTTCGCGCGCTGGTTCTGTATATCTCCCCCTTTCGTAGGATCCATAGGTACTATAACTCGAGTACCATTTTTTTCAAAGATCATACTCTCGCGCTTCAAGTTGATGATACCTCCCATGTCAATGGCCCAATCCAGTGCTAGCAGCGTAGGGTAGGGGTCTGCATCATCAACAATTTGTATTACTTCAAAGTCTACGCGTACCTTGACCCCATCAATATCTACCAGAACCCGTGGGATTCTTCCCAATGGGATAATGTTATGTTAATTGGCCATGCACAACTGAATGATGGACCATTCCAGCTTTTGTTTGCCCATCTTCTGCCAGGTTTGCTTAGGTAGGACATTCGCTTCGGATCCCAAGTCCAAAATGACCTTGTCCATCTCATATTCCCCAATTTGCGTGGTCATGTGCATCTCCCGACCAGTTCTCTTGTTATTCTTGTAGATCTTGTTTACAACCTTGCTCTCAGTCTGAGGCAAATCCTTATCCACGTAGCTATCTATCAGAGCTTGAAGGTTGTCTACTTCTTTCTGGTTACGCAATAGCTTGATGCAGGATTGCAAGAAAGGTTTGACTTCATCATCGATATTTGCTTCTGTGATTGACTTGGATGTGGAAACACCTGCAACAACAAAATCCTTTCTAGCTTCTACAAAAGTCTCCTTTGCCTTCTGTAGGTTGATTCCTTCATTCTTTTCAGAAGCCTTCCTGATCCATGGTTCTATATCGGCCTTCTTTCCTCCGTCTTCTCCAGGGGTAGCACCACTTTGTGTGATTATGTTTATACTCAGATCATCTTCTCGCAACTCAAATCTAACAATTTGTATATTCTGCATAGGTGTATGCTATTTCTTCTCCTGCATTCTAGCAATCAAAAGAGGAAAATTTTCAATAACATGATCAAACTGTCTACAATACGTGCAACACTGTCGCGCAGGGTTCAGACAGTCGCACGTAAAGTGACCAACATCTCCATAGTTGTAACAGATCAGTTGTCCTCTTTTGTGACCTGCACCTGCACCTCTCCCTCCTCCCCTTCCTCTGGCTGGAGATCCACCACGCCCAGAGGGGGACGCAGGTGAAGATGGGTCGGATTGCACTCTATAGAGGTTGGCATTGTCTATCATCAGATCGAATGTGTGGCATTGGTGCTCGTCATGGCCAACCGAAGAGAAAAACCTACACCATTGTTGCTTCAGTTCTGGTACATAACTTCCTAATAGAGGGCAATGGTTTGTGTCGTGCCATCCAACGACTTGAAATTCAACGCACCAAAGAGTGGGAGTACCGCTTGGCCCTGCAACATCCCTGGGTCGCAACAGATTTGGCCCTCCCGCTTGCATGTAATCCTGAAGCAAGGTACACTGATATTTTGTGTGACCGGAACCTTTACAACGTATGCACCATACCTATGCACCAACTTCTTTCTCTTTGTCCCTGTGTTGTCCAGGTAAATCCCCTCTACGGACATAGGCGATCCCACTAGCGCTAGGGTGGGTCTAGCAACTACGGGAACATACTAACATTTACCTTCCTAGATTGTAAATGAAATTTAGAGCAAGGAAGATGACCTACCTCGTTCTGATGCTATGTTGTCGTCTTCCATCGACGCTTATTGATCCGTTGCTCTTCTCAAGCTTGATACACGCTGCTACCAACATTCGATTCCCTGTATAGACAGTCAAGACACCACGACAAACATAAAACCAAGACAAACATAAAACAATTACATCCTATTTAATTGATCAAGGAATGATAGAAATCTCATTATAGTTGTAAACAAGAGTGGAAGATAAACATCAGATGCATTTTATTATGATAAATACAAGGGGAGTTTATAACCAAACCTTGATGTTGAGGATCTCCTTCGGCAGGTCTGTATCGAAGCACGTTTGCCACACCCTCATGAACAAAGGTCCAAGATCTCACTATTTTCTCAACACACACAAACAATCACACTCTGCACTATTCTCCCGAAGCTATGATTGCTTCCTCTCTATGGTAACTTTTTCAGCTATCTATTCAACTAGAACATGTTCAACTAACACATCAATGAAATATGGCTATATTTATAGAGGAGAGGAGGAGGTTGGGATCCCTATAATAGTGGAAGGGAGGCCTTATCCCTTGGGAGATTTCTCCATAAGGTGGAAACAAGAGGCCAAAGGAGGAAGGCCATGGTTATTCAGTCAAACCACTCCCTATGACTCATCCACGAAATTGTTGTGATTGAAACTTCGCCTCTATTTTTAAAAAACTTTCCATAAACAGATTGGCGCGGGTAGCTCACTGAGACAGAATGCCAACTGGCACGGGCTCAGTGTTAATTTTCCTCATTGGCGCGAGGCATAACAGGCTACCAGTGCCAAGGCAAAAACATGTGTTTTTAGTGGTCTGCTCAGGAAATGGTCAACATAGGGAATGCTATCCTCATGGAAAGGGATGCAATGATGGTATTTGCAAGGCATGAAACTTCTAATTAGTCACAGAAATGACCCTCCAATGTGCGAGATGGGGATTGCAGGGACAATGACAAATTACTGTGTAACAGATGCCCCCTAAAGTATGAAGTCCGAACATGAGTGAGGGGTGAAATGATTTACACGTACGTGCAAGGAACCAGATGCTGCTGTCAGGAGACCTGCAAATCAAGCATAGATACATATACATAATTGAAATCTCTGTTGAAAATACATGAATCCATGGTATAGTCGCAGCTATCCATCAAGAAAAGGATCATGTGAATGGATCCTCGGCATGGACGCAACCATCTGAATGAAGGGATCATATGAAATATATCCACGACATGGGCACAACCATCCATTTAAGGAATCATGCATATGATCATGAATGACTCATCACTCATCGCAACCTGGACTTTTGTGATCGAAGCCCAGGGTCTTGCGCTTTGACACCACCTGATCAAAGTACAAATTCCAACATGTGAATATACGTGTTGAAGTCGAACATGCTAGAACATCACTTGATTACCGGTCAATGATTTGAACCGTTAACAAGTGCGAGAGAAACCACCCATAATGTCAATGGCTCTCAAGGTACTACTAGTACAATCCACAGAATGTGAATAGTGAGCTGAAGTCGAACACCCGTAAAATCACCCGATCGAAGGCCAATGATGTGAAATTGTCGTCGAATGCGAAGAACTTGCCATTAGGGCATGCAAGCTCTAAGGTATTAGAAAGGAGTCTCTAGATCAACTTCCCGGATAATGCGCTGAAGTCGACAGGAAGTGATTCGTTGAAGGAGGGTCATAATGAATCCCACATCATCGACACGAAACAGAGAAGGTAATATGAGTGTGAATCAAGACTGAAACAGAGGATCAGGGAATGTACAAACTGCAGAAGGATTTTCTCTTGAACATATCGATGACACGAGTCTGGAATTTGGCAGCATTTGACTCAAAGAGGATCAGAGGTCATGTTGACAAAATTGGTAATCGAATGAGAGTCAAATGGATTTCCCAGACCCATGGAGGCAAAGTGACAGAGTGAAGATATCCCAACCCGACACGAACTGCAGACAAGTGTCATGTTTAAGAATGACATACTGCTGACACAACTGACGAATAACTTCCATTTTCCCCCACCATTTTTGGCGAGTATCTCTTTATTTTTACACAAGCTTGAAGAGGATACCATATGCTTGTCATATAAGTTTGTCCTTCGGACAAATCAAACCTAGTACATTTTACGAGCCCTAGGAAGGAGGAACTCGAATAATGTCATAACGACGGAGTCTGATGTCATCAGTTTTAACGAGTCTGACAAAGGAAGAACTCGACATATTTTCATGTTTAGAGAGTTTGAAAAGAAGGCAGAAAAGAAAACTCTAGTAGTCCCTTTTCGTAGGTAGTCTCACAGATCCAAAAGGGTAGAAAACTATGTCTGAGAGAACCTCTTAGTCGCGATAGGCTAAGGTATTCATTTTTCATAAATAATCTATCCCAGCCTGAAAAAGGGGTAAACGTATACTGGGTAGATATCGCTTTGCAGCCATTTAACGAGTTCAAAATGACAAGCGTCTCGACAATATTTTCAATTTTAGAGAGTCAGAAAAGCGCTGAAAGGTGACTCCTCCTAGAGGAACGAGTGGTATAAAGGGTAGCAACTAGTTCCGGTGATGGTGGAACTACTCAGAACAAGATAAAGGTCAAGAGGCTGGCTAACAAGACCACTCATCACAGCGGTTCCTCAGGAATGGGTAAAACAACCAAGTGAAGGCATATGATCGGCCAAGCAGATTGTGACGGTGGAATGAGAAAACCAAGGCTCATCTGGCAAACAGGCTGATAAAATGGAAATCGCGAGAGGTAAAATTGGAATGGTTTCATTTTTACACAAGCTTGAAATCAGAAAACTCTGCTTGAAGTTGGTTTCATTTTTACACAAGCTTGAAACAAAGATAAACTATGCTTGAAACCGGTTTCATTTTTACACAAGCTTGAAATGGAAACAAACTATGCTTGAAAAATTTTGCATGCCCCCAGCATGGTGACTCAATTCGAGGTACATGACCCCCAAGCTTCAATCCATATGAAAGGCAGATGGAGTGAGGGTTCAAGTTACGAGATCAAGAGAAAGACTCGACTGAGATTTTACGAGATCTTATCAAAGACTCGAATTGAACAGGAAAGTGTTTCATTGTTTTAATGAGGTTGAAACATTAAAATAACTATCCTCAGATGACCTTGTTTCATTTTTTAATGAGGTTGATACAAAAGACAAACTATCCTCGGAACACCTTGTTTCATTTTTTAACGAGCTTGACACAAGAAAATGAACTATGCTCCAAAGAGCTTGTTTCATTTTTTAAGGAGCTTGACACAAGAAAACGAACTCTGCTCCAAAGACAACTCATCATGATGAATAAGAAGTCATGGCTTCCAAGAGGTTCTCATCCGATGGGAGAAAAACATCTTGGAAATCAGGACCCAATTCCCCCAGCACACGATGCACAATGGCACTATCACTGAATGTAGGCACGGGACAGGTAGCCACATAATTAACCTGTGGCGGGGAAGACACAACCGGAGGATAAAGACCTGGAAGGGATGATGGTGGACCAGATGTCATGTTAGGACCAAAGAATGAACACTGATCAATGGTCATGATCTGACCTTTGTGTGGAAAACACATCACACGAAAGAGGGAAGAGACAAGAGCACCCATGATATAAGTATAGTCACGCCCCAAGAGTAAATTGAAATCCAAGGGGCCTGGAACAACTATCACGTCCCTATGGACGGTTTTCCCTCCCAAAGTAACAGGAAACTTTGGAAGGATCCCTAATGGTTGACTGTTTCCTCTGTTAAAAGCCAACGGATTTTGCATAACAGGCATAAGTGGTGGAGAACCAAAAGCCTGCCAAGTAGTGGAAGACAGAATACTAACAGATGCGCCTTCATCTATAATGGTGCTGGGTACGACCAGATCAAAGGTCTGTACTGTTATCTCAAAAGGCACATAAGACGGAAGGCAGTATCCTGCAAATCGACTCCAATCAAAGGAAGCGACCAAACTACTTGGAGGGGGTACCATTGGACTGAGATGGTTTTCCCTCGGTGCTACCGGAGCAAGAGGAGCATCTTCCTCGATCTCCATCTCGGGAGTAGGGGGAGAAACTTCTTGAACTATAGGGACAGAAGAAACTTTCTCCAAGTCCAAGGAATCTGAAGAAACAAGAGGAACGTGGGAGGGATGAGATCCACTCTTGACGGAAAAGACTTGATGAACCATAGGCGGGATCAAGTCGACTGATTCCACGTCCAATGGTTGGTCGGGAACGGATTCTTGAATTTGAATTTTCGGGGGAGCGGGATCAATCAAGGATGACTCTTGACCGATCGTTGAATCAACTAGCGGAGGACTCGAAGAAAGCTTCTGGTAACCAGTTGGAAGGCAAGGTGCAGAAGCAATAGAGTTGTCCAGCACTTTCGTGGCTTCATCCATATACGGACAAAGGTGAATGGAATGATGCCTTTCACACAACTTACAAGGATTGGTAATCTTACCCTGTTTCTCATGAGTCTTATCGGCACTAGTCGAAGATGTGCTACCAATATGACTTCCAGAAGCCAAAGGCAACGACGGACGTCCATTGGACCATGCTTCAAGTACCTTGGGAATGCCAGGGCAATCTCGACGAAAGTGGTTACCTTTGCACAACATGCAAGGGAATTTGACTTTTCATGGAACGCTGGATGTTTTATCAGGTGCAACAGCCGCAGAGCTAGCCTCTCCTTTATCTGACTTCTTCTTATTTGTCTTCTTCTTCTTCTTATTAGCCACCTGGTTATTGGAATCCAGAATTTCACTAGGCGAAGTAGAAGAGGAGGACGAAGAAATAGGCGAAGAAGGGGAGAGGTCCACCTTAGAATCAACATGATGTTGCTCAGGCGGAGGAGATGGTCGAACAGAGGTCAAAGCACTCGGGACTACTGAGGTCGAAAACAACCACACGGGAAAACCAACAGTTAACCCTGGAAGAGACAACGTTGCCATGTAAGGAACACCAACATTCCCAAAAGTAGGAAAAGGACTAGGATTCCCTTCGAAGGGGATTCCTCGGTTGGAAAACTCTGGAAAAGTTGCCATCAGAAACAACGGTAAAACAAAATGCTAAGGAAAATAACTTTAACCAGGAATATTTCGTGGGTAGTTAATATTTTAAGACACTGAAACAAAACTCTACCGTTTCATATTTTAGGAGTCAAGAAATAGGCAAAAGATGACTCCTATCACTTTTAGGTTGAAACGAGCATGAAAGGACAAGAGCTCGATGATATTTTCACTTTTAAAGAGTCACGAAAAGACAAGAATGATTGCTCAAGTAATCTAAGAAAGAGGGTATACCAAGTTTCCGTGAACTGCCATATACACCTTGGTGATCAAATGAAATAGAAATGACCAAGGACTTGACGTACGTGTAGGTAGTCTCCCCGAATGCTGTGTTCAGTGTATCACGGTTACAAGGCGGCATATTCGGCTTCCTATGGATAAAGGATTTGCAACCTAATGGGGTCTCCCTTTATATACACGACGGTACGGGGAGCACAAGTTCGTATTAGCGCTGTCTGTAGCCAGATGGCGAGTGACAACTGCTAGGTTTAAAGACGTCAGAACGCGTCTCTAGCCTAGACCACTAAAAATGTTTCGTTAGGTTTCAATGCTTCCTTAGGTTAATTGAATAAATTTTAAAGTTGATCTTGGATTACGTCTCGGTTTTAAGGCACTATCGAATGTCATCCGACAATATCCTATATGCAGCTATATGAGAAAATAAATCTTTCAATTCGATGAATGCTATCTAGTTAAGGGAAGAGTTTCAAACAATGATGCAACAAACAACAACACTGCAAACAAAATTTTTTCCAAACTAGATGACTTTCACTATCCAAAAGTAATCTAAAACATTCAACGATGCGAATTATGCAATGTAATCTATGTAAAATTCTCTTTTTTGAAAAATATGTAATTTTAATCTATGCACAATTTCCCTTTTCTTTTGAAAGAATAAAACTACCCTCATTGCATTTTTCGATGAATGAGAATCTACTTAATGCATGCTTTTAATGAAAGAGAATGCACTCAATGTGATTTTTAGCTTTCAATCATTAAACAATGTATTCGAAGTTCAATGATGGATCTCAAAAAATGCTTTTCAATGTAATGTAATCTAATGCATTTTAACGAAAAGCAAATTCTAAGACGAAAACTAAATGAACACAAATCTTCTTAATGAAGGATGAATGCAAAAGGGATGCAAACAAATACTAAGAATGCAATCGTTCTTTTAAACACTTTGTAACGAAATTCCTCAAAAGGCTACAAGACATATGAGGTCAAGCACAAAAAGGACTTCCAAAGCATGAGCTCAAAACAAGGCATTCATTCCCTTTTACATCAAGCAATCAAATAAAGAAGACTTTTCAGTTGAACAATGAGCAATGTAATCTATGCTCACAAGTGAAAAAGTAAAGGGGAGAACATGTACATCATACATAGAAAAGGACCGGAAGGGCAAGACACACTGGTGAAGGATTTAGGGAAAAAACCTCAATTTTTCATACACCCCGAAATTGGCACAACTTTTGTTGGTGAAACTAGCGCCAACTGGCGCGACTTGCTCACTGAAAACTAGCGCCAATAGCCAATTGGCGCGGGCTGCTAATTGACAACTAGCGCCAATCAGCGCGACTGTCAGAAAAATAAAAGCGCCAATGTATGAACAAGAAAAAACAAATAATTTCTCCCAACCAAGACCAGACTCACCACTTCAAGCAAAAACTAAAAGATCGTAATTGATGAAAAACATAGGAAGAAACAGGGAAATGGTCGTTCGACTAAATCCGTCAAATGACTAAGACCTCAAAGAGTGAAAAACTCAAAGGAAACTCCCCAGCGGAGTCGCCAATTTGTTATCCAGGTAAATCCTTTCTGCGGACAGAGGCGATCCCTCTAGCCCTAGGGTGGGTCTAGCAACTACGGGAACATACTAACATCTACCTTCCTAGATTTTAAATGAAATTCAGAGCAAGGAAGATGACCTACCTCGTTCTGATGCTATGTTGTCGTCTTCCATCGATGCTTCTTGATTCGTCGCTCTTCTCAAGCTCGATACATGCTGCTACCAACGTTCGATTACCTGTACAGACAGTCAAGACACTACGACAAACGTAAAACCAATACAAACATAAAACAATTACAACCTATCTAATTGATAAAGGAATGCTAGAAATCTCATTATAATTGTAAACAAGAGTGGAAGATAAACATCAGATGCATTTTATTATGATAAAGATAAGGGGAGTTTACAACCAAGCCTTGATGTTGAGGCTCTCCTTCGACAGGTCTGTATCCAAGCACGTTTGCCACACCCTCATGAACAAAGGTCCAAGATGTCACTATGTTCTCAACACACACAAACAATCACACTCTGCACTATTCTCCCGAAGCTATGATTTCTTCCTCTCTACGCTAACTTTTTCAGCTATCTATTCAACTAGAACATGTTCAACTATCACATCAATGGAAGATGGCTATATTTATAGAGGAGAGGAGGAGGTTGGGATCCCTAAAATAGTGGAAGGGAGGCCTTATCCCTTGGGAGGTTTCCCCATAAGGTGGAAACAAGAGGCCAAAGGATAAAGGCTGTGGTTATTCAGTCGAACCACTCCCTATGACTCATCCACGAAGTTGTTGTGATCGAAACTTCCCCTGTATTTTTAAAAAACTTTCCATAAACAGATTGGTGCGGGCAACTCACTGAGATAGAGCACCAACTGGCGTGGGCTCAGTGTTAATTTTACTCATTGGCGCGAGGGCATAACGGGCTACCAACGCCAAGGCAAAAACATGTGTTTTTATTGGTCTGCTCAAGAAATGGTCAACAGAGGGAATGTTTTCCTCATGGCAAGGGATGCAATGATGGTATTTGCAAGGCATGAAACTTCTAATTAGTCACATAAATGACCCTCCAATGTGCGAGATGGGGATTGCAGGGACAATGACAAATTACTGTGTAACACCCTGTGCAGGTTTTGAATTTCCAAATGCATTGCTTCTAACTGATTCTGGATTTGTAGAGTTCCAAATTGGTCATCAGTTCTGGGTGCGACTTCTAGCTTCATGGCAACTTCCAGAGCTTCAGCCTGAGAATAATTTTTTTGTTGATTTAGAGGGCTGTGCAGATGTGGCAAAAGCATGGAAATAAACCATTATTTATGCTGCTTATTGTCATAGACAAATCCTCTGTCACTGATAATGCGTCTCAATCGCTGATCAACCTCCCAGAAATATTCATTTGGTTCTTGTCGGATTTATTTCGACTCTGTTACACATTGTGAGTAGGACTTTGGTTTTCTGAATTGCTGCTTCAAAGCTTTCTTGATCTCATCGACAATAG
Organism: Pinus albicaulis; assembly: GCA_034641835.2. Lineage (NCBI taxonomy): Eukaryota > Viridiplantae > Streptophyta > Pinopsida > Pinales > Pinaceae > Pinus > Pinus albicaulis. Next base: position 109,558,041 of record CM076577.1, on the reverse strand, counting down.
GATCAACATTCTGAGTTAGATATCCCATAAACCAATCCAATTCACGACCCCCAAATGACATAGCTAGTTGTGCCCTCTTGACGACATTGGTGTTGACATTTTACGCAGTCCATACTGCATCTACAACAAACTATAATATATCCATGTCCTCATTTCCCGCACCCTTGAAGGTGGGTAGCTTCATATGTGCAACCATATCGCCTCCTAGTGGTGGTGGAGGTGGAGTATGAGACGACCTACCCCTGTGCGAGTTCGACTGTGGAGTGGTTGGAGGATTACCTCTAGCGCGCGTAGCCTCACCACTCTCTCTATCACTGTTAGAGTGGGTTTCTCAGAGGACTGTATACCGACCTGTCACCTTTCTAGTTTACTCAAAAGTACTTTCTGTTGCACTTAGTTCTTTCAAATTCGTTTGGGGTCATTCACTCGGTGTGACTGCACAGAACACCGTTTTCGCACAATAAAATCTTAATCAACAGAGGAAAAGAGCGTATGAAATTACCTCTCAGTTCTTTGAAGAACCTCCTTTTTGCTTTAGAATATGACACAAACTGATCAAATGCAAACTTGGTCACAAATCCACCCATAATGCTATCAACCCAATGGTCTATAGTGTGGGTGATGGAGTTATCAGTTTGCTCTAACTGTTGGATCAACTCAGGCGTCCACTGAGTGATATTATTGTCCTTCCAACAGGTCTGAAACTCAACTAACTTTAACAACCACTCCTTTAATTCATGTGAAAAGGTCACAAAGAATATTTCGTGGGCGTCGTGAAAATGTACTTTTGTTCCCACTCTTCAACAGACAACTTCTTACTTCTATTCTCTTTGATGGATAATTCATGTATCTTTTTCTCAAACAAATATTCTAATTCAGTTTTCGATGGTTGCCACAACATCTAATCTCTCTCAAAATGATCCCGGTCCCGGCAATGGAACCATTGGTTGGCTTGAGGGGTCCTGACCTAGGTTCAAAGTTAGCGCGTAACCAACAAAACCCTCTTACTACTCGCCCTTTCAACAGTGATATGCTTGCACAGGCCAAAGTATCACCCAAAGCAGTATGGGGGGGTGCTGGAACCAGGTTTTCACACCCCGAGGGAGAATTAAATGAAGTGGGTGTCTTTAGATCTGTCTTCTTACACATACGGTCTTGCGCACCATAAACCCTAGGTTAATTAACACAGGTTAACCTTGTGCGCGCACACAGACATAAGATTCACAATCCCTTTAACTGTTCTAACTATGTAATATTCGGCTTTCACAGCAATAGATCTATGCAATTATCATTCATCAACAGTAAAATAGGTACGCAACCTGATCCAATCACACTTAACATAAATCATATGAAGGAAACATAAATCATACACAAAGAAAGAACAGAGAGTAAATCAAGGATGCATTTGATACTCATATTTTCCAAAACAGATCTTTATTATATAGTCTTAACCCGTATAGTGCACAAAAATCCTTACAATTCTTCAGATCTACCCGCTTGCATGTAATCCTGAAGCAAGGTACACTGATCTTTTGTGTGACCGGAACCTTTACAGCATATGCACCATACCTATGCGCCAACTTCTTTCTCTCTATCCCTGTGCAGGTTTTGAATTTCCAAATGCATTGCTTCTAACTGATTCTGGATTTGTAGAGTTCCAAATTGGTCATCAGTTCTGGGTGCGACTTCCAACTTCATGGCAACTTCCAGAGATTCAGCCTGAGAATAAATTTTCTGCTGATTTAGAGGGCTACGCAGATGTGGTAGAAGCTTGGAAATAAACCGTTCTTTATGCTGCTTATTGTCATAGACAAATCCTCTGTTACTGATAGTGCGCTTCAATCGCTTATCTGCCTCCCAAAAATATTCATTTGGTTCTTGTCAGATTTATTTCAACTCTGTTACACATTGTGAGTATGACTTTGGTTTTCTGAATTGCTTCTTCAAAGCTTTCTTTATCTCATCGACAGTAGGATCAAAATTCTGAGCTAGATATCCCATAAACCAATCCAACGCACGACCCTCAAATGACATAGCTAGCTGCGCCCTCTTGACGACATCGGTGTTGAAATTTTTCGCAGTCCATACTACATCTGCAACAAACCAGAATATATCCATGTCCTCATCTCCTGCACCCTTGAAGGTGGGTAGCTTCATATGTGCAACCATATCGCCTCCTGGTGGTGGTGGAGGTGGAGTATGAGACGGCCTACCCCTGCGCGAGTTCGACTGTGGAGTGGTTGGAGGGTTACCTCCGGTGTGCGTAGCCTCACCACTCTCTGTATCACTGTTATAGGCGGGTTTCTCATAGGATTGTATACTGACCTGTCACCTTTCTAGTTTACTCGAAAGTATTTTCCGTTGCGCGTAGTTCTTTCAAATTTGTTTGGGGGCATTCACTCGGTGTGACTACACAAAACATCATTTTCGCACAATAACATCTTAATCAGCGAAGGCAAAGAGCGTATGAACTTACCTCTCAGTTCTTTGAAGAACCTCCTTTTTGCTTCAGAATATGACACAAACTGATCAAATGCAAACTTGATCACAAATCCAGCCATAATGCTATCAACCCAATGGTTTATAGTGTGGGTGATGGAGTTATCAGTCTGCTCTAACTGTTGGATCAACTCAGGCGTCCACTGAGTGATATTATTGTCCTTCCACAGGTCTGAAACTCAACTAACTTTAATAACCACTCCTGTAATTCATGTTAAATGGTCACAAAGAAGATTTCGTGGGCCTCGTGAAAATGTACTTTTGTTCCCACTCTTCAACAGACAACTTCTTACTTCTGTTCTCTTTGATGGATAATTCATGTATCTTTTTCTCAAACCAGTCTTCTAATTCAGTTTTCGATCACTGCCACAACATCTAATATCTCTCAAAATGATCCCGGTCCCGGCAACAGAACCATTGGTTGGCTTGAGGGGTCCTGACCCAGGTTCAAAGTTAGCGTGTAACCAACAAAACCCTCTTACTACTGGCTCTTTCGATAGTGATCTGCTTGCGCAGGCCAAAGTCTCACCCAAAGCAGTATGGGGGGGTGATGGGACCAGGTTTCCACACCCCGAGAGAGAATTAAATGAAGTGGGTGTCTTTAGATCTGTCTTCTTACACATACGGTCTTGCACACTAGAAACCATAGGTTAATTAACACGGTATAACCCTGTGCGCGTGCACAGACATAAGATTCACAATCCCTTTAACTGTTCTAACTATGTAATATTCATCTTTCACAGCAATAGATCTATGCAATTATCATTCATCAATAGTAAAACAGGTACACAACCTGATCCAATCACAATGAACAGAAATCATATGAAGGAAACATAAATCATACACAGAAAGAACAGAGAGTAAATCACGGATGCATTTGATACTCATATTTTCCAAAACAGATCTTTATTATATAGTCTTAACCCGTATAGTGCACAAAAATCCTTACAATTCTTCAGATCTACCCGCGCACATAGCCAACAAGATCCTTTCAGACACAAAGAAAACTATTTCAGAATTCTATCATCAACATACATAAATTAATTCCATCAAAAACTTACTTATCCGACTCGATCTATACTTCTACTTATATTTTTTCCTGCGCTCATACTATAGTCCTCAAACCGTGGTTTGAGACCCATAGTTTTACCCTTTTAACCCATTACAACTCATGAAGGGACTTTGACCCGCCCCGAAGCCCGTTGACTCTTCATTGCTTAGCGTGCATGACTCAAAACTAACAAAAATGCTAATCTTTATCCAAAATTGCGGTCCTAAGGGACCCTTCTCCAACAATAGGGCTTCAAAACTAAAATTTTATCATTACTATTATTCTCTCTTGTCAGATAAAAGGTGAGAAGGAAAAAATATTCCACAACGATCACAAGGATGAAGTTAAAAAACTCTGATCTTCCATGTGGCCAACTTGATGAGGTTGTTGATTGGAGAAAAGAAGTAACGTTTAACAACTCCGAATTAAAATATACAACTATTTATATCAATCATACGATTAATAATAAACACACAAACTATTCAATTAATTAGCGTAGAATTTTCGAAAAACACGAGTAGAGATGAATTACCTGTAGCGATGATATTCCTTACTTGTAATTTTGGAGTTGAACGTTATTTGAATCTCACTAACCACAACAAAGTTTTTGGGGACAACTCTCCACCCAACCGTAGGCTCAACTGCACATAAAATTTCTATAACTGGTCACCCTGAGCCCTTAATCAACATACTACTGCCAATATTCCCTTTGCTTCTCAACACTCTTCTCCAGAAGAATGAATAATACTTCTTATTGTCGCCTACTATATTTCACATGGGGATAAAAAAATCATTGACATGGCCGACCAAAGGTGGAGACTTGTAATTTTCCATATGCAACATGTATTCGAGCTCTAGTGCTCATGGGGAAGGTGACACAATGCAAAACCATACTTTGCGGATCCTTACTCGCGCCAAACCACACAAGAGAAAATTTAAAAATTTATACGAGCGCAGGAGGCCGTGAAAGGTTGTGCAACTTTCAGGTAGATCACCGTTCATCTCCGCATATTATCTCCCCGGAATGAGATCGGTGGGGAAAATTGCGTTGAGGTTAATCTCTCTAGACCCCCTAACCTTGAATATTCAGCGGATGATCCAACGGTCCAGATTAATTTCGGTGAATCAGAACACGGTCTACCCACCCGCCAATCGACCCGCTGACATTGGTGGGGACCACCTATGCCGTGGGAAACCCCACAGACACTTACAAAAAGTGAGCACGATGCGAATATAGTGGTAAAGTAATGGGCCCCATCCTGTCCATCTGTCAATTTCCCTCACCCAATCCAGTTGAGTCATGTGTCCCCCCTAATAAAGCCATGCCACATCATCCTATTGTTTCCTTCTCCATCTATATATACGATCTTTCCTGCCTCATAACCCTAGATTATAATCGTTGGTTCCCGAAACACTTCCTCCCACCAGACGCCTACACAGGACGCTGTCTGAACGACCAAATACTCAAGACCTTCATCTAGACGTCGCTTTCGACCTCATCCACGACCACTAAGTATTACCACCTCCCTTGTCCACCTATAATTCTGTTTGAGCACTCGTAAGATGAAGATGTCAACTCCTGAAACTCCAAAAACCCATGAGGTCAAGTCTACTTCTGGCCCCGAGCCTCTCATGGACATAGAAGCCCAGATTGGCGACCCCATTTGTGCCTATCACCTCTTTGACCTGCTTTTCAACCTAACTAGCTATTATAGAAGAGGGGAAGATCCTTTCCAAGTGGTCGACTCAAACCTATATTACCAGTTCAACCCTACTGTGCATTACTTCCCCGAATTCATCTCCTGGCTCGCAACAACTTACATTGAAAAAAAGGAGTACTTCCTCTCTTCCAATGGGAATAAAATAATCGAGGTCACTCCTAAACTAATCCGGAAGGCCCTGGCTTATGTTACTTCTCTCGACCCGCAAAAATTCACCGATGTTACCCTCATGTATCACTATGTCAGCCTCCCAACCTAGCAACATAAATCCCCCCTGCGGATAATCCTAGCTTCGGGCTCACAAAACCTACCAGTGATTGAAAAATTCTATATCTCCTTGTTTACTGAACCTGTCCAGCCCATTCTGTCCTTAATTTCATGTTTACTCGGAGAGGATGATGCCAGCATGGCCAAAAAATTCCTCACTGGGGTTTTTGAACCTGATGATGCAACCCAACTACATTTTTGATAAACCAACCTAATTTTCTGTGGCCATAAGGTTCCAATTACACCATTTTTCCACTACATCATGCTTCCGGTACTATTTATTGTTGTTCTAATTTTTTTTGTACACGGATGGCGAGGAATTTGAATGTATGGGTCTGAATAGGGTTACCCGCAACAAGTAGATCAATTATGTATGCGACTGGAATATTGCACTCAGGAAGAGGTCGGGCACTGATGGTTACTATACTTTCATAGAAACCTACATGGCCATTGCATACGAAATCATTCATGGTGCACCTCCACCCAAAATTTTCCCAAAACAAAAAGAGCTCCTCCAACTCAACAAAAACGTCTGTGTAGGAGATTGGTACCTGTTTGAAGATCATACAAATATCATAGTTTATGGTTGTGAGCTTCCCCCTTATGAATTACCACTGTTCATGCCTATGAGGATATTTGCATTAGAATTCATTAGGCAGAGCCTTAATGCAGAGCAACACCACTTTGTTTTTGCAAAGAAGGGGTATATGTTTAAATTGGGAAACAATATATGGCCTTTTGTTATCAACTCAAGACAATATTTCAAATAAGTTGAGGATCTTCTCAGAAAGATAGAATTCCAACAGGGAGATATTTGGCATTATGATCCTAAGGGTGTCATTTCTTGAAGGAGAGAAAAGATAAAATATTTGACCTATGTACATGAAACCAAACCTGGAATCGAATGAAAAGCTAATTTTGATTCAGGGCCTTTGGATACAAAGATGGAGACTGAGATCTCGACCACTAAGGACAAGCCGCCAAAAAGGACCATTGACCAAGCTGAAGAAATCGAGATTGTAATATCCCAAAATGGGAAAAATCAACAATACATGCATTAAAACCACATTTTTCAGAAATGTATGCAATAATAGTTAAGTGTAGCCCATGGATCCATTCATTTATACATTATTACAGCCAAATACAAAAGGATATCTGAAACAAATCATGGTAGCTTAGTTAAACAAGCCTCCCAAGCCATTATTGCTCAAAAATCATGCAAAAAGAGAGGCTGCAACCATGAAATAAGCTAGAAACACCCTAAAAACGTTATTTTATTACTCCTGAAACAGAAGTAAGTTGTACATAAGATCTAGAGCTACTATGTGCATAAAAAGTCAGATCTATATCAGATCCATGCACTATACAAGCTCCTCTAATGAACCCCCTTGGGGTTTTTAGCAAAACACCATGTAAAAAGTGTAGATATGAGAGCTAAGATTGAAGATATATGGAAATATTCAGATCTGGAAAGTGGATTTGATCTGATATGAACAGTAAAATGATCTCCTCCAAAATATCTCCAAAGTGAAGGGCAGATCCCCAACACTTAGCAAATCAACTCTCCAAATGGTGCACTGAATTACCCTGCAACTGCTTCTTCAGAAATAACGCAGTTCTGGATCAATAATGCGCTGTAGGGGACAAAATACAGTTGGCCTATAGCCAAGATATGAAAATGAAGCCTAGTACTGTCAATACTGTCCTTCCAATGGAGTAGAACCCTCCTCCACTGAAAAGAAGCAATGAAATGGCCTAGATCTGACGATCTAGTCTCCACTTGTTGCAGCTTACTGAAATAGACAAACCCTCAACAAGATCTACACTTTCAAAGGAAGATGAAGCTTGGCCTTCAGCTAGATAGTGGATAATATGGTGCAAGGCTCCTCCAAGAGCTACTCAATGGAAGATGTGGGATTCCCGATCAGGAATACCCTGTGCTAAAAAACACTCTATCTTAGCCAAACTGCCAGAGAAAGAAATATGTCTAAAAATACCATATATCAGAAAATCATAATCATGAGCTAACCCCATATGGCTGCCATCCTCTTCCTTATAAACAATGTGAGCCTTCTCACCTTGGGTCCCACTCATTAGGGTTTCCATCTTCATGCAATGAATCTCCCTCCAAAACTGCGCTGTCCCATCATCAATACCACTCCTCCATAACAACGCTGATGCATTTGGTCAATCTTGACTAGATCTCCATGCATTGTATTCTTCCACACTCAAGGTGGCTTTATTCTAACTATCTAAACATATCCATATTCCCACTGAGTTATCTTCATTAATGTTCCACATCCTCCATACTAGCTTAGTTGACTTGGTCAAACTTGACTTTGTCCACATGCATTTAGCCCTTGTTCACACATGAAGGTGTTTTATCCAGCTGTGAATAGGATCCTTTTCCCATTAAGAGGGTTTTTATTGCTGCTAAAAGTATTTACGGGTCTCCCTACCCATTTATTAAACTAACTATGTGTTTGGAGAAAAATTAATATTCCAATTAGCTGCATGCTATATAGGAATATTACAGTCCTCCCCTCCCAAATGTTGTTTGTCCTCAAGCAACTGCAAGGATAGAACTGAAGAGCCTCTCCTCTTCCTCCTATAGCATCCTCAAGTGATAAGTTCCTCCAAAGAACAAGATGCTCTTTCAACAATATGTCCTCAAGTTGTTCCTCCCATGTGTAAAAGTATGCCTTTGGTGAAAAATACAAAGGGCTCCCATCATGAAAAAGTGGGATAACCATGGAAACAACTATATGTGGTCTAGAGGCCTTCTTGAGGCATGGAATCAGAAATATATTGGGAATCATCATCCCCATGTGAAGCCGCTCCATTCCCAAGCTATCATCCAGAAAAGGTGAGTCACCCTCCAACATGGTAACTCCTGAAACATCTCCTCCACCTTAGGCTCCTGAAAAGAAGGTGGGATGCATAGTTAAATATGTGGGACTAAGATGTCCATCCCACGCTGTTTCTCTCTCCACTTATGATATGTATGGGGCTATTGCTGATCTTGGGCTGAAATATTACGGTCTTCAAGAATGACCCAAGTCACCCCACCAATCAAAACATCCATGAAGTGCCTCTCCCAAGAACTCAAGTTCTCCAAATGGCTCCTCCCACATGAAGACAAGAGGTGTAGTGTGGCAATCATGGTTTTCCCATTGTTTGTCATGAAACATGCAACATATGAAGTATAGAGAATCATACTCCCAATGGGCACCTCCAACTCTTGTGCCATCCTCCCAACAAATCTTCCCATAAGAACAAGAACATCATCAATATATGGAAGCAAAAACAAATAGAAACAAGTTGCCATATGACAACCAGAAGGTGGATTATAGTTCCATATGTGGAACCAACGCAGTGCATCCCTTTCCTACCTCAAAAAAAAGTGTAACAAGTGTCTTTTCAACCACTTGTTTGCTGCCACAATCATCCTACAATATAGGATCATGAAAGTCAAATTTGGTGCCAATGGTACACACCAAAAATCAGGTGGCATCCCCCACAAACCAAAAATAAAATGGCCAACATCAATGTTGCAAATGGCCTCAAGTACATCAAAATAAAATATACAAGAAGGGATGATCCTCCTTGGTACAATATGCTGCTCACAAAAAGTAAAAGAGTAGAAATCATAATGCATGAATGTACCTCCTCTACCATGTACCTTGGTCATTGAGCTGAAATGGCTTAACTGAAAGTTCTCCCTTACTCTCAATGAGTAGGGAAGTGGTTGTGACAAACTCTCCATCATAATTTGGGCTATGCATCTCCCCATATGATAATATACATCCTATTGGATGCCCTCCCAAGTGAACTCCTCCATCAAGGAATGATATTCATCAAAGTGCATGTAAAGAAAGCCCACATGTGCTGCATGTAACAGCTTCTCCTTCATCTTAGAAGCTCTAGTCAAGAAGAATCTGCCATAAGAATGGATGACCCCATCATCCACCATGTATCTATCATCTCCCTCCAGATCATCAAGAATCATGCAAGCACCAAGATCCTTGGAGTACTCTACCAAAAGTTGAGACCTCCAATATGGATCAATCCTCCTAAGAGATAACGCTGAAGATTTGAAATGTGAAGCTCCCCACATGGTGCTGTCTTTCCTTTGACATCCTTCCTGCCAAAGTCATTAATCATAATGCTACTATATGTGGGAGATCCCTTCCAAAGTGGAAGTACCTCCTTATCCTCCAAGGCTAAGGAGTAGCCCCTTTGCACCATGATAGTGCCATCTCCTACTCTTGCAACATCATGCAAAGTATGGGAGAAGATCAGCCCATACTCTCCCAGTAACAACCAAAGCAACAACAACTCTAGTTGCCTCCCCACACCATCATCATATAAATCATTGAGCAACAACATGATAGTTGATATGAAAAATATCACATCACCCCAATACACCCAAACTCCTTGCTGCCATATGATGTAAGTGTCATGCCAAGTTCCCTCCACCAACATACCCTTTGGAGAAGGATATGTCACATGATGGCCAAACTCTTTCAAGAGTATCCAACACAGTCTTGCCTCCTGCTGCCCAATATCATAAATCTACAAGTGGTCTTCCAACCTCTTACTCATCAACATCACCCATCCAACCCATGGTGAGTGTCTATCATCATGTCCAAAAGTGGCATTCTTCCAATAGAGAATACCATCCTTCCAAATCAGATTTATGTCTTTGCATTTCATGGGATGTTGAAATGCAATCTCCTAGAGATCTCCAAATGAAGACCACTCATCAATGACCAAGTTGACCCCATAAAGATCCAAATAGGTGGTAGGAAAAAACCTCCCATCATGATGTGATATATCCATCAAGAAGTATCCATCACAACCATAAGAGATGTTATCCATCATAATATTTCCCCCAACAACTATCTTCCCATCATTTGTCATACATATGGGAAGGTCATTGGAATGTTCCAACAATGGTTGGGCCCCCAACTCCTCACTGCTGCTTAATGACAGCGCTGCTAATCTCCATTATAGTGCATTTTCTGTCTTTAGATCGTACTCAATGATGAACACATAGTTCTGCATGGCATGGTTCAGGAAAATACTCATATCATCCTCCAAAAATTTACATTCCAACCCCAAGAGTTGTGTGCAACTCAACAATGATACACTAGGATGAATGTATGTCTCTTCCTTGAGTAAATCAAGATTTCCCAGCGCAGTGAAAGTTTGCTGCTCCAAATCAACAATATGTTTTGACCCTTGGTCATGCAATGACATATTCCCACAATCCTCCATATGATGTGGTGAAATAACAGGAAATGAAAACATGTGCATACCTTGGTACATATTGGGAACATCTTGAATTGCTACAAGGGTTCCTTCCTCCGGTGTGATGGCTTCCCCAACTATTGATGATGATGGCTTCTCTTCTATGCCTTCATCAGTGTTGGTACAAGTCTCCTCCTCCTGATGCATCTCTAGAATAGTGCATGGGACTCTAGATGTCAAGAGATCAAGACTAATTTTCAAAGGTGCAAGTATCTTTTCTCCTGCTGTAAGTGCTCCTACAGTAAGTGGTGGTGAAGGCTTCTTCTCCTCTGATTTCTTCTTGTCAAACTTTTTGATCAACCTTTGAGTGAAATCTGCATATGCAGTCACCTTTGCATGACTCAAATGGCTGAACCACCAAATGTTTGCCCCACCCTTAAGGTGCAGCACTGAAATCTCAACAACTTCTTTCTCTACTACTGGATGTAGCCAGAAAAATGCATCCAATCTCTTTCCCCAAGCCCTTGCTGTGCATGAGGATGACCCATCAAAAGTACACAATATAAATCTATTGCCCTTCTTTCTTCTATTGCTACAAGGTATCCTTTCTTCTTTGAGCTGAACGAACTGTGGGAGAGTTAGATTCTCCTTGAAATCTCTAGGTTGAGACTTATCTTCTGCAAGATACTCACTTAGAATCTTATGATCTAAGTGTTCTCCATCTCTATGCCTTTTATCTTCAAAATAAAAGGCCATAGTATGTTTCTTTGGAGCTCTATGCAATACTGAATCTTCTTTTTGCTGATAGGAACTACATGGACCTTCCTCATCTTGAAACCCTAATGTGGTTTCACTTCTTTTCTCCACTTTTCTCTGCTTGACCTCCTTGGTGAGGTTCTTCTTAGTTCCAAAAAGAAATGAGATGAAACTCATTCCTTCCATCATTCTGATCTCTTCTCCTTCTCTTCTTCTTCTTATAGCATATTGGCCGCAAACTCACAGGTTGAGCCAAGATGATGCTATGATGCCACTGTAATATCCCAAAATGGGAAAACTCAACAATACATGCATTAAAAACACATTTTTCAGAAATGTATGCAATAATAGTTAAGTGCAGCCCATGGATCCATTCATTTATACATTATTACAACCAAATACAAAAGGATATCTGAAAAAAATCATGGTAGCTTAGTTAAACAAGCCTCCCAAGCCATTATTGCTAAAAAATCATGCAAAAAGAGGGGCTGCAACCATGAAATAAGTTGGAAATACCCTGACAGTGTTATTTTATTACTCTTGCAATAGAAATAAGTTGTACATCAGATCTAGAGATACTAGCTGCATAAAAATTCAGATCTATATCAGATCCATGCACTATACAAGCTTCTCTAATAAACCCTCTTGGGGTTTTCAGCAAAACACCATGTACAAAGTGTAGATCTGAGATCTAAGACTAGGATCTATGGAAATATTCCAGATCTAGAAAGTGGATCTGATCGATATGAATAGTAAAATGATCTCCTCCAAAATATCCTCAAAGTGAAGGGCGGGTCCCCACACTTTGAAAATCAACTCTCCAAATGGTGCAGAATTTGAATCACCTGTAATTGCTTCTTTAGACATAACGCGATTCACGGATCAATGCGCACTTTAGTGGACAAAATACGGTTGGCTGCCAGCCAAGATATGGAATGAAGCTCAATACCTTCAATACTGTCCCTCCAATGGATTAGAACCCTCCTCCACTGAAAAGAAGCACTGAAATGGACTAGATCTGAAGATCTAGTTTCCATTTGCTGCAACTTACTGAAACAGAGAAACCCTCAACAGGATTTGCACTGTCAAAGGAAGATGAAGCTTGGCCTTTAGCTAGATCGTGGAAAATATGGTGCAAGACTCCTCCAAGATCTACTCAATGGAAGAAGTGGGATTCCCGTTCAGGAATACCCTGTGCTAAAAAACACTCTATCTTAGCTAAACAACCAGAGAAAGAAATATGTCTAAACATACCATATATCAGAAAATCATAATCATAAGCTAACCCCATGGCAGCCATCCTCTTCCTTATAAACAATGTGAGCCTTCTCACCTTGGGTCCCACTCATTTGGGTTTCCATCTTCATGCAATGAATCTCCCTCCAAAACTGTGTTGTCCCATCATCAATACCACTCCTCCATAAGAACGCTGATGGATTTGGTCAATCTTGACTGGATATCCATGCAATGTCTTCTTCCACACTCAAGGTGGCTTTATTATAAATATCTAAACTGATCCATATTCCCACTGGGTTATCTCCATTAATGTTCCACATCCTCCATACTAGCTTAGTTGACTTGGTCAAACTTGGCTTTGTCCACATGCATTTAGCCCTTGTTCGCACATGAAGGTGTTTTATCCAGCTGTGAATATGATCCCTTTCCCATTAAGAGGGTTTTTATTGTTGCTAAAAATATTTATGGGCCTCCCCACCCATTTATTCATCTAACTATGTGTTTGGAGCAAAATTTATATTCCAATTAGCTGCATGCTAATTTAGGAATATTACGTAGATGGAGGTAAAGTACATGTGAGTAAAAAGGAAAGGACTAGAGGAGCTTGAAGAAGAGTGAATTTAAGACTAGGCTAGTAGATACAGGACCAAACTAGCTAGGTTTTCAAGTTATTTCGGATATTCCTTCACAAGCCGTTGCCTCATCTTCCTAAAATGTAACTATTTTGGGTGCTAGAGATAGAACAACTACTGCTCAATCAAGCTGGCCTGCTGGAAGGGCCATTAAGGAAAGGAATAAGAAGGTAAGGGAGGAGATGCAGAAGAACATAACACTCCATTTGGAATCATATCACACCAGGTTCATGGTTGCCATGGATTTGGAGCGAAATAAAATGAATTTTTTATTACAGAATCCATTGTCATGATCCTTTCCTTCATGTTTACAGTTTAAATTATTCGATGTCTCGCTGGATCTAGGACGTGTTCCCTTGGAAGATAAGGTAAATTTTCACAAACAAGTTGGGGAAATGCTATGCAATGAGCTCAGTAAGAATGCAATTACTATTGACAAGGCAGAGAAATTACTGGAAAAGGCTGCTACTAGATTGAAACAAGAAAAATCCAACTCCAGGGCCCTCAATATGCAGAATGCGAGTTATAAAGAGATGATTGTGAAAATGGAGGTGATCCTAAGACATAAAAACTATTGAAGCTCTTCTTAAAAATTCCCAAAAGGAAATTCAGGGGTTGAGTCACAAACTGAAAATGCTAGGTAGTGAGAATGTGCAGTCCCAGTAACTTGCCCAGGTGGAAGCTGAGAAAGAGATTCCGTACCAAGAGCTCATCAACATAAATAATGAGATAATAACTCTCAAGCAATAGGCTGTAGAGCTACAAAGGAAAATATATTCCCACACATGTACAGTGGTTGTACCCGAGGACCCTCAAAATTCCACTGAGCAACTTACCAAAGCCTTGAATGAGCTCCAACTCTCCGAAGGAAAGCTCAAGAAAATGCAGAGACCTGGATGCTGCTGTGGAAAGCCTAGCTTAGAAAGAGAGGCAACTCGAGTCTACCAGTAAAGATACTGAGATCATCAACAAGAACCTGCAGGCTGTGAATCAAGAGGTAGCTGAGTTAAAGGATAAACTAAGGGGAATATGTCCTTGTTGTAGACCAAACAACTAGTCTAGGACGAAATCATGACGAGATAAGGAACCACTGGGATTATATAACCTTGCTGAATGAACAAAATTCCACCATCAAATAATATGAATTCCACCTCATATCAAACAAGGAGGATGGAGAAAATAAATTCGAGATTGCTAAAAGATTCATCAAGTTCGTCAATGAAAGACCAATTTGGGAGCTAAGGCCTATAGACACGGTGGAAAGGTTCAACACTATTATGGAGATCAAGAGGGTAATACAGAAAGAGGAGGCTAGGGCTAAAGCTGAAGAGTGTCTGGATGTAGTGATTAGAGACGTTGAAGCCTTCGAAGCTGAGCTCGAAAGGATCGCCAGGGCATGATTGCCCAGTTGCTGTCATATTGGAGGATAATTAATGTTGTGGGAACAATACAATCAGAGTTTGGTTGAGGTCAAGAGGAAAGCATACTCCACTTATGAAAAGAAAACCACTATGAGGGAATTCTAGCTCTTAGGATTGGTGAAGAATTTGTTCCACTCTAGGCTAGACTATTATGGGTTGACCAATATCAGGATGCCATATTAGCTCTACTCACAGGTTCCTCCATCATCTCCAATATTGTGGCAGATGTGCGAACAATTCTTTAATCCGCCTGTCGTTCAAATGATTAAGTCCTCAATGAAACCTCCACCACCACCCTACCACGAATGAATATTTTATGATCATGTCAATCTGACACTTTTATTTCCAATCTTTTATGTAATTATTTTGTTTTCAGTCAATCTGTTTAGCTTTCAGTTAGTCCAGCTGTGCTACAAAGCACACTTAGTTTTGACATGATCATGTATAGTAACGAATCAAGAAAGGAATATTTTGATTGTTGGCTCCCTTCAAAGCCCTATATGAATAGTCATATGATACTAAACACGGATTCAGAATTTTGGCCAGAAACATTTCGTTCCTGAAAGATAAATACAATGCATCATTGATGAATGTATTATTTCAAGGAAAATTAATAGGCAATCATGGTGATTTCGACTCACTCGTGTTTGTAGTATATATTAATCCTGTTTGATTTCCATATGTGTTTATATCATTCTTCTCAGATATTATGTAATTCCAGCTGTTGGATGTGTTTTCATAAGTTTATGGATTCGTTTAATTCAGATATTGATGAAAGACTTCTGTATGGTTATGAGATCTAAATTCCTTAAATGCGCTCCATATATCTCTACACTCCATCTATAATCTCATTCATCCCTTACATGTGTACACCCTTTGGTAAGGTGAGAAGAAAGGGGCGTAGGTTTAATATTTATCACCTTGGCGACTCCACACGGTCTAGATTTCAATTTGAACATCCTAGCTTTCAAAAGACCACACACCCGCTCAGATACCTCACAGAAGAAGACTCCTCCTGTATAAGACCTTGAAGGATATTAGATCAGAGGATATGGAAAGAAATAACCCCGACCCATCCTATTTATGTGTTTTATTTCCTAGAAGCATCCTCTTATAGCTCTCAGAGAGCAGTGATAAACTGTCCAAATTTTCTCTCCAGAGTGTTAGAGTATCCTCAAGAAGGAGGTTCACTACTCGATTCATTCTTCTCGAGAGTCAAAGATGAAGAAGAATCCGACATTACACCTCCTTTCTCATTCCATCCATCCCCTGAAACAGAATAGGTTAAATAAATACTTATAAACAACCCTACTCACAATGTGAATAGCCTCCCGACTTAGATCTAGTCCGTTTCTCCTCAGATAACCAGAAGGACTTGTAGTAAATTTACCTCCTCCTCCCGTGCACAATATGGATGTCCCAGGTTTCATTTTAAACAAATATGCCCCATTGTCCTTACCACAACTTTTGAATGATATGCCACAGGACTGTCTTAAGCTTTTGTCAAGGTTTATAGGTGAAGATGAAATTTCAACACAAAGGCCTATAGAAATTTTTTGTGATTTTGCAGAAAACTTAAACGTTGAACATCTTGATGTATTTCTGCGGCTCTTTGTCGAATCCCTGGATGGTGAAGCTTGGAAATGGTTTAAATCTTTACCAAATACTTCAATAACTACCTGAGAATAAAAGGAATTTTATTTCACATAGAAATGAGGGGAGAAGAGGGATCATGGGTAGATCCTCATAGAATTTAATGCTATGAAGAAAAAACATAATGAATATATGCCAGAGTTCATAAAAAGGTTTAATAAGTTGTATAAAAACCTCCCTGTTGAAATCAAGCCTCCACAGGTAGCTTCCAAAGTAGTTTTTGCTAGGGATTTTGAACCAAATTTTGGCTTCACACTTAGGGAGAGGAAGTCTCAGACCCTGGACCAGATTCAGATAGATGCCTTAGAAGTTGAAGCTAACTTCACCTCTAGTGGAAAATTAAGAGGGAGGACTGATCATGGAGAAAGGATAAGGAGAAAAGAGGAGGCCAATTCATCAAATCAAGGTAGGGAAACTCAAGAACATAAACTTGAGGAAATGAATAAATTGATAAGGAATCTATATAATAAAATGGTGAAGTTGGAGTTGGAAAGCAAGAATCCTCTTCGGAAAAACGAACTTGTCCCCAACCGAGGTTTCAATCCTCAGTATAGGAAACCTCCATTTCAGGTCTTACATAGGGAGAGAAAGGAGAAACAATAGGATCACATTCAACCTCCATTGTACTTAGAAGATGATCCGGAAGAGCAGGCAAAAGAAGCCATGGGAATTCAAGAAAACCAATTCTCTGCTTTCTCTGATGAGGAATGTGATGCCGAAGTGCATCAAGAGGGAGAGGATGATTTAGATGCACCCCCATATGATGGTGAAAATACATTTATTGTAGACAATTTTCTGACTTCATGAAATCACAATTGCACAGGAAATATGAACTCAAAAATCTCCCAAATAGGCTAAAAAATGAAAAATACCTTTAGACTCAGTGTCACCCAATGAGAAGGGGTCCCTAGATCCTATTCTTGACAAGCTTGAAGTTCCCAAGGTAGAAAAGTCTCCCTTCCCACCTAGGCCAACCTGTGATAGAGAGAAGGAGTCTACTGAGGTCATCATAGCTGAAAAGGGTATGGCTGTCTTTAATATCCAAAAGGAACTAGAAAAATTCAAAATAGCTCTCCCATTGACCAAATTATTAAAACAACCAAATTACAAGGCCGAGGTGTCTCAATTCAGGTGTCCTCCCACGACAACCCCCTCGCCCGATAGTTTTAACGTTCAATAAGAAAGGCTTATGGTATTATTCAGATCTCATGTCAAAGAACAAGACCCCTCTACTGCTCCTTTCTATGTTACCTTAGTAGTGCATGACCTCTTGTTACATAACTGAATGTTAGATTCAAGTGCTTCCCATAACTTGATGCCTTTATCTGCGATGGAACAAATGGGGTTGCAAATCACTAGGCCATATAAATATATTTATTCCTTTGAATCCGAGAGTGTGAAGTGTCTAGGGATGATCAAATATTTGGTTGTAAATCTGGCTCAAATAATTGCAAAGTGTGTAGTGATGGATATTTTAGTGGCATATATCCATGCAAGGTTCAATATGCTCTTATCTCGGTCATGGGGATCCAAGATTGGAGGATCTATAAAACTGGACTTGACTTATGTAACTATCCCAGTGTTTAGAGGAGAAGAAAGGCGACTCTACAGAGAATCAAGATTTTTAAAGATGGTTACAAGAGTTGATTGTTCGAATAACACCCCTTTATATGGAAAAGAGAAGGAGTTCTCCTGCTTGCTAATTCTGGAAGAAACGCACGTGCAATCCTCAATTCAGCTAAATCGACAGTTACTGAAAGGTGATGAGGTATGGAAGTTATACTTCAACAGTGACTATTCTAGGGAAGGAAATGGGGTTGGTGTGTTGCAAATATCCCCATAAGGTAGTTTGATTACTCTTTCTTTCGAATTGGATTTCGAAGCAACAAATAATGTCTTTGAGTATGAAGCTTTACTCTTAGGTCTGCAATCTGTTAGGAACCTTAATATTGAATTCTTGGCTATGTTTGGATATTCAAAACTATTAGTGAAACAAATAAGTAATCAGTGCCAGACTAAGCACCCGGGGTTGAATGCTTACAAAAATGAGGCATGGGATTTCACTGATAATTTTTTCTTAGCTTCTAACATTCATTTCTTGCCTAGAGAACAGAACCAGATGGAAGATTCTTTGGCTATAGTTGCTAGTAATTTTAAACCTCCATAGAACCACTCTTAAGATATGAGGTTGAAGTAAGATACAGACCATCAGTCCTAGACAATGTCAAACATTGGAAGGTGTTTGAGGATGAAGAGAAAATCAAACACTTCATGGAAGTTATTGGGGAGTTTTCGAATTCGGCCATTAACCAAGGGGAGGAAACCATGATAAATGCACATCAGACCAACTTGGAGCAAATTGTTTCAGGGAAGAAAATTTTACAGTTGAAGGGGAACGCTATTCCTAGGGGATTGGTTCCTTTAGAAATAATGTTCAATTCAAATGATGTGGCCACTAATCCAACTGAACAAGAGATCAAAGAACAGGTGGAGGATTGTAACATTGGTTCATAAGAGAAGCCCAAAATAATCAAGTTGGCGAAAGGAATTCCTCAAGACTTTAAACAAAGGTATCTTAAACTTTTTAAAGATTATAAATATGTGTTTTTCTAGTATTATGAAGATTTAAAACTTTTGATACGAATATTATCCAACATAAGATTCCCTTGAAGGGAGGAGTGAAACCACACAAGCAGAAACTCAGGCAGATCAACTCTCTTCTCCTCCCATCCATTGAGAATGAGGTAAGGAAGTTACTGTAGGCCAAGATCATTGTACCCTTGAGGTACTCAGATTGGGTGGCAAACATGGTTCCCGTGAGAAAAAAGAACAGGGAGATAAGGCTATGCGCGGACTTCAGGAATATAAATAAGTCCCCTCTAAAAGAAAATTACATGTTTCCTAAAATGGATTACATTTTGCATAAGGTGGTAGGTTCAACTCAGATGTCCATGATGGATGGTTTCTCAGGATACAATCAGGTAGCTGTGCATCCTGAATATAAAAAGAAAACCGCTTTTACCACACCCTGGGGGACCTTCATGTATGCTATAATTCCATTTGGACTTATAAATGAGGAGCCACATTTCAAAGAGAAATGGATATAGCATTTGTGGGGGAACATGATAAGTTCGTTGTTATCTACTTGGATGACATTATTGTTTTCTCTAAAACAGATGAGGATCATGTTGAAAAATTACGATTCATTTTTGAGAAATTAGGAAATATGGTTTGTCCTTGAATCTTAAAAAAATCACAGTTTGCTCTAAGTGAAGGAAAACTATTGGGACACATAGTGGCAAAAGAGGGAGTGAAGATCGATCCCAAGTGGGCAGAAGCCATAAATAACATCCCACTACCAAGGAACAAGAAGTAAGTTTAGGTTTTTTTGGGCAGGATTAACTTCTTGAGGATATTTATACCAAATTACGTAGAGATAATTAAAGAGATCACAAAGATGTCGAGGAAAGACAACGGAGTGAAATTGACTCCACAGTCTCGTGAATCCTTCTCTAGGATAAAAAGAGGTTTTGTGGAAGCTCTAGTGTTAGTCAATCCTTATTATTTGAAGCCGTTTTTTATATTTTATTTTTCTTCTCCTCACACAGTAGATGCTGTCTTATTGTAGAATAATAGTGAAGGGCACGAGCAACCAACAAACTTCTTCAATCAAGTGCTGCAAGAAGCCAAATTGAAGTATAATATCCTAGAGAAGCAGGCTTATGCCTTGGTAAAATCCCTTAAGGTCTTCAGGATCTACGTTCTGCAATCCAACATAGTGGCCTATGTCCCCATAACTATATTAAAAGATATTCTGGTACAAGGAGATAGTGAGGGAGAAAGAGGTAAATGGATTGCCAAAATCCAAGAGTATGACATGGACATCAATTCCACAAAGCTCATCAAAGGACAAAGATTAGCTAATATTTTATCAGAAGAAAATTTCCAGGCGTTGGTAATAAGCCTATTGGCTGAAGTATTGGGAGAAAATGGAAATACAGAGCCACAAAAAGGGATCGAAACGACAATTCAGAAAATTAAAATGAAATATATTGTCTTGCTAGTATAAAGACATATTCCATTACTTGATTTTATTGAGATGCCTGGTAAATTTTGATAAAGTGAAATATATAGCATTGAGATTTCAAGCCCAAAAATTTGTTGTCTGTAATGGTCAATTATATTGGAAGGATCATAATTGTTGGAATTTTACTTCTATGCTTGGTTGAAGACAAAGTTCATAGAGTAATGGATGAATTTCACGGTTGTGTCTGCGAATGACATTATAGTTGGAGAGCTACCAAAAAAAAATTCTCAAGGTAGGTTTTTACTGGAAAAAAATGTTTGGAGAAGTTCATGCTTATGTCTGGGCTCGTGACAAGTGCCAAATATTTGCTGAGAAACAAAAATTAGCATCTTTCCCTCTCATCCCAGTTTTTTTTGAAGAACCTTTCAGGCAGTGGGGACCATATTTTATTGGGGAAATACATCGACCTTCTAGTAGTCAACAGAGGTGGATACTCACAAAAACTTACTACTTCACTAAGTTGGTTGAAACAATCCCATCTAGAAACACAACTAATGTAATAGTCATAAAATTTATGGAAGAAAATATACTCTCCCGGTTTGGCTGCCCCAAGAATATCGTGACAAACAAAGTTCGGGTATTCAAGCCAACAAAGTTCATAAGTATTTTTTAGAAGTACAACATTTTGTTAGGCCATTCCACCACCTATTACCCACAGGGAAATGGGTTAGCTTAATCCTCGAATAAGACTCTAGTGAGGATTCTGAAGAAAACCATAGCAGAAAATCAGAAGAATTGAGACTCGTAGCTGAGGTTTTCCTTGTGGGCCAATATGGTTACCACTAAGAGGTCCACTGGAAAATCACCTTTTGAACTAGTCTATGGAAAGTATTCCATTTTTCCTATACTATTGACAATGACCATAGCTAAAATCCTACAATATTGTGAAGAAGATCCTAATACTTTAACCAGGAGGATAAATCAATTGGTAGAGCTTCAGGAAAGTCGAGAGTAGGTCAAACATAAGCTGATCAGTTATCAAGAAAAAATGAAATCCTTTTTTGATAGGAAGGCAAAGGACAAATGTTTTCAACCAGGGTATTTAGTTCTAAGGTGGGACGTCAGGAGGGAAGACAAAGGAAAGCATGGAAAGTTTGACCCTCTATGGTTTGGGCCTTTCAGAATTTCTGAAGCCAAGGGGAACAATACCTTCACGTTTGAATATATATAAGGTGAAGTGCTTGAGATGCCAGTAAATGGGTAGTTTCTCAAGTTTTACTTCCAGTTCTAAAGGTACCACCCTCATTCAGTGTAAATACCACCAAGATATCTGTAAATAACTAGTTATGCTTTACATTTCTGCTATTTCTTTCATTTAAGTAAAGTTTTCAATAAGATGAATCCCTACCCAAAGGATCAAGGAACTAAGTTACAGGTTGTCAATGCATTATATCCAATATGCTGCCCCTAAATGGAGCCAATGTTGTTTCCTGCTATATTTCACATGGGAATAAAAACATCATTGATTTGGCCGACCAAAGGTAAAGACTGTTAATTTTCCATATGCAACATGTATGCGAGCTCTAGCGCTCATTGGGAAGGTGACGCAATGCAAAAGCATGCTTGGTGGATCCTTACTTGCGCAAAACCACAAAACAAAAAATTTAAAAATTTAAATGAGCGCAGGAGGCCATTAAAGGCCGTGCGACTTTCAGGGAGATCTCCGTTCATCTCCGCATAGCAGCTCCCTGGAACCATATCGGTTGGGAAAAGTGCGTAGAGGTTAATATCTCTTTCGCGGGGGGGGGGGGGCGGCGGGCGGGGTCAGGATAGGGTCTACCTGCCCACCAATTGACCCACCGAGGTTGGTGGGGACCACCTATGCCGCAAGCTAACCCGCGGACACCTACAACAAGTGAGCGCGATGCGAACTTAACAGTAAGGTAATGGGCCCCACCTTGTCCATTTGTCCATCGCCCTCGCCCAATCCAGTTGAGACATGAGTCCCCCCCTAATAATGTCATGCCACATCATCATACTGTTCCCCCTCCAAATATATATACGATATTTACCGCCTTGTAACCCCAAATTATACTCGCTGGTTCCCGAAACACTTCCTTCCTCCAGATGCCTACACATGACATTGTCCGAACCCCCAACTGCTCAAGAACTCCATCCAGACGTCGCTTTCGACCTCATCCACGACCACTAGGTATTACCACATCCCTTGTCCACCTGTAATTCTGTTTGAGCACTTGCAATATGATGAAGACAACTCTTGAAACTCCAAAACTCATGAGGTCAAGTCTACTTCTAGCCCCGAGCCTCTCACTGACACATAAGCACAGATTGGCAACCCCATTTGTGCCTATCACTTCGCTGACCTGCATTTTTACCTAACTGGCTATCATAGAAGAGGGGAAGACCCTTTCTGAGTGGTCGAATCCGGCCTATATTACCAGGTCACCCCTACTTTGCATTAATTCCCTGAATTCATCTCCTGGATCGAGAAAACTTACATTGAACATAAGAAGTACTTCGTCTCTTCCAAAGGGAATAAAATAATTGAGGTCACTATTGAAATAATCCGGAAGGCCTTGGCTTATCTTAATTATCCTGACCTGCAAAAATTCACTGATGTTACCCTCATCGCTATGTCGACCTCCCAACCGAGCAACAACAATCCCCCCTGCGGATAATCCTAGCTTCGGGCTCACAAAACCTACCAGTGATTGAAAAATTCTATATCTCCTTGTTTGATGAACCTGTCTAACCTGTTTTGTCCTTAATTTCATGTTTACTCAGAGAGGATGAAACTAGTATGGCCAAAAAATGCTCCATGGGGTTTCTGAACCCGATGATCCAACCCAAATACCTTTTTGATATCCCAGCCTACTTGTCTGCAGCAATAAGGTTCCAATTACACCATTTTTCCACTACAACTTGCTTCTGATACTATTTATTGATGTTCTACTTGTTTGTGTACATGAATGTCGAGGAACTCGAACGTCTGGGTCTAAATAGAGCTACCAGAAACAAGCTGGTCAATTCTGCATTCGACTGGAATATTACAGTCAAAAAGAGGCCATGCATTGATGGTTACTATACTTTTATAGAAACCTACCTGGCCATTGCATACAGAATCATTCACGGTGCACCTTCACCCAAATTTTTCCCAAAACAAAAAGAGCTCCTCCAACTCATCAAAAACGTCTGTGTAGGAGATTGGTACCTGTTTGAAGATCATACAAAGATCATAGTTTATAGTTGTGAGCTTCCCCCTCATGACTTACCAGTGTTCATGCCTACGAGGATATTTGCATTAGAATTCATTAGGCAGAGCCTTAATTCAGAACAACTCCACTTTGTTCCTGCAAAGAAGGGGTATATGTTTAAATTGGGAAAAACTATAGGGCCTTTTGTTATCAACTCAAGACAATATTTCAAAGAAGTTGAGGATCTTCTCAGAAATATGGAATTCCAACAAGGAGATATTTGGCATTATGATCCTAAGGGTGTCATTTCACGAAGGAGATAAAAGATAAAATTCTTGACCTATGTACATGAAACTAGACGTGGAATCGAATGTAAAGCTAATTTTTATTCAGTGACTTTGGATACAGAGATGGAGACCGAGACCCCGACTGCTAAGGAAAAGCCGCCAAAAAGGACTGTTGACCAAGCTGAAGAAATCGAGATGGAGGAAGTAAATGTGAGTAAAAAGGCAAGGACGTAGGAGCCTGAAGAAGAGGAATTTGATACTAGGCTAGTAAATACAGGACTAGACCAGCCAAGTTTTCAAGTTATTTTGGAGGATCCTTGACAAGATGCTGCCTCATATTCCTTAAAGGTAACTACTTTGGGTGTTAGAGATAGCACAACTCCTGCTCAATCAAGCTAGCATGCTGGAAGGGCCATTGAGGAAAGGAATAAGAAGGTAAGGGGGGATATGCATAAGAACATAACACTCAATTATGTATCATATCATACGAGGCTCATGGATGCCATTGATTTGGAGCGAAATCAGATGAAGTTTTCATTACAACGTCCATTGGCACAATCCTTGCCTTTAGGTTCACAATTTAAAACATTAGATGTCCCACTGGATTTAACAAGTGTTCCCTTGGAAGATAAGGTAACATTTCACAAATAGGTTGGGGAAATGCCATACAATGAGCTCATTAAGAATGCAATGACTATTGACAAGGCAGAGAAATTTTTGGAAAAGGCTATTACTAGATTGAAACAATAGAAAGCCAACTCTAGGTCCCTCCATGTGAAGAATTAGAGTTATAAAGAGCTGATTATGAAAATGGGGGTGGATCCAGAAGAAAAAACATATATTTAAGCTCTTCTTAAAAATTCCCAAAAGAAAATTCAGGAGTTGAGCCACAAACTGAAAATGTCAGGCAGTGAGCATGTGCAGTCCCAGGAACTTTCCCAGGTGGAAGCTGAGAAAGAGATATTGTCCCAAGAGCTCATCAACAAAAACAATGAGATAATAGCTCTCAAGAAATAGGCTGCATAGATATAGAGGAAAATATGTTCCCACACATGTACAGTGGTTGAACCTGAGGACCCTCAAAATCCCACCAAACAACTTACCAAATCCTTGACTGAGCTCCAACTCTCTGAAGAAGAGCTCAATAAAATGTAGAGAGACTTGGATGTTTCTTAGGAAATCCTAGCTCAGAAATAAAGGCAACTCGAGTCTTCCAGAATAAATACTGATATCATCATAGGGAACCCACAAGCTGTGAATCAAGAGGTAGCTAAGATAAAGCGGAAACTAAAGGGGGATATGTCCTTGCTATAGGCCAAACAAATAGTCTGGATGAAATCATTGACGAGATAAGAAACCAATAGGAATATATAACCCTACTGAATGAACAAAAGGTCTCCATCAAAGAATATGAATTCCACCTCATATCAAACAAGGAGGATGGAGAAAAGAACTCCCGTATTGCTAAAAGGTTCATCAAGTTCATCAACGAAAGGCCAATTAGTGAGATAAGGGCTATAGACGTGGTGGCCCAGGTCAACACTATTATGGAGATCACGACGGTCATATAGAAAGTGGAGGCTAGGGCCAAAGCCGAAGAGTGCATGAATGTAGTGATTAGAGACGTTGAAGCCTTTGAAGATGAGTTCGAAAGGATCGGCAGGGAAATATTGCCCAGTTGCTGGGATATTGGAGGAGAATTAATGTTGTGGGAACAATACAATGAGAGGTTGGTTGAGGCTAAGAGTAAAGTGGACCCCACTCATGAAAAAACGACCACTCTTTAGGGTAAAAGGATGGTGAATTATCTAAAGAGGGACTTCCAACTCTTAGGATTAGTGAAGAATCTGCTCCACTCCAGGCTGGACTATTCTGGGATGACCAATCTCAGGATCACATATCGACTCTACTCATAGGTTCCTTCACCGTCTCCAATATTGTGGCAGCGGTGCGAAAAATTCGTTAATCCGCTTGTCGTGAAATCATTGAGCCCTCAATGCAACCTCCACCACCTCTCTACCATGAATGAATATTTTTTGATCGTGTCTATATTACACTTTTATTTCCTATCTTTTATGTAATTATTTTGTTTTCAGTCAAATTTTTTAATTTTCAGTTAGTCCAGCTGTGCTACGAAGCATGCTTAGTTTTTAACATGATCATGTACTATAACAAATCAAGAAAGGAATATTTTGATAACAGGCTCTCTCCAAAGCCCTATATGAATTATCATATGACACTGAACACATGTTGATATTTTTGTGGAGAAACCTTTCGTTCCTGAAAGAGAACTAAAACACCTAACTGATGAATGTATTATTTAAAGGGAAATTAATATACAGTCATGGCGATTCCAACTCACTTGTGTTTGTAGTATGTATTAATCCTGTGTGATTTCCATATGTATTTATATCATTCTTCTCATATATTATGTAATTGCAGCTGCTGGATGTGTTTTCATAAGTTTATGGATTCGTTTAATTCAAATATTGATGAAAGACGCTTGTATGGTTATGAGAACTAAATTCCTTAAATGCACTCCATATATCTTTGCACTTTATCTATACTCTCATTCATCCCTTTCACTCTAAGCTTGCTACAATGGATTTTTACCTTCTAAGCCCATTGGATCGAACTTCCATTATTCTTGTCTCCTCTATCATAAACTTGCGACGACGACTAAAATATTGCAGACATAAGCGAGAGTGGTCACTATGGATCTATAATTTGATGTTTTCTTGAATAATGGTTCACATTATATTGTTGCGTTGTCTCGTATAGGGAATGTTATGAATCAATTGTTTCATAGATACATTAACTATTGAGTGTGATATTAATTCCCAGTGAATTGGAAGAACACTCACTAAACATGTCCTAGGCACTGGTTTCGAATCAACTCAGGGGCTTTCTCTAGGAGCTACAACACTTCTCATCCCCCTTCTTGTCTATTAAATAGAACAAACGATTCCAAAAATGAAAAGGGATTGACAAGGGATCTGCATGCACACAATCTATGTGTCAACATGCAAACTTTTATTTCTTGTTTTAAGTTTTATTTAATTTAATATTTCTCTTAATTTAACTCTTTCGTATTTTATTCGTTTTTACTTTTTGTCAATTTTATTTATTCTTACTCTTTTTATAGTTTACTTATATATATTTATTTAGAACTTCAGTTTATTATTTACTATTATTTTCTTCATTATTTATTATTTATATACTATTTATATATTTTATTTATTATTTATTTACTATTATTATCTTATTATTATTATTTATTATTTATTTACTATTATTATCTTTTATTATTATTATTATTATCTAAGAAATCTAGACTAGTTGATGTAGAAATTTAATGATCTACATTCTTAACCGAGTTTACAATTTTGCATTTGTTAGTTTAGGCCCAACCCACATGTTTTGACATGCTGATATAATTTTCATAATTCATTTATTGCAAACATAAAGAGTGCTTCTACTCTTTTTTACTTTCATAATAACTGATAATTAATGAAAAATTAAATGCAAACATTCAACACATAAGAGAGACTTGTTTTTGGTCAAACTGACCTTGGAAAAACCCCACAACCTCGTGGGGAAAACCAATCTTCAAAGGAGAACTTTATTGCTTGAGAAAATTTAAATAATTACATAAAAATCATAGTACTTATCTCCCTTTTGATGTAGCATTAAATGCACACATTATGGAAATTTGTGCCCACTGAAAAATCAGATTTACACTGAAATTTGTGCCCATAATTTTAGCTCTAAATTCTCTACCCATATTCTCGATTTGTATGCCCAAAATTTTCCTTAGGAACGATGTTTAAATCTGCCTTGTTTTTTGTGCCCAAGTGTGACTATTTTTCCTCTATTTTCGTTCCTGATAGCAGCTGGAATCCTCGATTTTTCTCGCTATCTGTAGCTGATTTTCCCGAAATTTGTACCTCAAATTTCGGGCATGAACAAATTTTTTTCCTTCTCGAAACTCATGCCCAGATCCTCCTCAAAAATTGTGCCCAACTCCTCAAATTTCGTGCTTCTACCCTAAAAATTTGTGTTTCCTCTTTCTCTTAGAAAGTCATACTGCTGTTTATACAATCTCCGCCTTGGAATTCGAGCCATTCTCTCAAGTCTGAAATTTCTTCTCCTCCTTAAAGTTTTTTCATCTCCTCTCTTCTCCTCATGCTTTCTCAAGTGCAAAGTGAATAATGATTTCCCTTTTCCTCTTTTGTCTCCTTGGAAAATATTGAATCCATAAACCTAGGATCCAATGGTTGAGATTTCATCTTCAAATCTTAGGATGTGTGGTTGAGATCATTTCTGTTACACAATAATTTGTCACTATGCTCATTTTCCCGTCCCTGATATTGAAACACCCCATGAAGAATCCTGTGCAATGTTTCCATCATCAAGAAATATGCTAACATACCCCCTTGAAGATCCAAAGAAGACTTCCTTGAAAGATTACTGAAGAAACTTGGTCAATTTCCTTGTTTCCTGGGTCAGTGCCCTTCCGGGTGCCATGACTGCGCTGATGTCCTTATCCCAATTCTGGCCCATTGCTGTTAGCGCCCTAATTTCTTGGAAAACCACACTGATCCCCTTTCTGGCAGTGCTTCCTCAAATGGAGGAGAAGCTTCGACCTCTAGAAGCTAAAGGGCGACAAGTTGGTTGTTGAACTTAGATGATAAGGTCGAGCTCTCTCATTTTGGAAATTTGATCTCATCCTTGGGGGATCATCTGTTAGAAAGTGGGCCTTCCTCCTCCTTTCATGGGCTCCCAACCTCCTTCTCCTTGCTATAAATTCACATCCTTCATTCCCCCAAGTTTAGAGCCTGGTTGATCATTGTCAGACTCGTTTGAACTCTCATCCCTTCTCATGCTTGCATCGTGATTAAGCCTAAGTGCACGAGAGAAGAAATTATTTTGAGCTGGGTGAAGGACTCCTATTTTCACCTAAGGATGCATCCAACATCAAGGCCTAGTTGTAAGCTCTCATTTTTTAATCTACAATAATAACATCTGATGTTTGCTTTCTATATTTGTCTACATGATTATGAAAATATTCTGGTACTCATTGATATGCTAGATATTTAGTGTTTGCGTTTATTATATATATTGTATCACGTTTGTTGTTGTCTCCCGATCATCCACAAGTATTCGCACGCCATCAGTAGCAGGAAGCAGGCCTATGAGGATCATGGATTGAGGTCACCATCAACAGATCCAAGGATAGCAATTGGAAAAATGTATTTATGTCTCTTTCCTCTTTGCATTATAAGCATTAGTTAAGAAATCTTATGTTAGAAAGAATCTCGTGTTGCTAGACCTAGTCTAGGGCTAAAGAGATCGCCTCTGTCCGCACTATACTCGACAACATTATTGGTTTTCTGACCCAAACAAATGCCTTGTAAATTAATCAACTCACCATCAGGAGAAAATATTTCCCATGCTGCGGAAGACCGGTTCCGTGTGCTACATAAAGCACCATCAGCAAAACCAACGTAGTGATCGGAAGACATCTGCAAACCAAGTGGAACACACGGTAAGCAGAGGAAACATGTATGCAAGGCAAACAATCACACCAAAAATCAACTCAAAGCACACTAATGAATAACATAGTAATGTACAAATATATCACACATAAGATTAAGCGTAATATTTCTTCAAATAGAGCCCATTTCGGGGCTCAGCCAAAGGATTACCTTCATAATCAGCTAGCTCATAGGCTCCACATTCCAAAACAAGATGAATAATATAGGGCCCATGCCACATAGGATCGATATTTCCAACTCCAAACTTATCATGGGCTTGGTCATAAAGCAGGATCAAGTCACCTTCAGAGAAAAAACGAGGTGTAACCAATTTTTCATATTGCACCTTAACTTGTCATTTATGCGCTTCAAGAACTAAAGCAGCAAGCCTTTTGGTCTCATCGAGATGCTCGAGGTACATCAGACGTTGCTCTTCTGGAAAAGTACCAAGAAGGAGTTCGATAGCCAAATTTAGTACCTTGGAGTTTGCATGCCTCAATGGTGAGTTCTTCGTGTTCGACGACAGATTCACATCATTTGCCTTTGATCGAATGATTCTGCAAGTGTTCTACTTCAACACATCTATTCACACTTGTAGATTGTGTTGTTGTACCTTGAGGTACATCGTCATTATTGGTGGTCTCTCTCATGCCCGTTAACGGTTTTCATCATTGGCCGGTAATCAGGTGGTTTCTACCATGTTCAACTCCAGCACATTTATTCACATGGATAGATCCATACATTTGGTTGGTTGAGATCGCGGTGAAGACCCTGGGTCACTTCTGATTTTTCGTCCAGGTTGCATGGAGTTACTGAGTATTCATGATTGTATACATGATCCTATCTATACGGATGGCTGCGTCTATACCACAGATCCATTTCTATGATCACTTTTTGAAGGGTGGCTGCAACCATACCGTGGGCTCATGTGTCATTTGATGCATAGTGAAACATTATGTGGTTCGGCATATTTATACCAGAGATGTCATATATTGTAAATCTTTGATTTGCAATGCTCCGAAGGTGGTCTACATTCTTTGCCTTGGTTCATAAAACATTTCAACCATCACTCCCTGTTCTGCCTTCATGCTTTAGGGGGCATCTGTTATACAATAATTTTTCACCATGCTCATTTTCCTGTCCCTGATCCTGAAATACCCCATGACGAATCCTGTGCAATGTTTCCATCATCAAGAAATATGCTAACATATTTCCCTGAAGATCCAAAGAAGACTTCCTTGAAATATTATTGAAGAAAATTGGCCAATTTCCGAGTTTCCTGGATCAGCGCCCTTCCTCGTGCCATGACTGCGTTGATTTCCTTATCCTAGTTCTGGCCCAGCGCCGTCAGCGCCCTAATTTCTTGGAAAAACATGCTGATCCCCTTTCTGGCAGTGCTTCCTCAAATGAGGGAGAAGCTTCGACCTGTAGAAGCTTAAGGGTGACGAGTTGGTTGTTGAACAGAGATGATAAGGTCGAGCTCTCTCATTTCGGAGCTTTGATCTCATCCATGGGGGTTCATTCCTTAGAAAGTGGGCCTTCCTCCTCCTTTCATGGGCTCCCAACCTCCTTCTCCTTGCTATAAATTCACATCCCTCATTCCCCCAAGTTTAGAGCTTGGTTGATAATTTTCAGAATCATTTGAACTCTCATCCCTCCGCATGCTTGCATCGTGATTAAGCATAAGTGCATGGGATAAGGAATGATTTTGAGCTGGGTGAAGGACTCATATTTTCACCTAAGGATGCCTCCAACATCAAGGCCTAGGTTTAAGCTCTCCTTTTTTAATCTTTCAATAATAACATCTGATGTTTGCTTTCTATATTTGTCTACATGATTACACAAATATTCTGGTACTCCTTGATTTGATAGATAGCTAGTGTTTACGTTTATTATATATATTGTATCAATTTTGCTGTTATCTCCCGATCATCCACAGGCATTTGCGCACCGTCAATTTCAGGAAGCGGGCCTATAAGGATCGTGGATCGAGGTCACCATAAAAGGACCCAAGGATAGAAATTGGAAAAAATTATTTATGTCTCTTTCCTCTTTGCATTATAAGAATTAGTTAAGAAATCTTAGTTAGAAAGAATATCGTATTGCTAGACCCACTCTAGGGCTAGAGATATCGCCTCTGTCCACAGAGGGGATTTATCTTGATAACAATTTCTCCCAAATGACCCCCCTCATACATTGGCCCGATCACTTAAAAATTCTTCTAGTACCTTTTTGTAGTTGTGTACCTTTTAAATTTCTCACATAAATTGATTTTTCACCTCACTTTAATATTAGAAAATTACACTATGTACTTTTAGCGTAAAGTCACTTTATAAAGTACAAGTGAATTTAAAATTAGAAAAAGTACATGTTACAACACTTCTAAGTACCTTTTCTTACCATGACATTAATATAATTCGTAAATGTCATTGAGACAAAAATCATTAATGTACTCACTAGGATAAAAGGAATAAAAGCCTAGTAACACCTCTCCTTGGTATTATTTGGAACTCTCCCTCTTATCGAGGAAGGTGTTGCTCAAAACTCCCATCTTGTCTCTGAAAAATACATTCTTGCCTTTTGGCAATGATTTGGTGAGAATTTTTGCTACATGTTCATCAATGGATATATACTCAAGCTTCATTGCCCCTCGCTGAACCCAGTCTCTGATGAAGTGGTATATGATCTCTCTATGATTTGAACGACCATGAAATAATAGACTCTCATAGAGTTTGATAAAACTCTGATTATCATAGTAAATCATAGTTGGTGTCAAAATTTGACCAAATAAACCAAAGATCATCTTGCGAAGCCACAATGCCTCGCACCCTGCTTGACTAGCTGCCACATACCCTACCTCTATGCTGCTCAACGCCACTAACTTTTGCTTCCTGCTAAACCATGACACAACTGTTGAGCCCAATGAGAAACAAGAACCAGAAGTACTTTTTTGGTCACTAGCATTGTCAACCCAATTTGAGTCTGTGAAACCAATCAATCTAACTCCATCACACCTGACAAAGTCTAGACCATAATCCAATGTTCCATGTAGGTACCTCAATACATGTTTTTCAGCCACCCAATGTACTCTCCCGGGCTCCATCATAAATTGAATCAATGTGTTGACTGCAAAACAAATATTCGGTCTAGTGTCGACCATATATATCAATGAACCAATTAGATATCGATACAAAGTGGGGTTCACTAACTCGGAATTTGAAGCATGCAACTTCTTCCTGTTGCTAATCATAGGACTAGACATAGGTCTGCAACCATCCATACAAAATATCCTCAAGATATCACCTGCATGTTGGCAATATGATGCAGAGTGTTGTCCTTGATGGCAACCTACTTGATAAAGTTGATGGCAACCTACTTGATGAAGTTGTCCTTGATGGAAACTGACTTGTCCTATTTGTTAATGATGTAAATCTGATGTATCTACAAAGTAGTTCAGATGTAATGGAGAAAGTAATTCCTGTAAGAGTCAGAGAAATGATTAAAATGGTATGTCACAAAGCATACCCGAGTTTGTAAAGGGGAAGTAGCGTATGTACGCGGAAAAGTACATGCCAAGTAGCGTATGCCTATTTGCGCTCTAAATCTATAAAACCAAGGGACATTACCATGGTATTGGCCCACTGTATTGAACGTTGGATTATCTATTTGATCCCGTCCAGGAATACCATCAGTAGTTGAGTGGTTTTGACTCATGGTATTGACAAAGGCTAAATCTATATAAGGAGAAGAATATCATAGTGCAAGAGTGTGCATACGTCTGGGCTTTAATGAATACTTCACTCTGAAGTATATCTGCATGGAATGGAAACAATTTATTGATTGATCTGAATTAATAATGCACCTATGAAGAAAATGATGAAGAGGGATCTCTAGATCCGAAAATGACTATTCTAGATCTGTTTATGGAATGTTTAGATCTGTGATCTGGCGAATCTTTGCTGAAGTAAAGGATGAGATCTGAGTTGTTTATCTGATCTGAGGAGCTGCACAGTCCTGAAAAGTTTCAGATATATACACAGGTTCGTTTCATGAAAAGTGCGTGTATACGCGGATCCTCTTAAAGAAAAGCACGTATGGCAGTTAGGGTTTCTAAAGAATAAAATGCACTGAAGTATACACAGGTTTGTCTCTATGAAAGCACGTATGTACGTAGGTTCAGTGAAGTAAAAGCGCGTATGGAATCTAGGGTTTGCTGAAGTATGTGGAATGAATTGTCTGATCTGTTTTGCTGTCTTACTGCTATCTGTCAATGATGTATTCATACAGATCTGGGTTGTTTGAATGTTGATTATGCTGCTGATTATGTTGATTAAAGATCAAGTTTTTGGTTGATTGGTTGATGAATGAATTGATGGGGTTATAAGTTTCAGTTTGATATATGTTGAGATTAAATGTGTGGAGTGGGTCCAGTCTAAAAATCTGATGAAAATTGGCCTACAAGGTATGTTGTATGGAAGCTGATGGAGCCAGTATGAAAATTGATGAAACGTGTTCCATGGTGGTGCCGAGGGTCGAAGCCTTCAAAGGAGGGGTTGTAGCTCCTTCCAATGGCATCCAGTAAACGAGAGCAGGGGGTAGTAGCTCCCTTCCAGGAGAGGCTGGTAAACGAGAGCAGGGGGTAGTAGCTCCCTTCCAGGAGAGGCCGGTAAACGAGAGCAGGGGGTTGGAGCTCCCTTCCAGTAGTGGCTGGAGAACGAGATAAGGTTGCAGCCTTCTGCAGGTGGGTGCCTGCGTGCTGGTATGAGTCTGTGCCAGTAAAAAATTGTAAGAAGTTTTCTTTATAATAAATATTGAAGACAGAGACGACAATAGCGGTGGTTTTCTCCCGAATTGGGTTTCCACCTTAAATACCGGTGTTCATGTGTGTTGCTTATGTGTGATGGTTTATTTCGTTATTACTGCACATGCTTACCGCTTACTGAACATCTGATGAATGAATGATGCAATGATCAAAGTAAAGAATTAAATGCATAATAATATCTCTGGACATACGCAAGTTTGCTTAAGGATATCCGCGTGTATACGCGAGTTTGGTTTAGTAGCGTATGGTTTTAAGAGAAATAAAAGTAAAAAAAATTCAGTCAGCTCTAAATACTGATTCACCCCCCTCTCAAGATTTTTCCTAACAATTGGTTTCAGAGTACAGTCCTTCGTGTTTGATCGCTTGAAGGAGATCCGTCGCAATGGGAAGGAAGCAAAATAAGAGAGCTACTCAAGGAAAGAAGATATCTCGTAAATCGTGGTACGACAAAATGAAGATGATGCAAAAGGTACTAATCCTTGTTCTTGTGATTCACTTCCTTATGCAAGCAACAAGTAAGATAGTGAAAATGATAGTGAAAGTAATGCGTATGGGTCTAGAAGCAAATCCCAAGATTAATGTCGAAGATAAATTTAAAAAGAAGGAATCTATATACAAAGATATGATCTCTAGAATGAATGGATAGATAAACAAGTATCAAAGGTTGTACGATGAAGTAACCAATCACTGTGAAGGACTTGAAGCCGAAATCATCTCCCTGAAAGCAGATCTCGAAGCATCAAATAAGAAGAATGAAGAACTTTTACAAACTTTTGAAGAACAAGAAAATGGGTTGAAAGAAGAGATTCTGAAATTGAATGATCAAGTAGAAGAAGGAAAAAGGGTCGATGGAAGTATGAAGAAGCAATGCAAAATATTGGAGGTTGAGGTAAGCATTTTAAAAGGTAAATTAGAAGAAAAAGATAAACTCTTGAGGTTTCAAGATAGTACTAAGATTCTGGATAACATTCTTAGTAGTCAAAGGTCTCCCTCTATTAAATTTGGTCTTGGTTTTCATGAAACTGTTAAAGGAGAATCTAGTTCACAATAAAGTGCTAAAGATTCAAAGGATATCAATGCAAAACCTGAAGTGTTGAAAGAAACAAAAGGTCAACCGAAAATCATGAACTCTCAAAAGAAATCACTCCCTCCTAACTATAGAAGCATCAATCGATTATCTCCTTTGATCAATAATGTTGAGTGCTTTAAATGTCATAATTATGGGCATGTTGCAGCCAATTGCAGAAGCAGATTTTTTCAGTCACAAACAAACAGATTCTACACAGAAAGGTACTCTGGTTTCTTTAAGGGATATTGTTTTTCATGTAGCAAGTTTGGTCATAAAGCAACTGATTGCAATAGAAGAAAGAATATAAAAACACATTATGGTCCATATGCTTACTTTTCTGGTCACATAATATGTCATTCTTGTAACAAGTATGGACATCTAGAAAAATAATGCAGGATGAATAGATCTAAGAAATTGGATAATTTCCAACACACAATAAGAAATTTCAAGCAAAGCTGGAAAAAGAAGGAGGACCGGTCAAAAACGTAGGGGATAATAATCCTACTGTAGTCTTCCACTTCTAAATCTTACTTCTCATAATGACTGCAGGAATGATGTGAGATACATTATAGGAATCAGTAATGTATCATCACAGGGGGAACAATATATGGTGATTCCCATGGTAGGTTTGGTAATTCTGGTTATGTTTATTTCTAACAGTGCATCTGATGTGAAGAAGATATGTAAAAGTGGTATAAGTTCAGGGGGAGATGGAGTTGTGAATTTTTTCAGTATTTCACTTTCCATACACGGGTTTCGTGAACTAAATCCGCGTATACATGTGAGTTCCATTGGAGATAGAAGCGTATGTTTTTCTGTTAAGGAAAATAGTGAGATGGCTCAAGAACAAGAGCACAGTTTTAGGGGGAGCATTAGCCTTGCTGAGAGTAATGCATTGTTGGCATTAGGATGGTTCTGAAATATGATCTCTCTCTTGAGGTCTTTTTGGTGTTGGTTATAAAAATTCATATTTGTAATTTGATAAAAAGTTCATGTTGAGACCTATGATGTAAAATTGTAATATTCAGTCATGTACGGACTTGTTCAAATTTGTAAACCCACTTGGTTGGGTAGTTCAGTCAAAAGGTGTAAACCCACTTGGTTGGGTACTTGAGTCACATATGTAAATCCACTTGGTTGGATCATTGATGTAAGTATGAGTCCTTGGTGATAGGAATGGTCATAGAGTCATGTAATTCATTGAAAAATATGATTGAAGATTCAGGGTGAACTCAGGGGGAGCATGGTAGCTTCAGTGCACATCAGATCTATAGAGCTCTTCTTTCTACAATAGAAGAAAAACCTTGTTTTGGTGTTGATCCACCCTTTGCCGTTGATGTCAAAGGGGGAGAGTATCATGGTGTTTGAAGAATGGTTATAATCAGTGTATCTATCTTTTGTGGTGATCAAACACCATCATGGTTGCCATCAAGTCCAAAGGGGGATATTGTTGGCAATATGATGCAGAATGTTGTCCTTGATGGCAACCTACTTGATAAATTTGATGGCAACCTACTTGATGAAGTTGTCCTTGATGAAAACTAACTTGTCCTATTTTTTAATGATGTAAATATGATGTATTTACATAGCAGTTCAGATGTAGTGGAGAAAGGAATTCCTGTAAGGGCCAGAGCAATGATGAAAATGGTATGTCACAAAGCATACAGGAGTTTGTAAAGGAAAAGTAGCGTATGTACATGGAAAAGTACGTGCCAAGTAGCATATGCCTATTTGCGCTCTAAATTTATAAAACTAAGGGAATTTACCATGGTATTGGCACACAGTATTGAGCGCTAGATTATCCATTTGATCCCGTTCAGGAATACCATCGGAAGTTGTGTGGTTTTGGCTCATGGTATTGGTAAAAGCTAAATCTATTTAAGGAGAAGAAGATCATAGTGCAAGTGTGTGCATAGGTCTACGTCTTAATGAATACTTCACTTTGAAGTATATCTGCATGGAATGGAAACAGTTTATTGATTGATCTGAATTAATAATGCACCTATGAAGAAAATGATGAAGAGGGATCTCTAGATCCGAAAATGACTATTCCAGATCTATTTATGGAATGTTTAGATCTGTGATTTGGCGAATCTTTGCTGAAGTAAAGGATGAGATCTGAGTTGTTTATATGATCTGAAGAGCTACACAAGCCCCGAAAAGTTTCGATATATACGCAGTTCGTTTCCATGAAAGGCGTGTATACACGCGTGTCCGCTTAAAGAAAAGCGTGTATGGAAGTTAGGGTTTATGAAGAATAAAATGCACTGAAGTATACACAGGTTTGTCTCTATGAAAGCGCGTATGTACGCAGGTTCAGTGAAGTAAAAGCGCGTATGGAATCTAGGGTTTGCTGAAGTATGTGGAATGAATTGTCTGATCTGTTTTGCTGTCTTACTGCTATTTTTCAATGATGTATTCATACAGATTTGGGTTGTTTGAATGTTGATTATGTTGTTGATTAAAGATCAAGTTGTTGGTTGATGATTCAATGAATGAATTGATGGGGTTATAAGTTTCAGTTTGATGAATGTTGAGCTTAAATGTGTGGAGTGGGTCCAATCTGAAAATCTGATGAAAAGTGGCCTAGAAGATATGTTGTATGGAAGCTGATGGATCCAGTATGAAAATTGATGAAACGTGGTCCATGGTGGTGCTGAGGGTCGAAGCCTTCAGTGAGGGGGTTGTAGCTCCCTTCCAATGGTATCTAGTAAACGAGAGCAGGGGGTAGTAGCTCCCTTCCAGGAGAGGCTGGTAAACGAGAGCAGGGGGTAGTAGCTCCCTTCCAGGAGAGGCTGGTAAACGAGAGCAGGGGTTGTAGCTCCCTTCCAGGAGAGGCTGGTAAACAAGAGAAGGTTGTTGCCTTCTGCAGGTGGGTGCATGTGTGCTGGTATGAGTTTGCGCCAGTACATGGTTGTAAGAAGTTTTATTTATAATAAATATTGAAGACAGAGACAACGATAGCGGTGGTTTTCTCCCGAATTGGGTTTCCACCTTAAATACTGGTGTTCATGTGTGTTGCTTATGTGTGATGGTTTATTTTGTTATTACTGCACATGTTTACTGCTTACTAAACATCTGATGAATTAATGATGCAATGATCTAAGTAAATAATTAAATGCATAACAAGAACTCTGGACATACACAAGTCTGCTTAAGGATATCCGCGTGTATACACGAGTTTTGTTTAGTAAAGTAGTGTATGGGTTTTAGTGAAAGAAAAAGTAAAAATTTTTCTGTCTGCTCTAAACACTGATTCACCCCCCCCTCTCAATATTTTTCCCAACACTGCATACCTGCCTTGGCCCACAAAGATATTCCAATCCTCCTGCCAAACTTCCAACCCTAGAAAGTAATGCATAAAACCCATATCAGTCATATCAAACTCCGAAGCAATATATGTCTTACTGTGTTGGATGAGCTTTTCCTCCTCTGTAATAAAAAAATCATCCACATACATAACTAGAATGAGTGGATTGTCACCTACAATGATAGGTTCAGATCAACATCACTCTTCTAGAAACCCACTTGATGCAAGTAGGCATCTACCCTCTCGTACCATTCCCTCAGTGCCTACTTTAGTCCATACATGGCTTTTTTAGGCCTACACACATGAGACTCCCTCCCATCCAACATAAAGCCCTCAGGCTGCTTAATGTATAGCTCCTCCTGTATAACACCATTGATAAAGGCAGTCTTCATGGCCATCTGGTGAATCCTCCATCTCATCTCAACTGTTATAGATATCACTTCTCTAATGGAAGTATAACGATCAAATGGTGCAAAGGTCTCCTCATATTCAACTCCATCTACTTGTGAGAACCCTCGTGCCATAAATCAAGCTTTGAACTTCTCCACACTTCCATCCACAACATGTTTGATCTTGTAGAGACACCTGGAAGTCACCAATAACTTCCCCTCAGGACATGGAACTACCTAGCAAACATCATTCTTCATGGTAGAGGCACACTCCTCCACCATGGCATCCCTCTAGATCTTCTCATTGACGACCTCCTCAAAACTAGTTGGCTCTGTTTCCACAACATCTTCCATAAAGCCACCCAACCTCTCAGGTGGTTTTTTTTCCCTCACTGACCACTTGGGTCTCCCCAATTCCTCTTGAGCCTCCTTCAGAGTCTTCCGAATCCATCTCGGCTTTCTGTTCCTTACAGTAGTATCCTATGGTGGTATGGGAAAATCCTCAACTAGTGCCTCTCCTCCTTACGAGGAAGGCTCTGCTATAATCGATGGAGATCTTGAACTCTGATATATACTTTTCCTGATGAGCCTGCACCAGGTGATCCTGAACTAGATGAACCTGTACTCTGTGAACCTTTCACCCCTAAACAAGGTGAACCTCTTGATCTTGATGCACCACCTGATGCTCCTGAAACCTATAATGTGCCCCATCCCCGAGGAGCCTGTTGATCTACCTAATCAACCTCCCAAGACCTCCTCAAATCCCTCTCCTCCTAAAATTTCATATCCAACCTCATGACAATCTTCCTTTGTGCAGGAATATATATATGGTAGGCTCTACTGGTCTCACTATAACCCACTAGGATAACCCTCTCTGCAGTGGGTTCCAACTTCATCCTCTTATCCTCAGGGACGTGAGAATAGGTAAGGCACCCAAATATCCTAATGTGCCCAACTTTCGACTTCTTGTCGGTAAACACCTCCTCATGAGTCTTGCTCCCCAAGACTTTGTGTGGGCTCCTTTTATGCAAATAAACACAAATGTTACATGCTTCGAACCACAAGAAGAAATGTAATCTATGATCATGCAACGTTGCTCTAGATACACCCACAATGGTCCCGTTCTTCCTCACTTCCACCCCATTCTATTGGTGGTTGTAAGGAACAATGAACTCCCTCTTGATGCCAACACTCCCAAAAAACTCCCTCATCTCGGTGGAGATATACTTGCCCCCATTATCTGATCTCAACACCCTGATTTTCCTCCCTGCTTGGTTCTCCACAAGAGCCTTAAAATATTGGAATCTATGGAAGACCCCATCCTTGGTCTTCAGGAACTAAATTTAGGTCTTCTTGGAGTGGCCATCAATGAATGTCACATAATACTCATATCCACTTAATGAAACATGGGACATAGGACCACATATGCCAAAATGAATCATAACAAGGATACCTGCAAATCTGCTGTCACTGCTTGGGAAAGGTGTCTTGGTGTACTTTCCTGAAGCACACCCCTTGAACACATCATGATGATCTGTGTTGAAATCTGGAAAATTTGTAACCATCTCCCTCAAAATCCTGAAATCTCCATGGTGCAAGTGGGCCATCCTTCTGTGCCACAACTCACACAACTCACTGCTACTCGTCTGCACTACCATAGCTCTAAGAGGCTAAAACATAAGTTTGTATAGTCTCCCACTACAAGCTCCAATTACACGAGCAGAATTGATACTAGATCCCCTGAGATATATCAACACTTGTCCCTTTCGGAACAATACCTCAAACCATCTGTCCTCCAAGCTAGAGGCTGATATCAAAATCTTCTTCAACCCCGGAACATAAAGAACAACTGTCGTGGCCTTTAGAGGAGGTAATGACTCCCTATGAAATGAAACTGTCCCTACTCCTACTGCTTTGACTTTTGAGTTGTCTCCAAGCACAACCTCCAAGTCAACATCACCCTCTAAAATACTCGTGAAGTGCTCACTAAATCCAATCATATGGAAGGACACTCTGCTATCTGAACCATGCACGGTAATATGTAATATGAGTGGCTAAACTCACCACCAAAACACACTCTGAATCAAATATAGCCACAAAATAATCCACATCAGCTGAAGTTGCAAGTCCCTGTTTCTTTTTACCCTTCTTGTTGGGACACTGAAAAACATAGTGACCCATCTTCCCACAAGAAAAACATTTCACTTTGCTCATGTCCTTCTCCTTAGCCTTATGCTTCCCCTTCTCCTGCTTTTCTCCACTAGAAGACCCCTTCTTGCACGTGTTTGTTTAGGCCCAACCCTCATGTTTTGGAATGCTGATATAAAATTTAGAATGCATTTATTGCAAACATAAAGAGTGCTTCTACTCTTTTTCACTTTTCTAACCACTGATAATTAATGCAAAATTAAATGCAAGAATTCAACACATAATAGACACTTGTTTTTGGTCAAACTGTCCTTGGAAAAACCCACAACCTCTTAAGGAAAACCAATCTTTAAAGGAGGATTTTATTGCTTGAGAAAATTTAAATAAGTACATAAAAACCATAGTACTAATCTCCCTCTTGCTGTAGCATTAAATGCACCACATTTTGGAAATTTGTGCTTACTGAAAATTCAAATTTGCACTAAAATTTGTGCGCAAAATTTTAGTATTAAATTCTTTGCCCAACTCCTCGATTTCTGTGCTGAGAATATGCCTCAAGAACAATGTTGAAATCTTCCTCAATTTCTATGCCCAAAGATGATTGTTTTGCCTCAATTTCCGTGCATGTTAGTAGCTGGAATCCTCCTTGATTTTCGTACAACCTATAGCTAACTGTCCCGAAATTCATGCCTCAATTTTCGAGCAAGAACATATTTGTTTCCTCGAAACTCATGCCCATATCCTTCTAAAAAATTGTGCCCAACTCCTTGAATTTCATGCTGTATCACATGAAATTCGTGTTG
This sequence comes from Pinus albicaulis, assembly GCA_034641835.2. Lineage (NCBI taxonomy): Eukaryota > Viridiplantae > Streptophyta > Pinopsida > Pinales > Pinaceae > Pinus > Pinus albicaulis. Next base: position 109,515,945 of record CM076577.1, on the reverse strand, counting down.
CCTCTTTCTCCTAGAAAATCATGCTGCTATTTGTACAATATCCTTCTTGGAATTCGAACCCTTCTCTCAAGTATGCAATTTCTCCTCCTTGAAGTTTTGTCATCTCCTCTCTTCTCCTCATGCTCTCTCAAGTGTGAAGTGAAGAATGATTTCTATTTTCCTCTTTGTCTCATTGGAAAAGATTCCATCCCTAAACTTATGATCCAATGGTTGAGATTTCATCCTCAAATCTCAAGATGTATGGTTGAGATCATTTCTCCCAAATGACCCCCATCATACATTGGCCCCGTCACTTAAAATTCTTCTAGTAAATTTTTCAAGTTGTGTATCTTTTTAATTTCTTGCATAAAGTGTTTTCTCAGCTCACTTTAATATTAGAAAAGTACACTATGTACTTTTAGGATAAAGTCACTTTAAAAAGTACAAGTGACTTTAATATTAGAAAAAGGACATGGTACAATACTTCTAAGTACCTTTTCTCACCATGACATTAATATAACTCATAAATTTCATTGAGACGAAAGTCATTAATGTGCTCACTAGGCTAAAAGGGATAAAAGCCTAGTAACAGCTCTCCCTGGTACTATTTTCAATAGTTGCCATATTTGACAAAATAAACCTTGAATATATTTCATTATTTGTTTAATATTCTTCAATTCATTGTACTATTTTCCTTCATCCTTCATTGTGCCATTCATCTATTTTTTAGAAGCAACACCATCGAAACAAAGTTACATTTTTTTAATGTGGACACATAAATTGTTTCACAATCAATTATGTAACATCCAATTAACAAATTTCAAGCATTACCCTGAGATGATGTTTGTTTTCATCAATATAAAAAAAATATTAGTAAACACATGGGTCTTAATTGGTATTTCTAATCCCTTCACTCAAAAGGGTTAACCAATCATTAGTTGTTTGTATATCGATGAGTCTATTAAAATCTACTCAAATATTCATAATCAACATTTAATATGCCAATTTAGCATTGTGTATTCCATAGCACTATGATTAAGAATTATAATCTTCAACATCATTATTCAATAAACTTTTCTTGCCATAATAAATATATTCCCTTACACTAAGTCAACATGCCATGATTCTCACAACATATATAATTATATGTTAAGACCTTTAAAATATATATATATATATATATATATATATATATATATATATATATATATATATATATATATATATATATATATATATATATATATATATATTTTAAATGATTTCCTCTTTAATAAACACACTTAAAGGACAACATCATAATAATTTACAAATTAACAACATAACTAACTTTAAACTCACTATTCTATACACTCATTAACAATTTGTATTTATATATACCATCTATTTTTATTTTTTTATTACATTTCAATACACTTTTTTTTCGTAAGTGTTCTATTTTCTCACAATATTAATATATTTATCTTTTAACCTTCTGATTTTAATGAAATGTTTACTATATTTCCAAAAATAATTATACCTTATTTTAAAATATATATATATTTCATATTAATTTAATTTTCACATAACATATATATTTAAAAAAATTATATATATTATTATTTTATTTAAGAAAATATAATTTTTTTTTTCTATAAAATTATAATACAAAATTACATATATTTGAAAAATAATGTAATTTCAAAATTAAAATGTATTTAACACAATTTTTAAAATTTATATATATATATATATATATATCATATGTACCCCGATGATTATATTTAAACACCTATATATATATATATCATACAAAAATTTGATGATTATATTTAAACACCTTTCACCTTATTAGTCTCTGCCAACAACAATGCAGGGGCTATAGCGATTGATTTGGCATTGAATTTATATAAATTTTGGTTGACCAACCTCTTTACTAAAAGTTAACGTAATTTTCACCTCCCGCAATTTAGATTCATGAACATTTAACCAAAGTTTTGAATTGGAGGTCTTATTGGAAACCTCGCGTGTATCGAGGCAACATGGACGCAACATTACACATATATCCAAAGATTATACTACACTTGTAAGGTTTAAATATTATTTATTCATTCACACATTTTTCACAGCTAGACTAATGCTAGCATTAGTCTTCTGACATTAAATGCTTAATAATATTATACATGGTTAAATATACATATCACCCATTTGGTTTGCTCTCATGGGTTTGCTGTCACTTCCGGCCACTTGGCTTGTTTTTTCATTTTTTTGCCTGCCACTTGGCTGAGTTGTTGCCACTAAGAATATTTTCCTCTGGAAAGTTTCCATATGGCTCGAGTCGAGTATTCATGGCCAGTGCTACAATAATGCTCTATTTTTCCACTTCTTGGTGATAAAGGCTATGTTTCTCAGAAAAGGAAAGCACACGAAATGATTGAAGAATGGGAGCGAGATTTCTAGCCTCACACTTACAAGGAGCTCAACGTAGTGAGGGTTCTGGCCTCACACTTACAAGGAGATCAACGTAGCAAAGAATGGGTTCCACGACTAAAGCTCAATGAAAACATATTGGGAAATGGGGGCTTGGGACCAAGGCAACATGCAGTCAAGTCCATAGCAGCATGCCTTCAGATGTTGTGTTATGTTGTCATTGCATCCCATCTTCAAGAACAATCTATAATATTCTGAATAGTTTATTATTTATCTGAAATGGAAGTACTTGAAAATTTGTGCAAGGTATCCATTTCCATTAATTAAATGTGTGCAAAATTCTCCATGTCTTGTTGCATAAAACAAAGTGTTTTTGGTAACTGTATAAGAGTTTATGTGTGAAGGCAAGTTAATTTAATTTTCTTTTTAACATATTAAATCATAAATTTTCAGCAAGATAACTTTAGCATAACATGACACAAATGTTTGATGAGCAGTTCACCCCTCCTGGGCTACGTCTGCTGGATCAAGCCTCCCAAAATGAGCTTGTCCTCTTATATTAAAATGCTCCAAAATGTTAATAAAAGTTTAAAAGTTTCTCAATATAAAAATATGAATGAAAATATTGATTCATAAGACATGAGAAAGCCAAGAATGCCTTTCCAAATTCACTAAATAGTGAAGAATTACCATAAACAGTGATTTCTTCAATAAGGCCCTGACAGCTCTTTGAACTCCTCTGTAGCTTTTCGGGCTGTAGAAGTCCTCAAACAGATCTGAAACCTCTTCCATTAGGTTCATAAGGTCGAAAATATCTGAAAATGATCTTTGGTTCACCTCAAACAGAGAGGTACAACTCAAAACAACTCCATTTCCCAAATGGCCCTGGTGGACCTGAAAACTCTCCTGAAGGTTTTCGGCCTCTGAAAGTCTTCAAAAAATTCTGAAACCTCTTCCAATAGGTTTATAAGGTGGAAAATAGCTGAAAACTATCTTTGGTTCTCCTCAAACAGAGAGGTACAACCCAATACAACTCCATTCCCCCAATGGCCCTGATGGCTCAAAAAGATTCCCTGAAGCTAAAATGGCTGTAGAACACCTCTAATACATCTATAACCTATCCTAATGGCTCTATAATGCTGAAAATAGTCAAAAATGACTTTTGGTTCACCTCAAATGGTTAACCATAGCTTAACACAGCTCCAACTCCCTCTTGGCCCTCATGGCTCTCAATGCTTCCCTGAATAAAAAGGGACTGAATATCAAATCCAATGGCTCTAAAAAATATTCCAATGGATCCATAATCCTCTGAATACCTGAAATAAAAAAAAAAATTGTTCCAAAAGGTTCTCCCTATTAGAAGTTATGACCAAAACAATATTTTCCCAATATCCCCTAAACAAACTCCACCAAATGTGGAGAAACTGGAGTTAGGCCGACTAAAATGGCCATCCCGCCAAATTTGGTGCGCTCCTCCAAATCTGCCGGTCAGATAACTGTAGCATTTAATGTTGGGCGGTTAGGGTGGACACATGTCCGCAGCGTCCGCGGTTTAGCATGTTGATTTAACGTAACCATAACTTAACGTGTTATTAACATTTATAATATGGCCACATGTGGTGGCTAGCAATCCACACCATAACTGTCGTATTATAGCCCTTGGTCTAAGTGATATGGTCATGTTGAATGGGGGCTAGCCCCTTTAAACCTTTCGCCCAAAACTATTTCACTCGTCAAATATATGCTGAGAACATTAATAATTAAGTAATATGTTGTAGCCGGTGTGGTTGGGTCTGAGTGCTTGCTGGAGTGAGGTTGGCGGTTCAATCCCACAGACTTCAAAAATAATTTTAATCACGCCACCATTTCACCAACCAGGGGGCCATGTGGCGGCCTCCGGGCCTGCCACGTGGTAGCCCGTAATTGGTCAGATTATCGAACAATCAAACCATTGAAGAATACCTATATGCCAAGTGTCGAAATATAATTGGCCCAGGTGGAATATTTTAGGGAATATTCCTTTTTAAAATTTTCAAATTTGGAAGTCAAACCTGGTCAAACTGGTCTTTTGCATGAAATTGTGAATTTTCAAACTTGAATAACTTTCACATACAGTGTCGGATTTGAGTACCGTTCACGGCGTTAGGATCATATTTCCGAGGCCTATCAGGTCATTCAGGTTGAAAATGATTTTGAACACTTCCAATTTTGAGATTTTTCCATAGCCCGGACTTGAGCTCTTGATCAATGATAGTCCTCAACGCTCTCGTGGTAGGATTTCAAGTATTCATGCACTGAAGGGGACGAACATGGATGCAACAGGTAGAAAGGCAACATATATCAAGAAAAAAAACTTGGAATGGTGCACAGTCCATCTCAGTGAAGATGGATTGGAATTCCCAACAAGAAGAATATCTTATGGTAGTGAATACTTCCATAATTCCATTGATATCTTGCTTCTTAATGACATTATTGTGATTTTTATGCAATCAAAGATTCTGCTTACTCGTTTTTCTAGGGAACACTAAAAATGCAGAAGAAAATGTACCTAGTCATCTCTAATGTTTAATACTACCTTACCTATAGGCATACAAGAAATGGTCGACTCCTCTAAGCATGGAAATACTCAAGCCTCATGCGACCTCAACAAGAATAGAATGAAAAAATCAAAGGGCGGTCCCCCATTAACATCTCAACCTTCGAACCTATGCCTGCAAGCATACGAGAAATGGATGATTCCTTTAAGTATATAAAGACTCAAACCTCATGCCTCTTCATAAAAACCATAAAAATAAGGTAATCAATCCACCCCCAATAAGTGCAATTTTGTTACTTAAAATGTTTAATGTGAAATTGATATTCATAGGTTGCATTTACATTATCCGAGGACTAAGCCAAGCCCCATACGAATCCTCAAGTGCTTTGGGAAGATCTAAATGGAACAATGTCACGAATGGATGGATGCCTGAAAGAAATTAGGAAAACAACAAATCGAACAATTTACTGTATAAATAGTAATAAAATTACACAGCCTTGTAGTGCCCACCATTTTGTAGAATATCATCGATCAGATTATTGTGATATTCAATTGCAGTCATGTTGATTTCACCTCTTCCCTCTGGGGCTAGAAGACAATTATCACACAAAATACAAATTCACAAGTATAATTTTCACACCTCACATTTGAGATTCCAGTATAACTTATTCACTGTGACTAGTTCACGAGTTTAGCATTACGGGGCATAATTTACCTAGGAGGATTCGAGACCAGGATATGGAGAAACTGTGGGAACCTAGTCCAAGTGAAGCCATAAGATAGATACCTTCCTGTTTCATTTTATGAAGATAATATATTAGATGAATGTGATTACACCTATTGTTTGTTAATACAATATCTATGAAGATAGTGGCATTGATTTCACCTATTGTTTGTTAATACAGTGCCAAGATAATGGTGTTTTTCTATCTTGTTTGTTTAATATGTGTTTTGAATCTATAAAATAATTAGACTATGGCTTAGACCCTTACTAGATATCTGTGATATTGGTCAACTTCCATGTCTCCATTACTGCTATCTTTTATTCTACCTATCCATGATCGTAGTTGATTTATGTAAAATCTGTCAAATTTCTTTTCCCAACCAACCACCTATATCATGTTCATTATGCCAATTAATAGTTTGAGGCTAATGGAAAACTGTGAGATACTGGGCACATACCAGGCATATGTGTTAAGCTGCCCCATGTGCTAGGACCCTTGCCATCTTCCTTGACTGCTCCTTCATACTGAGGGACATGTCAAGAGCCAAAGAAAACACTAATGAGAACTCGATCATGTTAAGAAATTATTTATTTCTCACATATTTATCCATACAGAATTTAGAGAAACTTCACGCGCCATATATTTATGTTTATGCATGATCTGCTGAAAAAGATGTATCAAACATGAAATCTGAGGGGAAGTTGTTCCTGTCCAGCCTACATGTCCTCACCTGAAAGCCTAATAAATAATAGAAGAGTAGTACCCACATCAATGCAGACACCTCCATGTCTGGTAAAATGGAGCGATCAAATTGTACAAAATCACAACTGCCCAGATGAATTAATGGTTATATAGAATCAAATGATGCCTCAGGTCACGAAGGCATGTTGGATAATTAATCTCAACCACCACATTAAATACATTGACAAGCAACCATACCTCAATGAATGTTTTGCAGGTTAAAGGACATGGAGTAAATGAATTTCTGAGCAGATTACATAACCCATTCCACAACAGAGTAAATTAATTAAAAGTCAATTTGAAATTTATTAATGTTCAGTAGAAATGCATGGGCAAACATTTACTCATCCCCAATGTTCAGAAAATGATGTCCACCCATCCCATTGTATTAAATTTTGTCTATCATGAATTAATGTGTTAGATATATATGTTTTGAATTAACAAGCAAGTATAGGTTGAATGTAATGTGGCGGATGTAAGTCTAGAAAGACAAGAAGGAGAAAATCATGGAGCAAATTTTGGTGGGCGCGTGAAAACAAGTTACAGGTTTACTGGTAAAGGAGCTACAACCTCCATATGTGAATGTATTTGATTATTTTAAGTTATAATATAAAGTTTGGTTATTCACGATATAGTTCTGGAAATTTTCACGTATCATTCTCACCACAACACTCTGTTTTACTCTGTTTCACTGTGAGTAAAATTATTCGATTATATTTCCTCCTCTATAGTTGCGATTTTAATCTCCCCCACTCTGTATTAAGAGGAAGACCTTCATGATTTTTTTTCCTCAACTGTATGGTTTGGATTAAGTCATCTCCACAAATTTGTGCAAAGTCTCTGTGTTGGGGAAAAAAATTTCCTCTGTTTTTAAAATTTTTAACATGGTATCAGAGCGGGTTTAAAATTTCAGTAAAAGGAAGTGTTTTTACTGAGGAGTTAAAAGGAGTTATAAATTTTTGTGGAGTATATTCTCCAGCAGTGAGAAAATTTTCACACAGTGAGAAATTTTTTACACAGTAAGAAAGTTTGTTTACACAGTGAAAATGGTAGCAACAAGCACAAGCTTGAATAATCCACAAATACCTTAGTTTAATGGAAAATATTATGACTATTGGGCTATAAAAATGAAGGCTCTATTTTTTTCAAAAGACATTTGGGAATTGGTGGAGAATGGTTTCCAAGAACCACCAGATGCAGTAGCATACAATGCTTTGACACAAGCAGAAAGAGATTTGTTCAGGGACAACAGGAAGATGGACTCAAAAGCCCTCTTATATATTTTTCAGGCAGTTCATGAAAGTATCTTCCCAAGATTTGCAACAACAACGAAGTCCAAGCAAGAATGGGATACCCTCCAGACAACCTACCAAGGCATGGAAAAGGTGAAGACAAAAAAACTACAAAAGTTGAGAAGAGATTTTAAGACAATTTATATGAAATAATTTGAGAATGTAGACTAATTTTTTAAACATGTAATTGGGCTGGTTACCCAAATCAGGTCTCATGGTGAGACACTTGAGGAAAGCATAATAGTTGAGAAAATTCTTAGAAGTTTGCCAGCAAGATTTGATGCCATAGTTGTGGCAATATAAGAGACAAAGGCCTCTCAAAATTTTTAGTGGATGAGCTATATGCATCACTGATTTCTCATGAACACAGATTGAACAAAGGAACAACTCAATCATTGGAGAATGCATTCAAGACACAAGTTTCATTTGGTCAAGGTAGAGGTTGAGCAAGAAAAAATTATAGAGGAAGAGGAAGAAGCCCACACAGAGGTGGAAGAAGCAGCCCTTCAAGTTCAAGTGGAAGGGGAAACAATCAAAATACAAGCCAAGGCCCAAGCCAGAATCAAGCACAAGGTCAGAGGTATGATACATCTCAAGTTCAATGTCATTATTGTAAGAAGTATGGTAATTATGCAAATGAATGTAGAAATAAGCAATATGACATAAGTAACAAACAAAGTGAAAATTTTATAAAGGAAAATCAGAACCATGATAACATGTTTTTAGCTTGTAATGTAGCACAAGAAAAACAAGGGGATGTATGGTTCTTAGATTCAGGGTGTAGAAACCACATGACTGGAAACATATAAATGTTTTCCAATCTAGATGAAAGTGTGAAATCATAAGTGACATTAAGGACTGATAGCAAAGTCTTGGTCACGGGAAAAGGAAAAGTAGACATTATAACAAAGAAGGGAGAGGATAAGTTCATGTCATATGTTTACTTTGTCCCTAGTTTGAAACATAATCTCATAAGCAATGGATAACTCATGCAAAAGGGCTACATTGTCCTTTTCAAGAATGATGTGTGCACAATTTTGGATAAGCCCCCAAGTAGACATATGATTGCAAAATTTCACATGAAAAATAATAGAATGTTTCCTCTCAAGCTAAAATCAGACTTGAAGGAAGAAGGTGCTCAAACACAACTATTAATGAATTCACAGGAGGATTAAAGAAATGTAACAATTGTCACACAAGAAAACTTTCAAGCAAAAATTAAAGATGAAAATTGGTTATGTCATTTGAGATTTGGTCATCTCAACTTTGGAGGTTTTAATTTGTTGCATAGGAAAGGTATGGTGAAGGGTTTTCCACTCATAGAAAAACTGGACAGCCTATGTGAAGGATGCATCTTGGGAAAACAACATATCAAATCATTTCCAACAGGAAAATCAATAAGGGAAAAGGCACTCTTGGAAATTGTCCACTCAGATTTATGTGGACCAATGCAGACATGGCAACCATTATATTTTGACCTTCATAGATGACTACACAAGGAAGACATGGGTCTACTTTTTAAAATAAAAAAGTGAAGTGTTTGACTGCTTCCGCCACTACAAAGTTCTTATTGAGAAGCAAAGTGGACACTACATCAAAGTGTTGAGGATTGATAGAGTTGGCGAATATATCTCAAGTGAATTCCTACGTTTTTGCAGGGAGCATGGAATTCACAAGAAATTTACAACAAGGTATACACCTCGGCAAGATGGTGTCACGGAAAGAAAGAATAGGACCATTATGGAAATGGCAAGGAGTATGTTGAAGGCAAAGCATTTTCCAAATGATTATGAGCTGAAGCTGTCACTTGTGAAACATATATTATTAATAGGTGTCCAACCAAAAGTGTTGTGAATGTTGTTCCTGAAGAGGCATGGAGTGGAAGAAAGAAATATGTCACTCAAATGAGAGTGTTTGGGTGTGTGGAATATGCATATGTCCCAGATGAGTTGAAGAAAAAGTTGGACAACAAGGGGGAGAAATGTATATTTGTTGGATACATTGATGAATCCAAGGCATACAAGTTCTACAATCCATCAACCAAGAAAGTCATAATCAACAGAGATGTTAAGTTCATAGAAAAGGACGCATGGGATGGAAGTTTAGAGAAGACAGTCAATGTGAAGACATGTATGTCACATGAAGACAAAGAGGAATTGACCGCAACAAGTAATTCCTCAATGATGACTCCTCCTCCACCTACAAAAGCTCAAAAAAGTAGTCAACATATGACACCAAAAAAAAATAATAGGACAATGTTGCGCAACCAAGAAAGTGATTCTCCAAGCACACCACAAGGATCTACAACTCCATCTACTTTAAGCGCAACACCAAGCCCACCTTCAGCGAACATAAGAAGACCAAAATTCATAAATTTAAATAAAATTTATGAGCAAGATGAAGTTGATAGTAACTCTGGTCTAAATTATTTATTTGAATTGTTTTGTCATGTAGATGACCCAATACATTTTGAAGATGCAATAAAATAAGAGAAATGGGTTGCGGAAATGGATGAAGAAATAGGAGCAATAGAAAAGAATGACACATGGGAGTTAGTGGACCTTCCACAAGGAAAAGAAGTCATTGGAATGAAGTGGGTCTATAAGACCAAGAGCAACATTTAAGGCAAGATTGAAAGGCATAAAGCAAGGATAGTTTTCAAAGGTTACAAGCAAAAGCATGGAAGAGACTATGTAGAAACATTTGCGCTAGTCACGAGGATGGAGACAATGCGTACAATGTTGTCGATTTCCGAACAACATAAATGGAAATATTATCAAATGGATGTAAAATCAACGTTCTTGAATGGAGTGTTGAAAGAGGAGGTATATGTTGCGCAACCTCCTAGTTATGAGATAGAAGGCCAAGAAGAAAAGGTGTATAGGTTGCAGAAAGCTCTCTATGAGCTGAAGCAAGCACCGCCTGCATGGTATAGTAGGATAGATGCTTACTTGATGGACAATGGGTTCGACAAATGTGATGGTGAACCTACTCTCTACATCAAAGAAAGTGACGGTAAGCTTCTTATTGACATTTTGTATGTAGATGATTTGATTTTTACAGGGAGTGATGATTTTATCATCGCTGATTTCAAAGAAATCATGAAAAGTGAGTTTGAAATGACTGACTCGGGGTTGTTAAGATATTTTTTGGGCATAGAAGTGAAGCAAACAAGAAATGAAAATTTTATCTCTCAAGCAAAGTATGTTGCAAAATTTTTAGAGAGGTTCAATATGAAGAACAACAAGCCAACACCAACTCCAACAGAGATGGGGTTGAAGTTGAGAAAGGAATATTGCAGCAGCAATGTCAATCCGACATTATACAAAAGTATGGTGGGCAACCTAATGTATTTGACCACAACTAGGCCTGATATAATGTATGCAGTGAGTTTGGTGTCGAAGTTCATGGAGACATCCAAGGAAACGAAAAGTATTTTAAAGTATGTCAATGGGACAAAGGAGTATGACATTTTGTACTCCGCAACGGATGATTTTAGGCTGGTTGGTTACACTGACAATGATTGGGCAAGAAGTGTTGATGACAGAAAGAGCACATAAGGATATGTTTTTCATTTGGATTCGAGAGTCATTTCATGGGCTTCCAAGAAGCAGCTGATAGTGTCATTGTCAACAACAAAAGCTAAATATGTCACCGCAATAGAAACATCGTGTCAAGCAGTTTGGATGAGAAGGATGTTGCGGGATTTATGTCATGAACTAGATGGAACAAGCACTATTTTTTGTGACAACAATTCAACAATTGCACTATCAAATAATTCTGTCTTTCACAAGAGGACAAAGCACATTGATGCTAAATATCATTTTATAAGAGAATTATTCAACAATGTTGAGATTATGTTGTAGCACTGCAGGTCAGAAGAACAATTTGCAGACATCTTCACATAGCCATTGACACGTGAAAATTTTGTTGATCTCAGATATTTTTTTGGAATGGTCAATGGCGGAAGTTGCGATTAAGGGGAGTGTTGGAGAATTAATCTCAACCACCATGTTAAATACACTGACAAAAAACTATACCTCAGTGAATGTTTTGCAAGTTTCAGATTGTGTTTGCAGGTTAAAGGACATGGAGTAAATGAATTTCTGAGCAGAGTACATAACCCATTCCACAACAGAGTAAATTAATTAAAAGTCAATTTGAAATTTATTAATGGTCAGTAGAAATGCATGGGAAAACATTTACTTGTCCCCAATGTTCAGAAAATGATGTCCGCCCATCCCATTGTATTAAATTTTGTCTGTCATGAATTAATGTGTTAGATATATATGTTTTGAATTAACAAGAAAGTATAGGTTGAATGCAAAGTGTTGGATGTAATTCTGGAAAGACAAGAATGAGAAAATTTTGGAGAAAATTTTGGTGGGCGCGTGAAAACAAGTTACAGGTTTTACTGTGTGTAAATTACGCAACCCTGATGAATGTAAGAACTCTTATTTTACTGGTAAAGGAGCCACAACCTCCATATGTGAATGTATTTCATGATTTGAAGTTATAATATAAAGTTTAGTTATTCGCGATACAGTTCTGGAAATTTTCACGTATCATTCTTACCGCAACACTCTGTTTTACTCTGTTTCACAGTGAGTAAAATTATTTGATTATATTTGCTCCTCCATAGTTGCCATTTTAATCTCCGCCACTCTGTATTAAGAGAACAAAATTCATTATTTGTTTTCCGCAACTGTATGGTTTGGATTAAGTCATCTTCGCAACTCTGTGTAAAGTCTCTGTGTTGAGGAAAACAATTTCCTCCGTTTTTAAAAATTTTAACAGAATGGTGGGTTGTTGGTAATGGTAAGGATCCAAAGTTATCCCTATGGAATTACTTTAAAATAGATATTTTAAGGTCCAAATCCTGTCATTCTCCCTAGTAACTCTCGAAAATAGTAAGATTCACAAGATCTTTTGTTTCCAAATCTACTCATAAAATAAGACAATCGAGACGGTTGGGGAGCAGGCACCCATCTTGGCTGGATGACAAACTCTTTTAGCTATAACTTTTATTTCAATTTCTAATTTTAATAATACGTGAGTGGATACGCATCATTCTTTCAATTTATTAGCAAATTATATATATATATATATAATGAATTATAGAAAGGTAAGTGTGCATATTTGAACACGACCACATGTGTTGACTTTCTCTTCTCTTTTTTATTTCAGTAGGAATCTATGAAGAATTATATAATTTCATTAAATCTACAGAGTGTTGCCTTTGATTTTGTCTTCGGGTTGAAAAAGAAAGGAAAAACCAAAACGAGAGCGTCTCTTTCATTCCTTCATGCGCTCATCATATATGCCCTCAATAGTTTTTTTAGGTTTTTCTTCTAGCACCCACAGGGTTGTCCCTATTCTATTCCTTACAAACCTTGAGCCCAAGTGTAGTAGTAGTTAGTGTTTGCAATGGAGGATCTGGGAAAGTGCGGGGTGGATTATGTGCCTCGCTCACCCTTGAAATTTATGCATAGAGCGGCAGTAGTGTATGCAAACTGGAAGTCCATAATCTATGATCAAGGAGGTGTTCACTTTACGTGGGCCGAGACATCGTAGCATTGAAGACGTGTAGCATTGTCTATTGTTAATCGTTTCGAGATACGAAAAGTAGACGTGGTCTTAGTTTTGGTGCCCAATGTTCCTACTCTTTATGCCGCCTATTTGGCCGTTCCAATGGTCGGAGCTGTTCTCAACACCATCAATCCTCGCCTTGACGCTCGCAACGTCACCACCATTATTTCCCACTCCCGTGCTAAGCTCTTATTGGTTGACTACCAATCACTTCCCCTCACCAAGGACACCCTCTCCCTTCTCGAATTGCCTCTAGTCATTCCTTTCCTTGCAGCTGCTCACATTTCTCGACTGTTTAATAAAGTTGGGGTTGTAATTAGGGAACTTACGAGGAGATGGTTCAAGGTGGGGATACATGTTTAGAGTCTGTAAAGTCGGTGGGCGAATGGGAGGTGATTGCCCTAAATTGCACGTCGGGAACAACATCGGCACCAAAAGGAGTTGTATACAACCATAGAGGAGCATACCTGAGCTGCATGTCTATGCTGCTTCTGTGGGATATGGGAAGAGAGCTGGTTTACCTATGGATGCTTCCCATGTTCCACTGCAATGTTTCGAAATTCACTTGGGCCATCACAGGCAAAGGTGGAACCAACATCTGTATTCGCAACACGATTGCGGAAGGTATATACAGAGCCATAAATGAGCATCGTGTCACTCATTTTGTGGCCCTTGTTAAATAGAAAGGCCAATTGTATGGAAGAATAGTTTATAACCTTTAAATCAAAGCACTTGAAAACACATATGTTAAGCTGCATTGATAATAATATAGAAGAATTCACTATTACAAAGCTTAAAAATTAGATAGTAAATAGTTGAATGATAAGACTATCTCAAAGAGATATAATCCATGAATTATTTTATTAAAATAATTTACCAATTCAATGTTATACATGTGTTTTTCTTGCCTCTTCTTAAATATTGCAAGTGAGACATTATTATTATAATGAGGACATTGACTCTAAACCATTTTAATGTGTAAAGCTTCCAACTCACTCCACTCTTTTAATTTTAAGAGAAATCAATGCTTATTTTAGCATGTCTATCAACGTTTATAGAATGACTTTGCATGTTTATGAGTAGTTATGGTATTAGATTTTTTTTTGTTAATTTTTTTTTCTTAAATTAGATGGTTGTCTCAGTAAAGACAGATCTAGTCTCCTTGCTTACAGTAATGACCAACAAAGTGAAAAATAAATAGCAAAATTAAAAAAATTTGATGGCTTTTACCATTTTGCTAGCATTTTCCATTATAACAGAGAATGCTCATGGTTCTGACCTAGTTTGAACAGTAATTGACATGAAAATTGTGCCATTCTATGAGCTGGTGCGATTTTTAAATACTTGTAGCTACGTTTTCACTCATTTATTTGGTAAATATCTGTAAATCACGGTGGGGCATATGCTGATGACCGTTGCATGCTTTGGAAATCTTGACTCGCCAGTTTACGTTGCATCGTGACTTATTCTATTTTGTTGGATTCTGCCGAGGAAGCTAAGGATAAAAGAAACAATGAATTAATTTGCATGCATGCAATTAAAAATTTGTACACTATTTATATATCATTATAAAATATGTAAAACTAAGCACTAGCGATGAGTTATATATATTTTTACATTGATTAAATGGATAAAACAATGCCGAACTCACAACCAATCATCTTCATCCATAATATAATTTGCGACTCAAACAAAAATATAAATATCAATAACATATAATTATATAAGGGTTTATAGGTAGATTTTCAACCTAGTTATGATATCATATATAACAACCCAAAATTAAAATATACAACTAATTATACTAATCATGCGATTGATAATCAACACAAGAACTATTCAACAAATTAGCATAACATTTTTGAAAAACACGAGCAAAGACGACTTACCTGTAGTGATGATATTCCTTATTTGTGATTTTGGAGTTGAATGCTATTTGAATCCCGCTAATTGCAACATAGGTTTTGGGGACAAATCTCCACCCAACTATAGGCTCATCTGCACATAATATTTCTACAACTGGCCACCCCGAGCCCTCAATCAACGTACTACTGCCAATGTTTCCGTTGCCTCTCAACACTCTTCTAAAGAAGAATGATTAATGCTTCTCATCCCCCTTTTTTTCATTAAATAGAACAAACGATTCCAAAACTAAAAATGGATTGAAAATGGATTTGCATGTACAGAATCCATGTGTCAACATGCAAACTTTTATTTCTTGTTTTAAGTTGTATTAGTTTAATATTTCTGGTAATTTAACTTTTTATTTTATTCCCTTTCACTTTTTGTTAACTTTACTTATTCTTACTATTTTTATAGTTTACTTATATATATTTATTTAGAACTTCATTTTATTATTTACTATTTTATTTATTTAATATTATTATATTTTCTTCCTTATTTATTATTTATTTACTATTATTATCTTTTCATTATTATTTATTTACTATTATTATCATTTATTTATATTATTTAGATTTATTTATTTATTTATTATTATTACGGGGCATTACATAACGATTACGCTTACTTAGGTGAGAAAGCTAGTAGAAAGACCCATAAGATAGCCACTTCGCAGAAAATTAATTTATTTAACTATTTCTTAAAGTTAGATTTAGGGAAAATTTAAAAATCCTAAGTTAAGTTATGATTTAATCTCAACGCTTCATCAAGATCTAATATTAGTTGTTGAAAGTGATTGTGAGGCTTAGGTCGAAATTATAAGAAGGGATAGAGCGAGAAAGTAGCCAATTTGAAGAGCACAAATAGTGTGTGTCACCTCAATGAAGGGAGAGACTAGGGTTTCAGGGGATCACAAAGTTTCAACGACCAAGAGGGAGAGGTAGAGTGAGGGCCGAGTTGCTCTAACTCAGAAAGAATTAGCACAACCATTTAGATCGCACGTGTGTGTAGAGACATAGAACTATGAATCCATACAAGGTGCAGATATGTTGAACTGCACAATCATTTGCTAGAGCAAGTGCACAGAAGGAGTTCAATTTTCCTTGGAGACGCTGATAAAAAATTTCTGTGCTGAAAGAGAAGTTTTCCCTTGCTGTAATTTTTTCGAAGAATTACCTTTTGCTGAAGATAATAAAAGACACAAAGTTTCCAGGTTTCCCCCATAGTTAGGGTTTCTAGGGTATATCTTGTGTTCTATGTGTTGAATGTGTTTGTACTCTAATTTATTCTTTTCCGCTGTGTATGCTAAGTTAGAAAACTCAGTGTTTTTGTAATTTAAGTTTCCAGACCAACAATAGTTTTATTTATGGCAACACACTTACACAATTGCAAATAAGTAATTGGGTTTTAAGGGAAACTAACATGGTATCAAAACATAGCCTTTGAGTGAAGACTAAACACAATTTTTATCTTCAGGAGTAGGTTCTGTGATTCAGAGAGAGCGCGTTAACCAAATTGATTTGGTCGCTAGGGTTTATGGGCAGTGAAAATTGGCAGTATGGCATATCAGGGCCTCATATTCGAGGGCCTCATATTCGAGTATAGGGCATGAGAATATTGTTGTGGTGCTGGAGGAACAAGGGATGTGGGATTTTGTTGATAATGTTCCAGTTGCACCCAATGAACCTTAGTAGTTGGCTGCGCATAACCAATGAGATGCTAAGGTGAGAAGAATTATCTTGGAGGGAATCAAAGACAACATCATTCCTCAATTGAGTATGAAGAAGATAGCTAAGGCTATATGGACTTCCATCACTGGCCCCTATTTGGGTTCAAGTGAGGCCAAGAAACTAGTGTTGAAGGATAAACCATCGACTATTAAAATGTCAAAGTCTGATTCCGTTGCGTCTTAACTCATCAAGTTTACCCAAGTGAGGGAAGCGTTGGGTGGTGTGGGGGAGACAATTCCATATAAGGATCTAGTAAATTTTTCTCTATTGGGTTTCACCAAATCTTAGCAAGCCTTCACAGATGGGATATGTGCCACATAAAAGCTTCTAGATTGGGAGCGATTATGTGGTGATTGTGTTTAAGAAGATATTCATAGACAAGCTCAATCTGGGTCTCGTGTTAAGACTGAGGAAGATGATTTTTTTTTTTCCCTAGCCAACAAAGGGGGAAAGTCAAAGGGAAATAAGAACAATGGTGGTGGAGAGTCAAGCTCAAAGGGAGAGAAGAAGAAAAAGGATCTAAACAAGATTAAGTGCTTTTTGTGCCACCAACTTGGGGACTATGCTACTAAATTCCCTAACAGGAAGAAAGGGTCCAAGGAGGACCAAGTAACAACCTCTATAGAGATAGATGAGTTCTCTTCTCATTTTGAGGAGGATATTTCACTCATTTCTTGCATGGAAATCTTAGTGGATACTATTTTATGGTATGTAGAAAATGATTTATCCTATCACATGATAGGGAACAAGAACTGATTTAGTGAACTGTCAAAAAGGGACATGCAGTTCGACATTGAGATGGTAGATGATGGGAAATACCAGGTTGAAGGCACTGGTACAATCTGATTTGAGAGGGATTCTGGAAACCCTATGTATGTTAGATACATCCTTTACGTATCAGGGCTCAAGAAGAACCTCATTTTAGTTTCAACATTGGAGGATAAAGGGCACAAAGTGATATTAATACAAGGTAGGGATTTTATAAAACCCTTAGACTCTAAGGTGGCTAAGAATATTGGGGTTAGGGATAAGAGTCTGTACAAATTGTAGTTTGAAATAGCTGCAACATTAACTAATAGAGAAATATGTGACTCAGTTAGGGAGCTTAGGGAGTTATAGCATAGGCGTATGGGAGTTCTGCATCGTGGATCACTAAATATTCTCAAGGAGACAGTGACAGGGTTTCCATAATGCAATGTGGATCAACATGAGGCGTGCAAGGGTTGTACACTTGAAAAGTATGCTAAAACCTCTTTTACTAACAGAGACAATAGGGGTAAGGGAATCTTGGACCTTGTTCATTCACATGTTTGTGGTTATTGGGTACAAGTTCTATGTCACCTTCATAGATGATAATTCGAAGAAGACCTAGATAATTTTCATGAAAAATAAGGATGAAGTCTCCTTGAATTTTTTAGAGTACAAGGCCTTGGTTGAGAACCACACTGACAAGAAAATAAAGGTGTTAAGGTTTGATAATGGTGGGGAGTACACCTCAAACACATTCAAGGAGTTGTGTGCCAATGAGGGCATAAGGAGGGAGCTCACTACATCATATAATCTTCAACAAAACGAGGTGGCAGAGTGTAAGAACAAGGCCATAGTTGGAGCGACCAAAGCCATGTTGCATTACCTGGGGCTCCCCAAGTTTCTTTGGGCTGAGGCATGGAATACAAAATTTTATTACAGAAACAGAGCCCACATAAAGTGTTGGGGCTGTTGATTTTTGGTAGCTGGGGCTGATATTCAAAATGGAGGAAAAAGTTAAATTTGAATTAAATCAATTTGTTTGAAGGTCAAATCTAATTGTTATGTCAAACCAACACAAGGAGACGTGCCCCTTGGGAACCTCATGACAACCATTTATACCTACTCGAACTTCTCACTTGGAGACATCAATTAAGATTACACACAATCATATGTTTTCTGTTCATATGTGCGAAGGGGAGAGTGTAGAAGATCAAATAAGTTTGGATAACGTTGATCACTATTTGACCAATTTTTTTGGCTACTTTTTACCAAATTTGTGAGGCAGCTGACCAAATTTATGAGGCACTATTTGACTATAATTCTGGGGCAGTTAACCACATTTTTGAGGTCAATTTGACCAAGTTTTCTGAGGCTTTATTAGTTCATTTTGTCTAAATTTTCTGATTCTTTGACGAAGTCCATTATGTGCAGTTTGACCAAGTTGATGTGCTGACTAGGTTTGACCTGTGGGATTTCTATGGTCCGTTTTACCTAATTTGACTCATGAATATCAAATTGTAGCTTTGCTGAAATAAATAATTTCTCTTAGAAAATATTGTTGGGTTTTCTCCCAAGTTTGGGTTTCCCAAGTGAAAAATTGTGTCTCTTTGTGTGCTTGGGTGTCTCTTTTTGACACTATTGTCATTATCACATCAATTTTGCAATTTTCTAGGTATACTTTCTTAATGATATATATGACATAAGGGAACTTGATTAAGAAATCATTATAAAATTATAATATCAAATTCTCTTCATAAAATAAACATGGTATCCGAGCTTAGGTGATGGAGCAACCATTAAAGAGACTTGAGGAAGCTAGTCTAGAAACAAAGGGAGCTTGGGATCATGTTTTGACTATGAATCCTTGAGAAATTTCATGGAACATGGCTCCTACATACCTTACAAGATGAAATGATGTAGTCTAATTTTTGTGTTGGGAGAAGGGTTCTACTTAGAGAAGAAGGCTGTGTTACTTATTTGCTGGATGAGAATGATACACAATGATTTGTATGTTATTTAAGGTATAATCGAGTTTTTATTTTTTCCTTGGAGGAGAGCCAAAGCCCTAGAAGGGAGGTTGAGAGGCCTCAAGACATGAGCATATATGGCTGCATATTACTAAGGTTAGGTTGCAGGCCTAGAAGGAATCGAGAGACCTCAGACCCTTGAGAAGCAGGGTCAAGATGCCTCAGAAGGACAAAAAAGTGTAAACAAAGAGGGCCGAGACTATGTATATGGCTGAATAGAGTTGTAGAATCAGGAGTGTGGTAACTAATAAGGTATATTTCAAGGCAAGATAAGAATTTATAAAGGGGTTTGAAGTAAACTTGTTGCTTTAAATTGCATAAGTAAAGATTTTCCATATATTGTCATGAACTTGGTACTATTGTGGAAATATGGTTGAATAAGGGTTGTTGACAAGTATGTGTAGAAGATGCATTGCATATGCCGTTGAAAGTTAAAATTGTATTGGATGAGATATGTTGCTAAGGTATTTCCAGAAAATATTGGTATATGGCCGAGTTTTCTTTCAAGCATTTGAGATATGATCAATTTGATTTGATTCAAGAAAGTGAATCTAGAGCCAGAGGGATTTGATGAGAAAGGATCACTAATATAAATTAAGAGAAGTCATAATGTTGAAAGTTTAGATTGGAAGGTATCCCACAACCCTTATGGTACTGGATTTGTGTGGATTTGACCCATGAAAAAGTGGTTTTGTTGGCAATGTACCAAACTGGTGGGATTTGGACCCAAAGTTGTAGGCTAAAGACACAATGTAAAATCATTGTTTATTATATTGTTTTCAAGAGGGGAACCTTTGATGGAATAAAGGGAACCTAAGGCCACAATGAAGATGACTTATGTTAATGAAAATAATTTTATTGCTTATCCTAAGTGTGTTTGAGCATGTAGGCTCAGGTTGGCTTAGGCTAAGGACATGACCCTTGGTGGAAAATTGAATCCACTGAGAACACTATAAGAAGGAATAATATTGAGTACATTTGGCATCCAATCATAACATCACTTCTCAAGATTAATATGGCCAAGAAATCATGCTAGCTCAGGAAGTGACACAAACCTAGTAAGGAGGATCGAATTTGGAGCATTTATGGTCTCTCTTATTTTTGAATGAAGGTCGAGTTTTCAAAAATTGAAGTCCGAGTGTTTATATGATTTTCGTGCCTTGAAGGAGATTTGTTCAAGCAATTTGTGGTTGCCGTGTCTCTTTGATAATTTTTTCCCTAGTTAGGGATCCTTCTAATTATACACAACCATATAAAGTTATGTCTCAAAGTTTTTTGAATTCACTTTAAGTTTTATGCATAAAGGATAGGGTCGAGCCCCTGAAAAAGTAACTACTTACCTATATGTTATCTTTGTGATAGGGCTGCAGGGTCTCAATAGAATTGCACAGGGTTTTTTGTGTATGTTCTGATCCTAAAGGGGGGCGAAACTAACCTCAAATTGTAGAAAAGAGGGTGCAAAGTAAGGGCAGGGAGAAATGGATGTTACATTGTGAAGGAAGAAGGGTAAGTGAAGTGCTGATATGTTGGAGATTGGTGTTGAGTAATATGATTAAGGCTTGTTAATCTATGACGTGTATGTATAGAGTTGTTAAGGCCTAATTTATAGTGAATTTGTTGAGTAAAAATAATTATGTTGCACACCTTGTTTTGTGCCAAGTGTATAGTGACCTTGGAGGATCATAATCATTGTGTGAAGGGAGTTTTGAGGAGGATGATTGTACAATGTTTGGAAGAGGCCACTTTACTATGAGAATCCAGAATTGTTGAGCTGATTGTGCAAGAGAATTTGAAGGAGAAAAGACCCTTGTGAGTAGTTGAGTGTAAAGAATTTGGAGCATCAATATCTCAGTGAGATAGGTGGAAAAGGACCTACTTGGTACACCTAGGAAAACAGGACAAAAGGGGTGTAATAATTCATTTTATTTTTTCTTTTTGCGTGGGAAAATTGAGAGTCAAACATTGTTGACCTCAAGCCCTCTTTTTCCTTGTCTCAGGGATACTTTTAAGGGCCGTTATCTCTGGTATGGGAACCCTATGTTTGTTCTATTAAAGTTGTAACATAAACAAGTTTTTGGTATGCAAATGTTTGTGTACTTTATTGGTTCATTGCTAATACTTTTCCATTGCGTGAAGTGCTTGAAGTTGTGAGTATTTCAGTGTGTTTTTAATCTTTTTTTAGACATAAACCTCATTTTGAAGTGTTAGAAAATATAAACACATAACAATTATGCTAAAGGTTGAGCCCTTATTGGAAGAGCTAGTAGAATTAAGGCTTGTAAACCCTAGTAAAGGAGTGAAAGTTATGAAATCCCTAGGGTTTTGGAACAAAATTCTAGACCTAGACCTAGAATGTTGAAAATTGATGAATCCGCTAAATGAATAAACCCTAGCCCATGCAAGGAAGGAAAGGACAGATACATGCATTAGTAGTTGATGATGAGGACGAGGATGAAAAATTTCTGGCTTGATTATTTGCAGATGGATTTTAATTATTCTTGGAGTAAGGAAAGGATCACGAGGGAGTTGAGAATTCCCTACAATCCTTAGATCAAAAGATAAATATTTCATATCTTTATTCTTTGATTATTATTACTAGTCTAACTCTTGTCTTTGTATTTTGTTTCTTAGTTATAATAATTTCTTCCATGTCATTCTAATGAGGTTTGTAGGTTTGTGACAAGAGGATTTTCCCAAGATTGAGAATAAACTCAGTTAGAGTAATTTGTGTTCAAGAGGAAGAAATCATATTGACATATAGAATCATGCTAGATGACCGGATGAGCTCCTAGTTTAGAGGGAGCTGATAGCCAGGTAGTTTGGAAGGATGCAACGATGGATAAAATCCACCATGAAGAATGGTGTGTGGAAGTTGTGTCGAGACCTAATGAAAAGTGAGTGGTGACTTCCAAGCAGATATACAATATCAAGCCTGCGGTATATGACAACATAGAGAAGTAAAAAGCAATATTCATGACAAGAGGGTTCTCCCAGAAAGAGGGAGAGGACCATGAGGTGACATTTTCTCTAGTTTCTAGGGCTTTGAGGTACATGTGAGAAAATCTCCTCTCTGCAGACTAAGGAAAGATTTGTATAAAACTCGGGCATGGTATTCTCGAATTGATGGATAGATGATGAGTCTTGGTTGATCTTGTTATTATATGAGTTGTTTCTGACAAGAACTGAAGGACTCACGTGAAAAAGGGAGCAACAATGGTAGAAGGATTTGCTTTCATGATAGAGGGAGAAGTCAAGCCCTTCTTTTGTGTTAGATGGAGTTGACCTCTGAGTTCGAGATAAGGATATAGATTTTATGCATGACTTACTTGGTAAAGGAAAGTATACTATTGAGATCCTTCATGGATAATGGGCTGCAACATGGACACTCCCATGGTGACCAATCTGAAGAAGCTGAGAGGATTTGATTTAGATATGGTAGATCAAACAATGTATAGGTTGAAATATGTAACTAGGTTTTGTCTTCATAAATATGAAATTTACTCTTGATTCTTGTATATTATAAAAATAAAGAAAAATTATTATCATTATTTTTGTAGCATTGGTTTCATGCTCAAGGTCAATTTATTTATAGGTCAAGCACCCATTGAGTGCTTCTAGGGTTTTTCATAGAGTCAAGAGGTCAATAGAGTCATTTTCATATATGAAATACCCCATTGGGCATATTGTAACACTGCAAAATAATTTTTGTAAGTCAAAATACTCCCTCAAAGACAAGTCGGCCTATAAGAGATGACATGTCAGCCTCATAAGGGCTACTTGAACTCCATAATAAGGTGTATATATAAAGAGCACTTGACCTAATTTGAAGAAGCATCTAAGGCATTCAATAAAATAATAAAAGGAGTTCGATCATCAAGAAAAGGAAGCATAATATCCAACGAAAAGAAGACAACAAAAGAAGAAGAAAAACCAAAGGTTTGAGATCTGTTTTAGGGCTGCATACTCCCACACGTGTGAAAGGTCTAGAGAATCTCTTGTGTATAAAATTACAATCATCAAATAAGCTGAAATTAGATGTCAAGAAGATCAATTTGAAAGTTGATTTACCAAGGGAAAATGATCCAGCCAAGAGAATAAGAAAAGGATAATAAATCCTCCCTAAACTAGTACTCACACGTGTGAAGTTGGAGTGATTTCAAGGTCGCCAAAAATTGCAAACTTGAAGTAGTGACTGAATTTTTAAAGCGAAGTTGAAATCTGAAGTATTGAAGAGAGTTTGACTTGCGTTGAATTTGTGAAGGACAAGAGTATCAAAAGGATAAGCTGACTTGGTATTGGAGGGGTCTTTGTCAAGAGTCTTAGGTCTTGGAATTCGTCATTTGAAGATTCTATAATAAGTGAAGAATTCTTGTGGGTTTTCCTATCAAGAGGAGAGGTTTTGGCCCTGGCTAACAACCTACATTTCAACATGGTGTCAGAGCTAAGGTGACAAAAATAGGGAAAGTAAGTTTGAAGATCACTCCAATGGAAGAAGGATACATAAGGGCCAAGCACAAGGAGATCATCAAGGAGGAATATCCATCTTATCACAAGGACCATATCATATATAAGGAAAAACACTTTGAATAGGAAGAATGCCTCAAAGACCCTACCTCCATTCAAAAAAATGATTATACAGTTAAATAATTCTTGGGAAGCTTACACATTCTACATTCATCAACCAAAGGAAGAAATAAATAACACTTCATAATCAAAGTGATCTCCCTCACATTGAAGAAAATATCACATCTCAAAAGAAGATCATTAGACCATCATCTCAATGAGGCATCTTCTATTGTCAAAGAAGTAGTGGAAGTCAACATAATCAATAATATATCTAATTGAAGATATCATCATCAAAAGAGTATATTCACTTGATAAGTAAGTATTCTATATTTTATGTCTTAATCTACAATGAATTATTTTTGTAAGGAGAACAACAAACTTGTTGGGTCATCAAATTACCTTACATGGAAGAAGAAAATATATTTGATCCTCATAGAAAATGAAGTTAGTGAATATGTCACAATATCAATCACCAAACCTTCTCAAGATAATTTTAAAGCACTATAAAAGTACATGCATGGAGAAATAAGAGTTCAAAGAATCCTTATTGAGTCAATCAAGGATTCCATCATTCCTTACGTAGCAAAGTTGAAGAAATCGAAAGATATTTATGAAAAATTAGTGGAATTGTTCTATGTAAGAACTGTAGGGGAAATTATATAGTTGAGAAATGAACTATATAGAAATTGTGCTATAGATTTGCAACTGATCATGAAGTTTTAATAAAAATCACAGGATAAAAACCTCCACTACTACTTTGCAGACATTATTTGACAATTTAGAACAAAAATTTCAAATATGCAATACGAAATCACACACACGCAACAAGTATTTTTATACGGGGAAATAAATCTGCTAAAAACCGCATGCATCTTGCATTAATAAAATGAATAGAGATGTATTACAATTTCTTTGCTCAACTGAGCCCACCCTACAAGTGCACAACCTATCTTTTTTCTCAATGAAGGCCTATGACCCAGACTTAGTCAAATTTTGCCTCTTCTTGAGCTCCTATTTATTTGTGCTGTTCATTGAGTAATTGGGCCATTATTATTTAGGAAATTACTCAAATTTAATTTCACAATTCCTTAGGCTGATCATATGAATGCATGCAGCACATGTACAATCAAGACTAGTCTACCCAGGGAACTTGAATTCTCTGCATGCACTATCTATTTTGGGATGATTGAAAAGTTAAATGGATGATCAATGAGTTTTACTAAAGTCCCACTGCATAACTTTACCTTCCATTAGTTCCTCCAACAATTGGAACTAGTTTAACTGAAAAAACCTTAGGTAACTAACCTTGATTGCTACAAATTAGCAATCACACATGCTTAACTGAACTCTAACTCCTCCAACTCGAATTTACTAAGTAAAATGGGTCACACAAGCCATGTACCACAAGTTAACATCATCCAAGTTGTCTGCTAATGTGGAAATTCATATTTTCTCAATTTAATCAAGGCAAAAATAAATTGATAATTTCTTGTTTCATTTTACAACACTCCCTCTCAGCAATAAAGGGATTATCAACCACCTCTATCTTGTACCCGTGGAACTCGAACTTCCCTCTTGCCAAGGCCTTTGTAAAAATGTCAGCATCTTGTTCATCTTTCGGAATGTACTACAACAACATTATTCGCTTATGCACACAGTCCCGTAAATGGTGATACCAAATATCTATATGCTTGGATCAATCATGAAATGCAACTCTTATTATTACATTAGATCACAGTTGGATCCATCATATGAACAAAAAATCCAACAAGTATATTTCTTATCTAGATCGCCTCACATGCTGCTTAAATGGAAGAAATGTATCCTGCTTTTGTCGAGAAGAGTTCCATAGATATTTTCTTCTTACTGTAGCAAGAAACCGATGTAAACCCAACACTGAAAATTCCACCTGATGTACTCTTTCGGTCTGATGGACTTCCTGCCCAATCTGCATCTGTAAACTTCACACAACTTCACTCCCTTTGTCTGTCTGTACCATAGTCCAAACTAGGTAGCATCTCTGAGGTATTGTAGAGCATGCTTAGCTTCCCTCCAAAATAATTTGGCTGGCCTAACCATAGCTTGGCTCAGTTGGTTGATAGGATAGCACATATTTGGTCACGTGTTCACAAGATACATTATTGAACTCACCAACTGCCGATAAACAGTAGCATCCACTTCCTCACCTGAAGTGGCATCCTCTTTCCTCTATTTGGTAGCTAGAGGTGTCTCCATGGGTTTGCAACTGTTCATGCAAAACCTAGGTAGTATCTAATTTTCATACGTACCTTGAGAGACAAACATTTCCCCATATCCTTGCCACAATTCTAATTCGAGGAAGTAGTGCATGAACCCTTGTCCTTCATTTCAAAAACTCTTGCAAGGTCCTCCTTACAAGATATGATTAGCTGTTCATCACCAGTTAAAATCAAATCATCAACATATACGAAAATAATCAACAATTTACCTTCTATCAAGATATTATAGAGGTTTTCATCCGTTTCACTTTTGGCAAATCCCAAACCAGAGAGATAGCCATCGATCCTGGTGTACCAAGCATGAGGTTCTTTCTTGAGACCATACAACGATTGCTTGAGTCTACACACATGAGACTCTTGACAAAAAGTATCAAAGCCTTCCGATTGCTCGATATACACCTCCTCATGAATAGGTCCATTGAGGAATGCTGTTTTCACATCCATCTGGTGGATCTTCCACCCTATCTGCGCAACTAGAGCAAGAATTGATCTGATGGATGAGTACCTTGCTACAGGAGAAAATTTCTCCTCTTAGTCAATTCCCTCAACTTGAGAGTACCCCTTGGCCCCAAATCTGGCCTTTCACTTTTCTATGCTTCCGTTTGCTACACGATTTACCTTGAAGATCCATCTCTAACCCATGACGTATTTAACTGCTAGTCTTGTGATCACTTCCCAAACAATGTTCTTTACAATGAATATGTACTCCTCCACCATTGCATCAACCCATATAGGTTTCTCTACCGATTCCTTGAAAGATGATGACTTATTCTATACAAGCTCAGTCATTAGATCCATGTAGCCAGTGTACTGATTAGGTGACCTTCTCTTCCTACGTTGATTTGAAGGAGTATCCAAATTCTCCCTCGCATCTTGCACAAGTCTCTCAGC
This sequence comes from Pinus albicaulis, assembly GCA_034641835.2. NCBI lineage: Eukaryota > Viridiplantae > Streptophyta > Pinopsida > Pinales > Pinaceae > Pinus > Pinus albicaulis. The sequence continues at coordinate 109,488,550 of CM076577.1, read as the reverse complement.
TTCCCTGGTCCTTTTCCCACCTTCTCTGGATGGTTTTTCTTGAGTGGTGATCTCCACTCTCTGCTCCTCAATTTTTGGCTACTCCACAACTTCTTGAGGTTCCTCCTTTGGAACTAAAAGCTCCTCTTCTCGTGGATCTGAATCTCCCTCTCAAGAGAGCACCACATCATTTTATCCTCATCATATTTTACATCCATTCACACAACTGTCATTATGAGGGATGGAAAGTACACAAGGTAATTATGGGGAGTTTGTGTAACCCACAAATAACCCCAAATTTTTTGTCGAATATAGCTTCTTCCTTGCATATTTGGAGACATGGCAGTAGACTGGGGCTCTAAAAATCCTGAAGTTCCGCACATTCGACTTCCTCTCTGAGAAATCCTCCTCTAGTGTAATCATGCGCAAAATCCAATGAGGAATTCAGTTCTACAAATAAAATGATGTATTGCATGCTTCAACCCACAGTGCAGAGGTAGGCCTTGGTTATGCAGCATCACTCTCGCTACTCCCACAATGCTACAATTCTTTCTCTCAGCCAATCCATTCTGCTGTGGGTTGTGGGGTGCTGTCAACTCTCATCGAATGCCTTCTTTTGCACATAAATTTTTATACTCATTCGACACGTACTCACCTCCATTATCTCTCCTGAGAGCCTTCACCTTCTTGCCTGTTTATTTCTCAACCAATGGCTTGAATGCTACAAACTTGGAGAATGTCTCATCTTTCTATTGTCTCAGATTTCTTCTGCATGAAGAAGATCCAACACTTCCGTGAGAAGTCATTAATAAAAATGACAAACTATTTGTGCCTAGTAGTGGAGGTTGTCGAGAAAGTTTACAAACATCAGAGTGGATCCTTTCCAGGGTTGCATGTGCTTTGCTATCTCGATCATGAAAATTGGATTTTGTGTACTTCCACAAAGTAAATCCTTTGCACACATCCTGCTTCTTAAGTGGTCCTTTGGGGAGGTCCATGGTTATATGCTGCATGATCTTCAAAGCACCATGATGCAAATGGCCAAGTGTTTTATGCCAAAGTTTACCGACGTTGCGACTCTGCACCATCTCCGCCTTTTTGCTTAATGCAATACAATCCTCCACATATAGCTTGTACATATTCTTCACATGAACCCTGATATACTTCACCTATCCCATGGATATGTGTCTCAGGAATGCATTTCCTTTTCTAAAGATCACATCATAACCACGGTCTTCCAAAACTGCAACAAAGACGCGATTTTTATTTAGGCTCAGAACAAACATGATATTCTTGAGCCCAGGGGGTGAGCCCAACTCCCTTTGAAAGGTGAATATACCAATCCCGGTTGTGTTGTACCTTCTATCGTCCCCAATATCAATGTGCATATGAAAGTATTTATCCTCCAAGTCACTGAAAAAATATCTTTTCCCCGTCATGTGGAACGATGCACTTGAGTCCAAGTACCACAAAATCCCCATCACTGTGCTAGCCATGCATGAAATTAGGGTAAATTAAAGCTCGAATTGTGAAACAGAGGCTTTACCTGCTGCTCCTCCTGAGGGATTATTTCTTGTCTTCTTGAGTAGACACTTTGTGGCATAGTTCCTGAATTCATGACAATGGAAGCAATTTATTTTTGACAAATCTTTCTTCTTTCCCCCTTGATCGAATTCTGGTTTGGATTGGGATTTATTCCCTTTTCCCTTCTTTTCCTTTCCATCCAATGAAAATTTGTTGTGTAACCAGCTCCAAAAAGAGAAGAAAAGAGATATCAACGCCTTAGAAATGAGCCACTTCGAGGGGGCAACCTCCAATACATTACATAAATGAACAATTCTTGGATGATACAATTTACAAAACATCCTTTCTATATATAGGAGTCCATGGGGCCATAATGTAATCCTAGTGGGCCACAATGTAATCCTAGCCGACCTAACAATAATAATTTAAGGGCACAATAATAACAAATTGGGGGTTACAAGGGTTCAATAATAACAATAAGGGGGTTACACTAACAATAATAAGGGACTATACTAGTGATATAGGGACCTAACATGCCCCTCTCCAAAAAAGTGTTGTCCTCAATGCTTGAGTAGCTCCGGGTGCTTCTGTATAAAATTCTCATCCTCCCATGTAGAATCTTCAGTGGGTAAGTTCTTCCACTTGATGAGATACTCTGAAATTGATCGATTCCGTAGCTGTCGAGTTCTTGTTTCTGTGACCGCTTCAGGTTCCAATATGATTTTTCCTTCCTCATCAAGTTATGGCAATATTGTTTGAACTGGAATATTTTCACCTATAACCTTCTTTAAGCATGAAACATGGAAAACTGGATGTACTCGCGAAGAAGCAGGAAGCTCCAATTTGTATGCCATAGTACCAATATTTTGCAACACCTTGTAAGGACCATATTAATTTGGTGATAATTTGTTATCCTTCTTAGCTTGCTTGAGGGACATTTGTTTGTATGGTTGTAGCCGTAAAAATACCCAATCTCCTACATCAAAACTTCTCTCGCTGCGATGTTGATCTGCCTGTTGTTTCATTCGATTTTGTGCCAAATTCGGGTTATCCTTTAAGAGTTGGAGAACTTCTTGCTGATGCTCGATGTGATCTTCCACTGCTTGAACCTTCGAATTTTCCCTTAAAGATGATGTGATGGATGGTGGATGATATCCATAAAGCGCCATAAATGGGGTCATTTTTGCTGCAGTATGGAAGGAAGTGTTATACCACCATTCAGCAAGAGGTAACCACTTGACCCATTGTGTTTGTTTATCAGATACAAAACAACAAAGATATCCTTCCAAACATTTATTTACTATCTCAGTTTGACCATCAGATTGAGGATGATAAGATGATCTATGAGCTAATTGAGTACCTAAACAAGAAAATAACTCCGTCCAAAAATTTCCAGTAAAAATGGGATCTCTGTCGCTCACAATAACCCTTGGGCTTCCATGTAGCTTTTGAATTCTATTCATAAATGTAGTAGCAACTGTACTTGCTTTAAATGGATGAGATAATGCACAAAAGTGTGCATACTTGGTAAGTCTATCAACTACCACCATGATGACACTCTTTCCTTCGGACTTAGGTAAACCTATGATTAAATCCATTGAAATCTCCTCCCAACGTTGACTTGGAATGGATAAAGGTTGTAGAAGTCCCGGGGTCTTAATTGTTTCCACTTTATTCTGCTGGCAAACCAAACATTCCGCCACAAACTTTTGAATATCGGATTTAAGGCCATCCCAAAAAAATTCTTTCTTCACCCTGTGGTAAGTTTTTAAAAATCCTGAGTGTCCTCCTAAAGGAGAAGTGTGCAATTCCAGAAGAATATTTTGTTTTAGTTGGGAATTCTTACAAAGATATAAGCGATATTTGTACCATAAGGAATCATTTTCCAACTAAATGTATCAGATGTACTAGGATCTTGCTGCAACTTTTGAATGAGTGTCCATACATCTTTGTCCTTCTTCCATTCATCTCTTGCTTCGGTTATCCAATACGGTTGGATAATAGAAATGGCACAAAGCAATGCTTCCACCTCTTCATTCTTTCTTGAGAGTGCATCTGCAACAACATTAAGCTTTCCTTTTTTGTAGATTATTTCAAAGTCATAACCCAACACCTTTGTGACCCATTTTTGCTGCTCTTCTGAAGATAGTCTTTGTTCCAAAAAGTGTTTAAGACTATCATGATCAGTTTTTACCTTGAAGTGTCTTCCCATTAGGTAAGTTCGACATTTCTTTAGTGCATGCAGTATTGCTAACATTTCCTTCTAATAAATAGGTTTCTGTAAATACTTTCCTTTGATTAGACGACTTTCAAAAGCAATGGGTCTTCCTTCCTGCATTAAAATTGCACCAATTCCATTTCCTGAGGCATCACATTCCACAATAAAGGTTTTTGTGAAGTCTGGCGTAGCTAAGACCGGTGCTAGGCACATTGCCTCCTTAAGACATTCAAAGGCCTTAGTTGCTTCGGGAGTCCATGAAAATGCATCTTTCTTCAATAATGTTGTTAGAGGTGCTGCTATTCTCCCATAATTCTTAACAAACTTGCGATAATACCCTGTTAACCCAAGAAATCCTCGCAACTTCTTTATGGTTGTGGGGACTTTCCATTCCTTAATGGCTTTAATTTTGTTAGGGTCTACTTTAACACCCTCGTGAGATACAATATGACCCAAATATTCCACCTCTTGTACTCCAAAGAAACATTTGGATTTTTTTGCATATAATTGTTTCTACTGCAATAGTTTGAGCACCCTGTCAACATGTTCAACATGATCCTTCCAAGACCTGCTGTAGATTAGTATATCATCAAAAAATACTAGCACAAATTTTCTAGGGAAGGGTTTGAAAATGGAATTCATCAACCCTTGAAATGTAGAAGGTGCATTGGTAAGGCCAAAAGGCATGACCAAAAATTCATAATGACCCTCATGAGTTCGAAATGCTATTTTTTGGAATATCTTCAGTCTTCATTCTAATTTGATGATATCCTGAACGAAGATCCAACTTGGTAAAATAAATTGCTCCATGTAATTCATCCAATAATTCATCAATCACAGGAATGGGAAATTTGTATTTAATGGTGAGCTTATTGAGCTCCCTATAATCCGGACACATTCACCATGATCCATCCTTCTTGTGTACCAAAAATACAGGAGCAGAGAAAGAACTTTGACTAGGTTGAATTATACCCGCCTCTAACATTTCTGCAATCATACGTTCAATTTCGCTCTTTTGGAAGTAAGGATAACTATAAGGCCTGATGTTTGGAGGAACACTTCCTGGAATCAAATGAATAGCATGATCATGATCATGAATAGGTGGGAGTCCTTTGGGAGTTTCAAACACCTTGGAATGATTGTCCAAGACTTGTTGGAGATCTGCCGAAATAGATGATTTTGATGTCGGAATGTCTAATGAGCATAATTGTGCAATTACGCCTCGTTGTTATTTATTTAGAAGCTTTGTCATGACATTAGAGCTTATTATCCTTCCCGGCTTCCCTTCAATACCCCGTAATTCGACTTCCTTTCCTTCTGAAAAAAATTTCAAGAAAAGTTCTTGAAAATTAAAAGCTACCGTCCCGAAAGATTGTAACCATTGTACTCCTAGTACAACATCAGCACCTCCCATAGGAATGGAAAGCATTGGACTAGTCAATACATATTCCCCCATGGTTAGCTTAATATTATGGCATTTTCTAGAGCAATTTATAGTTCCTCCATTTGCAACCATCACTTGACATTCTGGTGCTGGGTATAGGAAACAATTTAATTCCTTGGCTACCTTATAATGAATAAAATTATGGGTGCTACCTGAATCAATAAACACTATTACCCTTTTCTTCTTTATATGTCCTTCTATCTTGAGAGTTTGAGGAGTGGTAATTCCTGCCAGTGCATTACACGATATGGTCGGATTAATTTCTTCCTCTTCTAGGGGTGGTTCCTGGTGTATATCCTCTTCTTGTTCATTTTCTTCTTCTTCTTCACAATCTATGTAAAATAATTTCTTCTCAGCACACTTATGACCTTTAGTGTATTTGCTATCACAACTGTAGCAAAGCCCTTTTTGCTCTTTTTTCTTCCAATTGTTGTGGTGTCAACCTTGTAGGTTGTGGAAATCTAGGCGTAGCAACACTTCCTTCTTTATAGAATTGAGTGGTAGGCTTCCTTGTTGCCATTATTTTACATTCAACTTTTCTTGCCAACCTGAATGCCTTCTCCAATGAATCCAGTTCCAAAACGCGAACTTCATGTTGGATGTTATCCTTTAAAGTGCCTATGAAGAGATCGATCCTGTGTTCCTCTGGAATATCGGTTACCCTTATATTCAATTTTTGGAAGTCCTCAATGTGCTGCCCCACTAAACCCTTTTGTTTGAGATTTATCAATTGGCTAAAGAAGGTGTTGCTATTTGTATCCTCATAATGTGCTATCATTTCCTCAGTAAAAATTGACCAAGTGACAATTTTTTTACGGGAGAAAAGCCATCGATACCATACAAATGTATTTTGTTCTAAATGTAAAGTTGCAATGCGTACCTTTTGTGTGTTTTGCATGTTATGGAGATAAAAATATTGCTCCATCTGTAGTATCCATGTTACAGGATCCTTTCCATCAAACTTCCTCATATCCATTTTTGGAATATGGTGGTTCTTCCCGCCAACATTAGAGGTTATGAAATCACGATTAACATTTATTTTGTTCTCATCATGAGGTTATTCTACTATATTTCCGCCATTAGGAATCGTTTCTTGTTTTAAGCTTGTCATCAAGCCTTCCATGTATGCTTTTAGATCATTCTTCATGTTTTCCATGTAGTCTTTCATGTTTTCATCGATCTTAGCTTCCATGTCATCAATCTTAGCTTCCATGCCCACTTCCATGCCATCCATCTTAGCTTCCAAACCATTCATCTTAGATTCCACGCCTTTCTTCAAACCATCCATCTTAGTTTCCATGCCTTTCTTCAAAACTTCCATTTCATTATTTGTTGTTCTTTGCGAGAGCGAAATTTGTTGCACTTGCTCTTGTAATTTTGATATGTCATGTTGCCATTCTTCGTCTTCATGAGTCACGGTAGAGCCTTCTAAAGGCTTAATGGGAGTTGAATTCTTTTTAGGGGCCATTTTAGAATCCAATACTGATATCTATTCTACAATATTCCCTTGGAATCAATTCAACTTGATTCTTCAAACAAGACTTATGCAATTCGGAAAAAAATACACACCTTTTACTTGCTTTTTAGGAGCTCTGTATTGAAATTGAATTATATTTGTAATTGAGAACCTTCAATATCTAAAATTCACTGCTGTAGTAGCCTTCTGAACTATCTTTCAAATGCCACAGGTATGATCTGATTTGGATTCTTCAAGACAAAGTTATTTCCAATCTCCCACAATGACCCAATTTTGGACTGGTTCAGTAGAGCGAACTTGTACGACTTGCCACGTGTCACTGTTTCGTCCTTCTTCTCTGAAATTGATAGCCAAGAAACTGCAGTCCGTGCAATTGCAACCAATTTTTACGGAACTCCAGTCCGATGCCCAGAGAGAGAGTTATTGAAATTTTACCACGATCACCTCTTTGAGATGAAATTCAGGAGCCTGAAAAAGCACTACCTTCCACAGATCATATCTCAAAAAATATTGCAAAAAAAACTCTGAAATTTTTTTAAGAATTTCATCAGGATTTCAGCTTCGCACCATATGAATTTCAGATTCTGAACCTTCGTATAAAAGTTTTTATAGTGCAAATGCCACGATGACCCGTTAAGGAGCTTGAAAAAATACCTAACTTCCATAGATCATATCTCAGAAAATATTGCTAATCAAGCTCTGGAATTTTTAGACAAACTTCCTCAAGATTTCAGCTTCGCACCCTAAAAATTTCAGCTTCTGAAGCTTCGTAGAAAAAAAGTTATAGTGAAAATGCCACAATGACCTGTTTGGAGCAGCGAAACCCTATAATCCAAAGCTCTGATACCAAATGTTGTGTAACCAGCTCCAAAAAGAGAAGAAAAGGAGATATCAACGCCTTAGAAATGAGCCAATTCGAGGGGGCAACCTCCAATACATTACATAAATGAACAATTCTTGGATGATACAATTTACAAAACCTCCTTTCTATATATAGGAGTCCATGGGGCCATAATGTAATCCTAGTGGGCCACAATGTAATCCTAGCCAACCTAACAATAATAATTTAAGGGCACAATAATAACAAATTGGGGGTTACAAGGGTTCAATAATAACAATAAGGGGGTTACACTAACAATAATAAGGGACTATACTAGTGATATAGGGACCTAAAAAATTTTTTATTCATCCTCACCCTTGGATGAAGTCCCATCTGTGGTATTCTGCCTTATGTTATCGTGTACCAAATCAGACCATAAGCACTCCCAATTCAGTAGTTTCTCCCTCCTATTCACCAAATCTTGATAGTTGTGCCAAATCTTGGGAAGGCCCAAAAGGGCTAGGCTTACCAAGTCTTCATCAGGGACGTTAACACCGAACCCACCAAGTTAATCACGACACTGTATGAACCTACTCATATACTACAAAATTGTGTCATTCTTCTACATCTTGATACTTCAAAGTTTATCTTTGAGCACCAACTTCCTGTGGTCACTATTGTTCTCGAACAATTCTATCAGTGCTTTCCACATCATGAAAAGAGTTTATTTTCAGTGGATATTTGAGATGATGTGATCCCGTACTCCCTCCAATATGATTATCCTAGATTTGGCTACATCTTTATTCCACTGATCATGATTCTGAGCATCAAATTCAGGTGGTTATGCAACATATGACTTGATATATTCTAGAAAACCATTTTCATCCAATAACGCCTCCATGCGACTTCCATGCAAAAAAATTTGAGGTGCCTTCCAAGGCATACTATAGCCTTAGTCCATTGAAAGACATCTTCTTAGTTCTGAAGAAACCTGCAACACTATCTCCAAATTTGAACCTATGAGAAACAAGTTCGAATTTCTGCTCTAATGTGAATCCTGCCTTGATACTATGTAGAAATTATGTTGTATATTTGCAATTGTTCATGGAGTTTTAATCAAAATCACAAGACACAAACCTACACTACTGCTCCGCAGACATTATTTCACAATTTAGAACAAAAATTTCAGACATGCAATAAGAAATCACAGACATGCAACAAGTATTTTTATATGCGGAAAGAAATTTGCTAAAAACCCAATGCCTCTTGCATTAATAAAATGAATATATATGTATTACAATTTCTTTTCTCAATTGAGCTCACCCTGCAAGTGCAAAACCTATCTCTCTTCTCATTGAAGGCCTCGACCCAGAATTAGTCAAAATTTTCCTTTTCTCAATCTCCTATTTCCTTGAGGATTTGGGCCCCTATTATTTAGGAAATTCCTCAAATTGAATTGTGCAATTCCTTAGGCTGATAATATGATTGCATGCAACACTTGTACACTCAAGACTAGTCTACAACTAATCTTACAATCCTTGGAATCTCTACCAAGCTCGAAGAACTTGAATTATCTGTATGAAATGGCTATTTTGGGTTGATTGATCAGTTAATTAGATGATCACTGAGTTTGACTGAAGTCCCACTGCACAACTTGACTCTCCACTAGTTCCTCCAACAATTGGAACTAGTTTAACTAAAAAAAACCTTAGATAACTGACCTTGATTGCTACAAATTAGAAATCACACATGCTTAACTAAAATCTAACCCCTCCAATTTGAATTTGCTGGGTAAACTGGGTAACACAAGCCATGTCGCACAAGTTAACATCATCCAAGTTGTCTGATGATGTGGAAATTCAAATTTTCTCAATTTGATTAAGGAAAAATCAAATTGATAATTTCTGTGGCTTAATTTTTCAATAAACTATACAAAATGAAGGTATCAAAGGAATAAGGGGTAGCCTCATAACTTACGAGAGTATCTCAAATAAGATATCAACTACAAGATCTAGGATACATAATGTCTGATCGAGAAATGACCACCATTGTCCTCAGTGCACTACATGATGAATGGAGAAACTTTGTATCAGGTATCAATGGAAAGAATGAAATTACCCCATTCAATGATCTATGGTCATTATGCAAAAGTGAAGAAATCATATTGAAGTAAAAGAAAAATGTTGGATCAAGTGAACAAAATCAAGCATACACAACTATGGTAAGGAAGAAAGGGAAGCCTCGAAAGAGATTTCAAAAGAAAATAAACATGTCTAAGATTTAATGATATGAATGTAATGAATATGGTAATTTCAAAAGGAATTGTCCTAAACTCAAGAAGTACAACAATACGATAAAGAAAAGAATTGAAACCCATGCCACCGAAGAAGTTGAAGAGCCTGAAAAGAAGAATTCAAAGAAGGAAGAAGCGAAAGACCTTTACTATGAACGAGATAACATCATACACTTAGTTCTTTTCAGTTTGTATAAGGCAACTGTGATGATGGAAAGATTCAAAAATATGATAAGATGCATCAAAGAAGATATTAGGATGACATCATCATAGAGGCATGGAAGGATAGTTGAAGTAAAAATTTATATGGTTGAAGCAGTCATAGTACATGATAGAAAGGAAGTAGCTCATGGCATCTTTACTGGAAGCATATAAGGGTAATCGAAGTACATGATTGAATTATTGAATCAAGTCATATATAAAGATAAGAAGATAAAATTTTGTCGCACCTCATCACCATTAAAAATAAGGATTTTCTAAATAAGGATCATCAAGGTACTCCATTGGAATCCCTGCTAAAAGGGTTCATTAATATTTGAATAAGTAAGTGTCACATTCCACCTAGTGTGGGGTCCACAATTTAGTAGGATGATGATATGATGACAAATATGTGCAACAGGTTAAGTTGGTTGAACTATTTTCATCTTCAAGCAAGGAAAGGAAGATGCTAGAAGTATATATGACCAAAAGAAGGAAGAGGCATGTATATATTTGTTAATAAAGTCATCACATAGTTACAGATGGAATGGTTATAATTCTCTATCTAATGAGCATGATGAAAGAAAAGGGAACTCTTCCTTTTGAAAAGATACATGAAGGCATGAATATAATGTGCCTTGAACTCTTCTACATATTAAAAGGATGAAATCAACATAATATGACCTCATGAAGAATATGAGGTGGTTGAAACTATGGTTCCTATGATGAAGGAACCATGTATAGAAGATCCTAAGAAATTAATATTTGAAGAAGGTGAAAGAAGAAGTTCGTGAAAGATGTATCTATGGTCACATAAGATAAGATAAGTAATCAACATATGATAACAAGAAGGATTAGCTATGACATCTCCATGAAGAATATAGGAAGATCTTGATATGTATGCTGGAAAAGGAGAACCTTGGTAATATATGTATTGGAGATGAATTCATACAATATGCGAAAGGATGTTGATGTTGAAAGAAGCATATTTCATGAAAAAGAGCCATCATAAAGAGGTGATGTTGATTTTATGTTCATTTTTAATTTTTAAAAGAAAGCATCTTATTGGGTTGTAACGGGGCTATCGAAAGAGGGTTGTAGAATGTCACCTACAACTAGTACTCATGAGATTGGATAGAAGATATTGAAAGAAACATGAAGATGTAGTTGTATGAAGGATAACTAGATATGGACTAGAATGTTACTTCCCGATGAAGAAAATGATTACATGACTATTGATTCAACACTATTTTTCATTGAAGGGAAGTGATGGATAATATGGCTGATGCCCTACAAATAAGTTATAGAAGAAGATGGTTCCATGATGAAGAAGTTGGAGTTCATGACATGATGATTAAAAAAGGAGGATATCTATAATAAAATGATAGTACTATGATCTCCACCAAAGAGAAAATAGATTTTGTTGGTAGCAAGTCTCTAGTTAAGAGGGAGCTTGGGAAATTCCCTAGTTAAAAAGGAACTTGGGTATATTCCTTGTATATGAATGAGTAGATCCTCCCTAGTTTAGAGGGAGAGATAGACACACCATTCTTGTCTTCATTCTATGAATAAATAATGAAGGATTAGGTAAGCATCTGAATTTTGATACTCTATGAGGATGAGGTAGGGAATATAATAGATAAGAGTAGTCGAATAGGAAATTCCTTGCGGACGTGTTAATCCAATGCAAGAATAGTCCTAGAAGGACACCCCTTGTGAACATCTGAATGGGGTATGTGCCTTGAGAGACAATGATGAAGGTGTCTATAAATCATTTGTATCCCTAACATTGTGATATGATCTTGTGGAGATATAGAGTAGTTAGTCAAGGCTTTGCTATGTGAAAATGTTGGATAATATAATGACTTGCAATGATATAAGCTGATAAGATAGATTATGAGATGGATTTCCAATCTGACTCTTCTTATGATAATTCTTCAGTATGATAATGTCCATGCACCTTGTATGTTTTATGAATACCTTCTTATTTAAGAGGGATTCCTGAAGTATGTAACTAGGTTCGGTCTTCATAAATACAAAATGTACCCTCAATTCTTGTATATTGTAAAAATAAAGGAAAAACATTATTATTATTTTTGTAGCATGGGTTTCATGCTCAAGGTCAATTTATTTGTAGGTCAAGCACCCATTGAGTGCTTCCAGGGTTTTTCATAGAGTCAAGAAGTCAATAAAGTGACTGTCATTTATGAGAGAACCCATTGGGCATCTTGTAACAAGTCAAAATAATATTTGTAAGTCAATAAGTGTCAAAATACTCCCTCTAATTCAAGTCGGCCTATAAGAGATGACAAGTCGACCTCATAAGGGATACTCAACCTCCATAATAATCCTATATATAAAGAGCACTCGACCTCATTTGAAGAAGAATCCAAGGAATCCGATCAAGCAATAAAATGAGTTCAATCATTAAGAAAAAGAAGCATAATAGCAAGTGAAAAGAAGAGAACAAAAGAAGAAGGTAAATCGAAGGTTTGAGATATGATTTAGGGTTGCATACTCCCACATGCGCGGAAGGTCTATGGAATCTCTTATGAAAAAAATTAAAGTCATCAAAGAAGCTGAAATAAGGTGTTAAGAATATAATTTTGCAAGTCAAGTTACCAAGGGAAAAGGATCAAACCAAGGATAAATCGGCCCTAAAATACTCACATGTGCAAAATTGCAGTGATTTCAGGAAGGATGAAAATTGCAAATCTGAAGCCGTGACTGAATTTCTAAAGTGAAGTCAAAATATGAAGTATTTAAGAAAGTTTGACTTGGGTTGACTTTGTGAAGGACAATCTTATTAAAAGGAGAAGTTGACTTATTATTGGAGTGGTATTTGACAAGAGTCTTAGGTCTTGGAATTCATCATTTGAATATTATATAAGAAGAGAAAAAATCTTGTTGGTTTTCTTCTCAAGAGGAGAGGTTTTGACCCTGACTAGCAGCCTACATTTTGTGTCCTCTTGTCTCATTCATCTTCATAAGTTTGGTAGCTACTTGATGATAATAACACTATAATAATCAAGTAAAGAAGAATCTAACTACAAAGTACATAAACTTAAGTAAAATACCATCACAAACGATAATCAAAGTAAGATAAATCACTCTAATCTAGCTGCCCTTGATTTCTCAACAGTATAGAAAAAAAATAAGAAGGAAGCACCAGCTATCCAAGGGGATGTCATGAGATTTTCAGGCTAGATGCTCAGAGGTGGGAGGTATCTAATAGAATTATGCCTTCCATGAGTGGACAATGATAAATGAAAAACATGCTTCAGTGACTAGGAAGCAACAATGGTAGAGGGAGAAACCAAGATTTCCATAGTAAGATCTGTTTTAGTGTCAGAGGGAGCACCCAGTCAGGGTGTCTGGAAAGCAACTATGGTGATGGATCCAATGAAGGAAGCTAGTCAGTTGATAGTTGAGCCAAGACATGTGGCACATGTGTTGATGTACCTGCATGGTAAAATTGGATATGGATTGAGATATGTCTCAAATGAGAAGTACAACTGCATGGATATACATATTCAGATTGATCAGACAGTGCATAAGACATGAAGAGTGCATCTAGATGATGCTTCAATTTGGGTTCTTCCATGATATCTTGGATGAGAAAGATATAGATATCTGTCACACTCAACACTATTGAGGCTAAATATATTGAACCTAGTTTTGGGAGTTGTCAAGTAGTTTGGCTTCAGAATCTACTTGTAGGAATGTTTGACCAAGTGTTGGAGATGACCATGATATGGATTGAGATATGTCTCAAATGTTGAATCACAACTGTAGGGATATCCATATTCAGATTGAGTAGAGAGTGTAGACTATAGGAAGAGAACATTAGGATGATTCTTTAATTTGGGCTCTTCCATGATATCCTGGATGAGTAGGAAGTAGATATCTGTCACACTCAACATTGCAAAGGTTGAGTATATTGTAGTTAGTTTGGAATGTTGTGAAGGCGTGTGGCTTCATAAGCTACTCGTAGGAATGTTTGACAAGGTGTGAATATGATGACAAGTTGAAGCACATTTAAATAAATTACCTAAACATGGTATAGAAGGGAGAAGTGAGGCTCTTCTGACATTCTCACAAAGCCTCTGTCCTAGGATGAAGTTTTTTTAATTCAGGGAAAAGCTTGGAGTGGTTGAGAATGTTTCCCTAGTTACAGGGAGTGTCGATGTTGTAGCATAAATGGGAGTATATTCTCCCTATAAGGTCAAGGATATTTACCAAGAGGTATGTAATGTGGATAGGGATATTGGCCAAAGAGCATTAGGGCCCAGACTGCCCCCTCGGTCAAAAGGTTATGACCAGATTGCCAAGGGTTACTTAGCTAGTGGGTAGAGTGAGTGCCCCATAACATCAGGCAAGTGTTTTACCATTGAAGTATCATGTGAAAAACATGAAGGAATGATAAATTGGCCTAGGGTTTCACCATTGGTTAGGGATATTGATTTGGTTCCAGGTGACGACTTGGATAGTTGGTGACCTGAGACTAGTCTTTTGTTTACTTCGGTTAGGGTGTACCTAACCATATCTCCAAAGGGTATTTGGCTAGTGGGTGACTAGATCGATTTGGAAACGATATTTGACTAGTGGGTAACTAGATCCTTTGCATGATGTTCATACAAGATGCTTTCCACATGGTTCTAAGATAGAACATGAAGTGGATGGATACATTAACATAATAAGCTCATTCAATATTTTATTGGGATGGAGAAATTTTCCAACAAAGAGAAAATTTGAGGAAGTCAAGTTTAATACCTCCCTAGCTAAGAGGGAGTGTTGATTTTGATAGCTGCGACCAATATTCAAAATGGATGGAAAAATTAAATTTGAATTAAATCAATTTGTTTGAGGGTCAGCTCCAACTGTTAGGTCAACCCAAAAAAGGGAAATGTGCCCCTTTGGAACCTCACGATCATTATTTATACCTACTCAACCTCCTCACTTCGAGACATCAATTCGATTCACACAAAATCCTCTGTTTTCTATTCACACATGCAGAGGAAAGAGAGAAGAAGATCAAAGAACTTTGACCAATGTTGATCATTGTTTGACCAAGTTTTCTAGCTACTGTTTGATTGAAATTATGAGGCAATTGAATGAATTTATGAGGTTCTGTTTGACCGAAATTATGAGGAAGTTGACCAAATTTTTGAGGCACAGTTTGATCGAAATTTTGAGGCAGTTGACTGAATTTCTTAAGTTAGTTTGACCAAGTTTTATGAGGCATTGACCAAGTTGATATGAGGTCAGTTTGACTGAGTTTTCTGAGGCTTTGACCAAGTTCGTTATGAGAAGTTTTACCAAGATGTTGCGCTGACTAGGTTTGACCTGTGGTATTATTGTGGTCTGTTTGACCTAATTTGACTTAAGAATATCAAATTGTAACTTTTCTGTGCTAAATAATTTCTCCTAGAAAATATTACTAGATTTCCTCTCGAGTTTGGGTTTCCTTGGTGAAAATTTGTTTCCCTTTGTGTGTTTGGATGTATCTTTATGATCCTACTGTTATTATTGCATTACTATTGAGATTTTCTATGTATAATGTTAGAAACAAAAATTCCAGTAAACACGATTTAATTTTATGTAGTCTGTGTAAGTAATAGTAATTTTATTATTGAATAAAATTGAATGGTGATTACAAGCCTTCATGGTGGTGTGCCTATATAGGCATTGACTGGCCACGAAGGTGAATGGTCACATTGTTTTACCTTTTCCTCTTCATAATTAATGACGTAATTAATTAATTAATTAATTTATTATTATCATTATTATTATTTAATATTATTTATTTAATTAATATTTTTATGAATTTTTTTAATTCATAACATTGCCACCCCCTTTAGAGATTCTTTGTCCTCAAAGCATAACAAGAAGGGTTTTTTCTAGTTGAACACATTGCTCTAGAATGGATTCTTTTCACTTTTTTGTGTCTTGTGAGTTGGTGAAGTTCTCATATGAATCTGTACCTTCCTTTAAGCTCGAAGCATTAACACCATATAATTTATAGTGTCGTCCTTTCCAACTAAACTCCATGAATTGTTCTTCAAGGTTTGTAGTATAGCTTCCTAATTGTATTAGTCATTCTGCACCTAACACTATATCCATTTCTTTGAGTGGTAAAGAAAATAAATCTATCTGCATCTCTAGTTCTTGTATATGGATTGAAACCTTATGAAATATTCCTATCTCTTTGAAATTTTTACTAGTAGTGATAGTCATGGTCATGTCCTTGATTGGGCATACACAAAGATCAAGTTGTTTACCAATATCAATGTTTATGCAATTGTGAGTATTGCAAGAATCCAGTTAAGTATATTGACATTTCTACCTCTTATGATCCCTTTAAGCTTCATGGTTTTAGGGCGTAATCCCCTTGTCATGATTTTTGGTGCTGTAGTAAGCTTACTGTCATTTCTTCTTGGATATCAGTTTCTCTTCTCTCGAAGATGGGGTGGAACGTATTTTGCAGTCGCTTTTTGAATTTGATATTTTGAAGAGTTGCTTTCTTCATCATGATTTTTCTAGACACATGAAATTACAACTAATGATGCTTCTTGTGATGGTTCCTCAGGGTCTAAATCTTCATTGTTTGTGATAATTATTTCTTCCTCAGATTATCGTACTTAAACTTTCCTTCCATCTACTATTTTATCTCGATGTCCAATTTTCTCCACACTTGCGACAATTTTTTTTTAATAATATTTTTACCTGACTCATTACTCGAAGTATCCGATTATCTCTCAAATTCATAAGAATATAATTTTTTTAAAGTCATTTGTGTCCTGACGTCCATTTGTATCCATAATACTTACATTTGTTTGACTCTTTTTTACCTAAGTATTGTTGTTGGTATTCATCTTCCTTGAATGGTGACATGTTGAACTTATGTTTTTTTTCAATAAGCATTGCTTCATGTATAGATTCTTCGATAGCTTGTGGTTTGTACAATTTCAATTATGCATGAATATAATATTTAAGTCCACATCTATACATTTTAACTAATTAGTCATCAATAAATCCTCTTTTTCATGTAGCTAATATTTCCCATGTAGAAATTATACAAAAAGCATGTATATCATGGATTCAATCCCATCTAACAATGTACTAAAGTTAAATATTGAATTTATTCTACAAATCAATTGGGGAATTAAAAACACAATCGCTAATCACATGAAGCAAAGAAGAATCAATCAAGCCACAATGCAGATAATTTCCCTTGGAAAGTTCACTGCTCAAAACCCCACTATATTCTATTGTATATTCAACATGGAATCATGAAAAAATTACATACAAATATTCTCACAAGAGCCCTTATGTATTCAACTAATTGTCTCACACCGTCACACATAAAACTGACCAATACTTAGCCAATTTACTGCCTCTAGACAACCTGCCTTTCTTGTGCAATCCCCGATGAATGCAATCCATAAAGAATAGGAATTTTTGCCTTCCTTGACTGCACAAGTATCATGGGCACTCAAATGGGTGTTTGGTTGCATGGGTGCAATCCAATAATCCTACAACTGATAGTCAAATTCCCTTTCACCTAGATCTCAACTGGGTCTCCACTAAATCTGACATGCATGCAACTAATAATAGTAAATCCTCAGTTGCATGTGAGATCACTGATTGTGAATTAATTAATATTTAATTCATATGATCTCTCACTAGTGTATCTAACAGTTACAACTAGCACAACTGAGTTTAACTCACTTAATTGAGTTAAAATGATTACAACCTGCATTAACTAATGCACCACTGCACTTTGAACTCTATTACAACTATAATTACTCTGCATGCCTCACCAACTACCTATAACTTGAAATTCATGATCTAACTGATTTTATCACACTCAAGTAACTATTAGAGGTTGTTTTGAGACTAGATTTCATTTTATTGTCCATCTTAATTAAGGGATAACTAAAATAGACATGCACCAAATTTAGCCCTGTGGGCCCCAACCTAGTGTAGGTGCTTAATGCACTAGGCGTGGGTGCTGAAATTTTCTTGTCGAATTTCAACACTCCCTCTCAACAAGAAAGGGATTATCCTTCACCCCAATCCTGCCTCTATGGTATTCGAATTTTCTCCTGGTGAGTGCCTTCGTCAGAATATATACATCCTGATCTTCCGTGGGAATGTACTGAAGCAAAATTATTCTCCTCTACACACAATATGTGAGATGATGGCACAAAATATCTATGTGCTTTGACCTATCATGAAACACAAGATTAACCGAGAGTTTAATGCAAATATGATTATCACAATGTATCACTATCAGATCCATCTGAGAACCAAACAAACCAACCAAGCCTTTTCTCATCCAGATAGCCTCACATGCAACTTGACTTGCAGCCATGTACTCTGATTCCTCTGAAGTGAGTGCCACAGATTGATGTTTCCTGCTGAACCAGGAAATTTCTATCGATCCTATGCTGAAGATTCCTCCTGATGTGCTCTTTCTGTCTGATCCGTGAAGCCTTGAAGCTTCACTCCCTCTGCCTGAATGTACCATAGAACATACTGTGCTCCTCAGGTATCTCAAGACATGCTTCCCCGCCTTCCAAAAGATATTGGTAGGCTTAACCATAGCTTGACTCAGTTGGTTAACTGCGTAGAAAATGTCTAGTTTGGTGTTCACTAGATACATCAGTGAACCAACTAACTGCCTGTAGACAATAGCATCCACTACCTCTCCAGAAGTGGCATCCTCTTTCCTCCAATTTCCTGGAAGAGGAGTATCCATGGGTTTGCAGCTCTCCATGTGAAACTTACCTAGTATCTCCTTAGTGTACTTGCCTTGAGACACAAAAATTTCACCATCCCGCTGCCATATTTCCAAGCCAAGGAAATAATGAAGGAGTCCCATGTCCTTCATTTCGAACTCCCTTGCAGGATCCTCCTTGCATGAGTGTATCAGCTGCTCATCACCAGTCAAAATTATATCATCAACAGAAAGAACAATAATCAATATCTTACCTTTAACCACAATCTGGTACAAGTTTGCATCTGCTTCACTTTTGGTGATGCCCAGCCCAGTGAAATAACTGTTTATCCGAGTGTACTAAGCATGAGGTGCTTGCTTAAGCCCATACAATGCTCTCTTGAGTTGACACACATGCGACTCACTGTTGAAGATATAGAAACCTTCAGGCTAATCTATGTACACTTATTCCTCAATGATCCCATTGAGAAATGTAGTTTTCACATCCATCTGATGAATGCACCAACCCATTTGCGCTGAGAGTGAAATGATAGATCTTATGGAAGAGTACCTTGCAATAGGTGCAAAAGTATCATCATAATCGATCCCCTCGATCTGTGAGAATCCCCAGGTCACAAATATGGCCTTGTATTTCTCCACACTCCCATCAGCAGCTTGCCTTACCTTGTAGATCCATCTCGATCCAACCACTGATTTATCGACCGGTCTTGGGACAATCTCCCATGCATTGTTATTGACAATAGAGTCATACTCCTCCACCATTTCATCAACCCAAGTTGGTTGCTGCACTATTTCTTGAAAGGAAGATGGTTTAGTCACAATACATTTCCTCATAAGAGCCATGTATCCAGTAAACCTGTTAGGAGACTGTCTCTGTCTGCACTGTGTAGTAGGGGCTCCTACATTCTCTGCAACATCAAGTGTCAATCTATCAGCTTCCGTGGTGTGCCTTCTACCATTTCTGATGGATGGATCTGCATGAGTGTTTTCCTCCACACCATGATCCTCCGCATGTGGCTGATCCACATCTTGAGGCTCATCCTTGGGAACCAACAATTCCTCCTCTACATGCAAGTCCAGCTCCCTCTCAAGGGACAACCACATGGATTTCTCCTCATCAAATTTTATATCCCATCGCATAGCAGTCATTCTGCTGTTTGGAAAATACACTCGATAGTTGTGGTGTGTTTTAGTGTACCCCAAAAAAATGTCGATCTCAGCTGTTGGTTCTAGATTCTTCCTGGCGTCTTTGGTCACATGCACATAAACATATGAGCCAACAATCTTAAAGTTTGAAACATCAGTTTTCTTACCGGTGAAAGCCTCTTTAGGTGTACTCATGCCAAGTATCTTATGAGGACAACAGTTCTGCAAAAATCTCGCAGTGTTGCATGCTTCCGCCCATAGATGCATTGGTAACATCACTCTTGTTGCACCCACGATTGTTCTGTTCTTTCTTTCCGTGACCCCATTCAGTTGTGGGTTTTGAGGCGCTATCAGTTCTCTTCGAATTCCTTCTTTGTTGCAGAATTTCTTGAATTAATTAGAGATGTATTCTCCACCATTATCGCTCCTAAGAGATTTCAATTTCTTCCTCGACTCTTTCTCCACTAGTGCTTTAAACTCAAGAAATTTAGAGAATTTCTGATCTTTCTTCTACATGAAGAAGATCCAACACTTATGAGAAAATTCATAAAAAAACATCACATAGTACTTATGTTTTGCTGTCAAAGCAATAGAGAATGGTCCACACACGTCTGTGTGAACTCTCTCAAGGATCCCCGAAGCTCGATTCTCCTTCTCATGAAAGGCGGCCTTTACATATTTTCCCATAGTACATCCCTTGCATGTGTCTTATTACGCAAGTGTACCCCTTGGAAGACTAGTAGAAATATCTTGCATGACTTTCAAAGCTCCATGGTGAGGATGGCCCAATCTCTTCTGCCATAATTCACCCTCATCCCGGCTCACCACTTTGTCCGCCTTTCCCATCAATGCTGCATAGACATCTACATCCAGCTTATAGAGATTCTTAACTCGAATCCCTATCTTCTTGGCTTGTCTTGTTTTTTTGTGTCGCAGGAAAGCTTTTCCTTCACTAAAAACAACATCATAACCTCTATCCTCCAACATTGCGACTAAGATTAAATTTTTCTTCAAACTCGGTACATGCATTAGATCTTTTAATTGAAAGGGTTTACCTGACTGCCTCTGGAAGGCAATGGTACCAATCCCAGTAAAACTTTATTGCCTGTCATCACCCATTTCAATATGCATCTGGAGATCCTTCTCCTACAAGCTACTGAAGAGTTCATTGTCTCCCGTCATGTGAAAGGAAGTGCCACTATCCAAATACCACACATATCCCAATGCACTTGACACCATGCATGTGATCAATGAGAATTCAAAATCAAATTGCGAGGCTAAGTCCTCACTAGCTGGAGATCCTATTGCCTTATTGTTCTTATTCTTTTGTGGATAGTTAGTAGCATAATTCCCATGCTCCTGACAATGAAAACACTTCACCCTGGGCATATCCCGCTTCTTGCCATCTTTGGACTCGGATTTGGAATGGAATTTCTCCCCCTTCTCCTTCTTCGACTTGGAAACCAAAGAAGAATCTTCTTCATCTTCATTATTAGATGAAGATCCATCTCTGGTGTTCCATCTGAACTCCTCCTGCACCAAATCTGACCACAGTCGTTCCCAATATGGCATCTTTTCCCTTCCATTGACAAAGTATTGATAGCTGTGCCAACTCTTGGGAAGTCCTAGGAGAACTAAGCTCACCAAATCATCATCAACGACAATTATACCAACACTCCCCAGTTCATCCCGACATTGGAAAAAAATTGTTATATATTTTGGTATGGAGTCGCCCTTCTCCATCTTGATCTTCCTGAGTTTATCTTTGAGCGCCAATTTCCTATGGTCGTTGCTGCTATGGAATAGATCCATCAAATCCTTCCACATTGCATATGGTGTGGCTTTCCCATGGAGGCTTGAGACAATGTGGTCTCGTACTCCCTCCAATAGGATCCTCCTCACCTTTGCCACTTTATTTTTCCATGTATCAAGATTTGTAGCATATGTCACAACAGGTTTAGGAACATCATTGTCAATGAATTCCTTCAAGACATTGTCTTCGAGTACTGCCTCCATCCTATCCTTCCAAGAAATATAGTTTGAGATGCCCTCAAGTGCATATTCCAACCTCAAGCCATTGAAATCCATTTCGATCCTGATTCAACTGTAGCACCAAGGAAGTCTTTCTGCAAATTCGAATTCTATTTAGTCACAAACTCAACTCCTCCTTCACAATTGTGATCTCTTGTGCTTTGATACCATGTAGAAATTATACAAAAAACATGTATATCATGGATTAAATCCGATATAAATGTGTACTAAAGTTAAATACTGAATCACTTCTACAAATAAATTGCGGAATTAAAAACACAATCACCAATCACATGAAGCAAAGAAGAATAAATCAAGCCAAAACATAGATAATTTCCCGGGGAAAGCTTGCTGCTCAAAACCTCACTATCTTCTATTGTATATTCAACATGGAATCATGAAACAATTACATACAACTCTTCTCACAAGAGCCCTCCTGTACTCATCTAATTGTCTCACACTTTCACACATAAAACTGACCAATACTTAGCCAATTTACTGCCTCCAAACCTGCCTTGCTTGCGCAATCCCTGATGAATGCAATCCCTAAAGAATAGGAATTTTGGCCTTACTTGACTGCGCAAGTATCATGGGAACTCCAATGGGTGTTTGGTTGCATGGGTGCAATCCAATAATCCTACAACTGATAGTCAACTTCCCTTTCACCTAGATCTCAACTGGGTCTCCATTGGATCTGACATGCATGAAACTAATAATAGTAAATCCTCAGTTGCATGTGAGATTACTGATTGTGAATTAATTAATATTTAATTCACTTGATCTCTCACTAGTGTATCTAACAACTACAACTATCATAACTGAGTTTAACTCACTTAACTGAGTTAAACTGATTACAACCTGCATTAACTAATGCACCACTACACTTCGAACTCTGTTACAACTAGAATTACTCTACATGCCTCACCAACTACCTCTAACTCGAAATTCATGAGCTAACTGAGTTTATCACACTCAATTAACTATTACAAGTTATTTTGAGACTAGATTACATTTTATTGTCCATCTTAATTAAAGGATAACTAAAATAGACATGCACCAAATTTAGCCCTGTGGGCCCCACCCTAGTGTAGGTTCTTAATGCACTAGGTATGGGTGCTGAAATTTTCTTGTTGAATTTCAACATCCCATTCGTGGGTATATTTTATTACATAGCCCTTTTTCTTAAGATGGATAAATTTGTTGTAGATATCATCTTCTTCTTCGTCGAAGAATATTTTTAGCAAGGCATCCATGAAATTATTCTAGTGAAAAGAACAAGCGTCAGATCTTCCATGCCACCATAGAAACCAATCATATGCTTCTGATTACAAATTGTTGGATGTCGTCATGATTTTCTCCCATTCACCTAATGGTGGGTTTGATTAAAAAATAGCTTCCATTTTATTAACCCAAATAATAACGCCTCTATGGTTCTTACCATCATATTTGGGTAGCTCCATTTTAATTTGTTGATAGTCTTTTTCTGGAACTTTTGTATATTACTTGCTACCTAAGAAGTGTATTTGTGGAATTTCATGATTTGGAGGATCTTTGCTATCTGGGTATTTTGGGCTTTGTGTTGGTTCTTGAGCATTTAAGGGATTAACAAAAAATGAATTCACCCTTTCTATTAGCTGATCCATTCTTTCTTCTTGTTCTTTAACCTTACAAGCTACTTCATGCTTGTCTTCATCTCTTAGTTTTAATAAGGTTTGCCAAGGATAATAAAATCCCTTTTTTTATTGGTTCTGCATCCCTTGCAACATTTTTTCAATGTTGTCTATCTTTTTTATCCCAGTTGCTAATTCCTCTTGAGTTTCAATCATATCTTTCTGTCCTCCTACTCTGTTTTATTTTTTTCGACATTGTTAAGGCGATGATGTACTTTATCAAGTTATTCTCGATATTTATTAATGTCGACATCACCATTATTCCCCATATTAGATTTGTTCTTTTTCTTGGTAGAACCAATTTTCATTTAAATATTATAAATATATATAACTATATAATTAAGTTATACTATTACTAAACTATATAATTAGATTATAAATAGTAATTAATTATATAATTAAAAAATTATTTAGTTAATTAACTTATATAAATTATATATTAGGTCAATGTATAATTCAATTAAACTTATATATATAAATTTAATATAAATTACGAACGTCACTACGAAGAGTGTTGATAGAATAGGGACATGCAAAGAAGAAGTGTTGACCGACGACGAAGGTCAACGAAAAGGCACAAAAAGATGTGTTGACTGGGGGTGACGATGATCTAGGTGGATATTGGTGGCCACCCTCCTTTTCCACCTTGTCAATTTCATCAGTTTTATTATTTGCTATTTTTAGCAGTTTTTTGGGTCCTGAACTTCCGAAGCCATTTTGAGCTCCATTAGGGGAATTTTGAGGTCTAAAATGGGCCTCATAAGGAAACTATAAAATAAAAAATATAATTAGATTACATCATCAAATTGTGGAGGGAAAAAATAAGAACTACTTTTTCAACTTATATCCCTATGGGTTTAAACAAATTTCGAGTGGGAACACTTGTTGGATACATAATTTGATTCCTCATCCAAGGAGTACCTATGTTGCATACTTTCGATGGACCCTCCTACACGAAAAAATGAGAAATACATTAAAAACATGATTGCAATCACGTTTTTCATGTATTTATCATTTTTCATGTAGTAAGGTCCATCGAAAGAATGCAACATGGGTACTCCTTGGATGAGGAATTAAATTTTGCATCCAACGAGTACTCCCACTCGAAATTTGAGTAAAAACTTAGGGAGATAAGTTGAAAATACAAGTTGAAAAATTAGTTTTATTATTTTATTAATTTTTAATCTTTTTATTTTTTTTACCCCAAAACTGGTCAATCATCCCCCATGGTTGAAATCGTCATCTTGAATCCTATTGGTTCTTATAAAATTTATTTTTGGTTGTAAATTTTTCTTAGGAGGCCCATTTTAGACCTCAAAATTTCTCTAATGCCAAATGACATTTTTTGGGCATGATTCCTGTAGTGATTTCATGGAAATCACCTCAACAACTGTAGTCCTCAGAGAGGTATTTACAACGAGATATCATACACACAAAACAAAGATAATATGACCAAGTTACGACCCCGGGAAGTTGGCAGCCCAACTACACCCAACAGGGCCCATAAAATCTTTGTGTTACATCTCCTTGGGTTAGGGTTTTGGTTGTTTAGGGGTTTCTCTTTTTCTTCAATAATAAAAAGGCCCTTGAGCCTCATTGTAACATAGTTTAGAGGTATGTAGATGCCACATCCCTTCTCAGAGATAAGGTACCAGCACCCTAGCTATTTTATTTTCCATTATGTCTGTAAACATTTTTCAACATTTATATTAATGAAATGAAGTTTTATTTCTGCCGCATCTCTGTGTTTATGTTTATTTTAGTATTTCATTGTGTTCGTGCATAAATTAAGATTAGTGGTATCAGAGTGGTCTGCTCTTTCTCGATTTTTCTTTGCATGTCCCCAACGAGGTTAAGATATAAGGAGTTAGGGCTTGATCTGGTTGAACCTTTGCAATATCAGCCTCACAAACCGTGACGACCTTCCATGGCAGAAGAAAAGAAAGACGAGGGAGCAAGAGATCATACCAAAATATTGCTTAAGGAGACCCTTGAGAAACAAAGGAACGCGATGATGGATAAAATTTTCCAGATCCTTCAACGACTACCCACTGGTGGCACATTTGAATCCAACAACCACTATGGAGGCACCACTCCTTTCAAGGTACAAGTCAACTTCGAAATTCATGTATTTGAAGGCCAAATAGATGCAGACGCTGTAGATAAATGGTTTAATTTGATGGAAGGGTATTTCTCGTTCCATGATTTCTCTGACCGAGAAAAGATTAATTTTTCACTCCTCAAAGCTGCCCCCCATGTCAAAGACTGGTGGGAAGCCTATTGTGAGCAAAAGGATGAGGGGGAACCCTCTCTGTTCTCAGCTGTACCCACTTGGAATTTGTTCTGAGATGACATCAAGGAACAATATTACCCTGTGGGGAGCTATGATGACAAGTAAATCCAGTGGACCATGCTGCGACATCAAAGGAATCAAGATGTGCACGAGTTGACGAATTTGTTCCATACCCTGCACAAAAAGTTGGGTATTAAATATTCAGAGAAAAATTTGGTGCTCATGTACCACAACTATTTGCATAAATACATTCAAGAGGAAATGGAATTCCTTGACAATACCATGCTTGGCACAACATATCGGTATGTCGCCAAGATCGAGCAGAAATTTAAGCAAAAGAAGCGAGACTTTGGATCCACGAATCCAAAGCCAGGGAAAGGCACCCCCGAACTGTAGAAAAAGGGGCAAAGCCAAATTGGGGCGACTTAGAACAACACCACAAAGCCAAACAAGGACACATGGAAGTGGTGTGAATTTCATAACATCCCCACTCACAACACAAGTGAGTTTCAGGCCAAACAGTCGCTGGTGTCCGAAATGAAGGCATCCGACTCATATGCATATTCTGATTTTGAGTCAGAAATGGACAAGGGGAATGAAAAAGGGAAGCAAATAATTGATGTGGAACCCAGTTCCACTGTTTCCACCACTAATATACAGAAGGAGCAACCTGAAGATCCAGAGGAGGGGGAATGCCTCTTCCTTTCCCAAATGTGGGTGAATGATTCTCCACTATAATTCCTTGTCGATAGCGGAAGCCAAAAGAACCTCATTTCAGCAGAGGTCGTGAAGCATCTTAGCCTACCGACCACATCACACCTACATCCGTATACCATCGGGTGGCTTCACCAAGGAAGATATCTTCGCGTCCGCTAGAAGTGCCTCCTTCCGTACAACATCAAGCCCTTCACGGATGAGGTACTGTGTGATGCTGCTCCTCTTGACATGTATGATGTATTATTAGGAAAATCATACTTGTTGAAGAGACATGTTGTGTATGAGTCTAGGATTTGTTATGTTATTATCACTTTGGGAAATATTTTGTATAGGATACCGGAGGTAGTACCGCCTTCCGCTTTCTCTTTGAGTACTAAAAAGTAATGCAGTAAGATTATTTCCCAAACCAGGAAATTTGTTTTCATTACAATTTTCCCATAGGGAAAGAAGAAGATTGTGGCCGCAGCCTCCAAACAGAGCTCCCATGTGTGGAAAAAACAAATGGAAAAAGAAGTGGAGGAATATAAGGACATTTTCTTCTCACCCACAGAGGTTCCTCTACACTTTTAGGTCAAGAAATCCATTGATATGACCCCAGGCGCATCGCTACCTTCTGTTGCCATACCTCATGCGACCACACAGACAAAATCGACACATATAATATATAAGGATAATAAAGCAACCAGATTTATTGAACGCATCCAACACACCCACCAGCAGGTCCAGGACATCTTGGAGAAATCCAATGCCAAGCACAAGAAACGACATGTTCAACATCGAGTGCCACACAAGTTCCAGGTGGGCAACAAGGTTTGGTTACATATGTAAAAGGAACACCTCTTTAGACCCCACTGCAAGCTATGCCCACTCCGATATGGTCCATACACCATCACCCAGTACATGTGAAATGGTATTTTAGCTTGGTTAAGAAATCATTGAAGCAATTATCAAATTAGAAGATCAATTTATCTTTGGAAAATCAACACAGGCAAGTTAAATTAGAGGAGGCTTTCACCGAGAAGAAATAATATTATCAAATTTCCCAATATTTGGTACCCTAGTGTACTACCATGCACCAAAGGAGAAAATGAAGAAGTTGGAACCCACAACAGAGAAGGGAATATTTGTGTGTAACAATGAGACATCCAAAGCATACAAGGTTTACATACGAGCACTGAGGAAAACAATCATTAGGATAGATGTGAAGTTCGAGGAAGAAAATACTTTGAGGAAGTCTTTAGAATGTGAGATCACTACTATACGGTAGGAGAAGCAAAAAACTCCCAATCAAGAGGCTTATCCAACACCTTAGAATTCAGTTGAACATGTTAATGGGCATGCCGAGTAGCACAAGGACAAGGGGGGCACACAATTGGAGAGAGTGGAGCCCACTTAGGCTGTGACTCCCAACACAAGGAGAAGGAGAGTGAGATGGGAAGAAAAATTGATCCAAGAGGCGTGAGAGAAAGTTGGTGTTCCCAATACATTAGTTTTCCAAATTAGACAATGATAGAGGTACACAAGATATATGACACTTATGATGGAGTTGTTGGATGTTGAGCCGTCGAGTTACTAGGAGGCATCCATTTAATAGGTGTGGAGATATTCCATGGTGAAGGAGTATGCCTCCATCATGAAGGATGATGTTCGGGAAGTGGTGTTTAGGCCAAAGGACAAACTTGTGGTGGGATCTTGCTAGGTCTACAAGATCAAGCATGAGGCTGATGGGAGCATCGAAAAATACAAGGCAAGATTTTTGGAAAAGGGGTTCTTGCAGGTAAAAGGGATCGACTATGACGAAACATTTGTTCTAGTGGAAAAATATTCATATTTTAGGATTTTCATACCAATTGCAGCTCCAATGGGATGGAATATCCACCATATGATGTTAAAACAACATTCATCAATGGGGTTGTTGATGAGGATATTTATATTGAGCAACAAGAGGGGTTTGAGACATGCAACAAAGAGATACACTTATGCAGACTCAAGAGAGACTTTTATGGGCTCAAACAAGTTCCATGAGGATGGTATTCTCAAATAAATAATTACCTTCAGGGATTGGGCTTCACTAAGAGTGAAGTAGACCCCAACCTACAATACATCATTTTTGGAGGTGATTCAATTATTCTTGTGTTATATGTGGACGATATGATTTTGATAGGAAAAATAAGCTCATCTAGGAGTGTAAATGAGATATTTCAGGCGAGTTCGAGATGGGGGATTTGGGGATGATGCACTATTTCCTCATGTTGGAGGTTTGAAAAGGAGATGGGGAGATATTCTTGGGCAAGGCAAGTATGCCCTAGAGGTTCTGAGAATATTTCACATGCAAAATTGTAGGCCCATGACTACGCCTCTAGTCACAAACTGAAGGAAGGTTCACACATATAGTATGGAGAGAGTAGACTCCACACTTTTGGGGGTTGCATTTGGTAAACTCAGGAACAACCATATGTTTTGTAGTTAACTCTTTCAACTAGTTTATGGTCGAGCCTACTAGAGTGCATTGGGTTTATGTCAAGGACGTATTGAGATATATCAAGGGTACAAAAGAATAAGGATTATGGTATAAACATGTTAATGGAGTGAAGATTGAGGGCTTCACTGATGTAGATTGGGCACGGAGTTCCACATATAGGAAGATTTAGGTGTTGGATAAACAACTGTTTCTTGGTTCATCTTGAAGCAGATATATGTAGCATTGAGCTGTTGAGGCTGAGTACATGGATTCCAGTCTGGTAGGGTGCGACACTGTTTGGTTGAGGAAGCTGTTCGTGGGATTGTTTGGACATGAGATAGAGCCCACTGTGATACACTGTGACAATTAGAGTTGCATAAAACTCTCTATGAATCCAATGTTTCACAATTTCTCACAGTAAATTGACATATGTTATGACCACATCAGGGCCATTTTTTAGAGAGGTATAGTTACACTCCAGTATGTACCAAAAAAGGAGCATACAAAAAACATAATAACTAAGGCTTTGTCATAGAGAAATTTTTTTTACCTCAAAGAGAAGTTGGGTGTAGTGCATAACACCTTCCTCTCTAAGAGGTAGTGTTGATTGGAGTAGAGCAGTAAGGATTTTACTTGCCTAGGTGCCAAAGCGAGAGACCCACAAGATAAACACTTAGCAGAATATTAATTTATTTAAATATTTCCTAAAGTTGGACTTAGGAAAAATTTAAAAATCCTAAGTTTGTTGGAGAATGTAATAGGGCATATATTAATTTAATTTCTCCTTAACCTTACTAATTGCTTGTGAACTTTATTTATCTTCTTGTGTTTCTTTATTAGATATTTTTATCAAACAATTATCAAGAGAAAAAATAGTAAATACAATGGACACAAGACATAGGCTCCAAGCAAGGGCAAAAACCCTCGAAGGGGAAAACCCAAAAAAAATCTCCTCTTCTTATAGAATCTGCTTCAAATGAGAAAAAGCAAGACCCAAAACCCTATACCAAGGCTTTGTCATAGAGATTTTTTTTTACCTCAAAGAGAAGTTGGGTGTAATGCATAACACCTTCCTCTCTAAGAGGTAGTGTTGATTGGAGTAGAGTAGTAAGGATTTTACTTGCCTAGGTGCCAAAGCAAGAGACCCACAAGATAAACACTTAGCATAATATTAATTTATTTAACTATTTCCTAAAGTTGGACTTAGGAAAAATTTAAAAATCCTAAGTTTGTTGGAGAATGTAATAGGGCATATATTGATTTAATTTCTCCTTAACCTTACTAATTGCTTGTGAAATTTATTTATCTTCTTGTGTTTATTTATTAGATATTTTTATCAAACAATTATCAAGAGAAAAAAGAGTAAATACAATGGACACAAGACATAGGCTCCAAGCCAGGGCAAAACCCCTCAAAGGGGAAAACCCCAAAAAAATCTCCTCTTCTTATAGAATCTGCTTCAAATGAGAAAAAGCAAGCAAAACCCTATTCCAAGTCCTCCTCCAAGCACTAATTCAACCCTCCAAGAAACCCTTCAAAGGTAAGCTCAGACAACAAGGGTCAAACCTGCTTCAACCAACTTCCAACTTTAATTTTGGCCCCCAACTTTGACCTGCAACTTCGGTCCCGTAGTTGCTACAGAAACGCTAACTTTCACACGCATGAGAGAATAAGACCAAGATTGTGTCTCTTTCCTTGAATATGGTTTCTAGTCTTGTTTGGCTTCAAATCTTTATCTTCTTGCAGAAACTTTCGGACTTGCAACTAGATCTGAAATCTCGGCCTTGCAGCAGCAACAAAAACCCTAAAATATCCCATGTACGAGAGAACAAATCCCAAAAAAAAAATTTCTTCCTTGATTTTGACTTCTTCTTGCTTTATACACCTTCACTCTTACTTCTTTGATGCTCCTTGCCTCATATCGAACTTCTTGATGAGATAGATCAAATTGGTGTTTACGGAGGTTGAATCTACTTCTATTTATAGGTTTTCCAATGGGTTGAATTCCCTTCCTTAGGCCGACTTGTCACTGCTAGGGTCGACTTGTGCTTGGAGGCCCTGAGAGCTTTCTAGACACATAATTTATATTTTTTTCATGTTACAACTTTCCCAATAAGTTATTATAAAAATCATTTGAATCAAAAAAAAAATTCTATTGACATGACAAATCCTAGAAGCATGGAGAACATGTTTGACTTAGATGACCATCAAAATGGAGCATGAAACCCATGCTCAAAAATAATATTTTTCTTCTTCTTTTTTCTTGTAACATAATATATACATAATGATTTGGGTACATTGACAATTATGAAGATCGAAACTAGCTATATTTTACAACAAAATTAACTTATGATTTAATCGTAGCCCTTCATCAAGATCTAATCTCAACCATTGAGAGATTGTGGGCTTAGGTTGAAACTATAAAAGGAGATGGAGTGAGGAAGTGGCTAGTTCAAAGAGCACAAACAATGTGGTTTATCTCAACGAATGAAGAGACCAGTGTTTGAACAAATCGTAGAGTTTTAGTGACCAAGAGGGAGAGATCGAGTAAGGGACGACTTTCTCTAACTTAGACAAAATTAATGTAGCCCTTCAATTCGCACGTGTGTGCAAAGACATTGTTGGGTATGTGTTATATTCTTTCCACGACTAGCTCCACGTGCTGTACGTTGTGCCGGGCACATCAGGGGGGTCACAGGGGGGGCGGCAGCGCCCCGGCGAAATTTTTTTTTTGGTATGCGGTCCCACTCATATGCGGACCCACCCATGTTTTGTGCATGAGTTTGCACATGGTTTTGGGGTACGATGGTTTTCGGCCCCTGGTATTTTGTAGATCCGGTCAAGGGAACTACGGTTTTGTTCTAATCCAGGGTTAATGGATTGGGTTTTATGTATGCTTCGACATGTATATATATGTGTTGTAACACTAAAAGGGACCACAACAAAATTAAGTCATTGCCCTGATTTGGGATCCAGGGTAATCTCCGTCCTTACTCTGTTTTATGCCTTTTATGCCTCGCTATTGTTTATTTATTATAAGATTTCGGTGGAGATAATTTCTGCTCGGTATAAAACCTACATTTGGTATCGGGAGCGAAGCTTCAAGCCAAGGGGACGATTGTTGTTGAAGATTTTTTCTCAGCTCCGTGGTAATCCCTATTCAAAGGGGATTCAAAAAGATCTGACTTTTGGAGTGAAAGAAGATGGCGAGTGGCTGGAAGATAGAGGATCGTGAGAAATTTAATGGTTAGAGTTTTGAGTTTTGGAAGCTCAAGATGGAGGATCTGTCGGTGGATAAAGATCAGTGGATCGCAGTAGATCCAGGTACTAAAACAACGACAATGTCATATGAAGACTGGAAGAAACTGGATCGGAAGGCTAAGAGCACAATACGGTTATGTGTCTCAGATTCAGTATTGTTGAACGTATCTAGGGAAGCTACGGCGAAGAATTTATGGGAAAAACTTGGGACTTTATACCAATCTAAGTCTCTGGTGAATAAGTTGTTCCTGCGGAAAAAGTTGTATAACCCGAGGATGAAGGATGGAGACTCGGTGACAGAGCATCTGAACGCCTTCAATACTGTGGTAAGTCAGTTGTCATTTGTTGATATTAAAATCTCAGATGAAGATAAGTAGACTGGGCTTTGTTGTGTTCTTACCACTCTGTGATGTTTGTTACCGTAACAGGGTAGCAATACAACTACCTTGAATTTTGATGACATTGCCTCAGCCTTGCTGTCGGAGAAAATGAGACGGAGAAATATGGAGGGTCAGAATGGAGATGCCTTATCTGTACGAGGAAGGTCCCAGAACAGAAACAAGAATAAGGTTTCGAGTGGGAGATCTAAATCTAGAGGGAGATCTAAATCTCCTGGAAAGTTTGTAAAGGTGTGCTGGAAATGTGGAAAGGAAGGACACTACAAAAAGGAATGCAGATCTAAATCTCTTGAGAAAGGAAAGGGATCTGATGAAGGTCCTTCTGCAGAGGCAAAAACCACCTCAGATGAAGGTGGGATGTGTATTTGGCTTCTTCTTCAAATACACATGTAGATCATGAGTCATGGTTGATTGACTCAGGTGCATCCTTTCACTTCACTCCCCATAGGGAGTGGTTCTGCGAGTAGGAGAAATATGATGGTGGTGATGTCTTCCTAGGGGATGATAGGCATGGGACTTGGCTTATGGAAAGGTCAAGCAGCTGCAGTATGGTGGAAGGAGATTGGGAAAACTTCGGTGTTCCCGTATACTCGCGTCACGTAACGAGCTCGTAAGCAAGATGGATGATGTAGGTAAAAACAGCAAAGTTGTGAGGCCATGATAGTTAGGGAGCACCGGAGTAATGTGCAGTGGGAGTTTGAACAGAACCTCAGATAAGCTACAAGTGAGCACTTGTTGCTGATAAGTAGCATCAGCCTTCAAAGTGACTAAAGTCTAGCTATTTCGGATAAAGTGCACCATGCTATGGCATCAAAGGCTTGGACATATTGGAGAGAAGGGCCTTCGGATACTGCATAGAGATGGTATGGTAGAAGGTATGTCTAATTGTTCTCTGGATTTCGATTTCTGTGAACATTGTGTATATGGGAAGCAGAATCGGGTGAGTTTTCCTTCTGGTGCTAGGAGGGCAAACAAGATATTAGAACTTGTGCACAGTGATGTGTTTGGGCCTGTGTCAGTTCCATCACTGGGAAAGTCTGTGTACTATGTTTCATTCATAGATGACTTCTCAAGGAATACATGGATATATTTCTTGAGGAAGAAATCTGAAGCTTTTGACAAATTTAAAGAATTTAAGGCTTTGGTGGAAAACCAGACAGAGAAGAAGATAAAGGCGCCGAGGACAGATAATGGTGGGGAGTTCTGCAAGAAGGAATTTGAAGAGTTCTGTAAGAAGTGTGGTATAGCACGGCAGAAGACTACTCCATACACACCTCAGCAAAATGGAGTTGCAGAAAGAATTAATAGAACACTGATGGAAAAGGCAAGAAGCATGCTCAGTGGTACTGGGTTAGGACAAGAATTCTGGGCAGAGGCAGTGGAGACTGCATGTTACTTAGTTAACAGATCACCTTCATCAGTGTTGGAGGATAAGACCCCACATGAGGTATGGACTCGTAAGAAACCCTCTCTTTCACATCTAAGGGTATTTGGATGTGATGCATATGTACATGTTCCAAAGGAGAAAAGGACCAAGTTGGATAATAAATCTGAAAGGTGCATCTTTATTGGGTATAAGGATGGTTTAAAGGGTTACAAGCTTTGGAACCCAGAAACAAGGAAGGCTGTGTACAGCCGAGATGTGGTGTTTAGAGAAGTGAAAGATGTTGTTAAACATGAATTCCTACCAAAGGAACCTGAGAAGATAGAGTTTGAGCTAAAGGAGGATGAATCAGACTCTACAATAGAAGAAGACTCGGAAGATGAAGCACCACAAACTCCAGCTTTGAGAAGATCAGTTCGGGAAAGAAGGCAACCAGAAAGGTATAGTCCATCTGCTTTCTGTTCAGGTTTTGCCTTAACTATAACTGATGATGAAACCAGAACTGTCAGGGAGGCAGTAGATTCAGAGGATGGAAAACTCTGGAAGGAGGCCATGGTTGATGAAATGGAATCCTTGCACAAAACGATGCATGGATCCTCGTGAGCTGCTGGTCGGGAAGGGAAGCTTCTGTTGAGAAAAATGTGGTGCTTGTAAAGATGAATGTGTATGTGTGGGAGAAACAGAAGCCCTGCTAGCGAAAGGTTATTCCCAAGTGCCGGGAATTGATTTTGGTGACATTTTTTTCTCATGTTTCCAAAGTTACTTCTATTAGATTACTTTTATCTGTTGCTGTTGCATTTGATTTTGAGATAGAACAGATGGATGTGAAGATAGCATTTCTTCATGGGGATCTAGAAGAAGAGATCTACATGAAGCAACCTAAAGGCTTTATGGTGAAGGGTAAGAAAGAACTGGTATGCAGGTTGAAGAAGTCTCTGTATGGGTTAAAACAGTCACCAAGGATGTGGTATCGGAAATTTGATACCTATATACGGGGACTTGGCTTCACCAGAAGCAAGGAGGATCACTGTGTTTATTTTAAATTAATTGGTGACCATGTTATTTATTTGGTCTTGTATGTGGATGATATGTTGTTGATTGGAAATGACAAAGAAATTATCCAAGATTTGAAGACCCAACTGTTCTCCAAAATTGACATGAAGGATCTTGGTGCTGCAAACTATATTTTGGGCATGGAAATTAAGAGAGATCGGGCAAAGAGGAAGCTCTGGTTAAACCAGAGGAAGTATGTCGAGACTATATTGCAGAGGTTCAATATGCAGGATAGTAAACCGGTGAGTGTTCCTATTCCTGTAGGTGCAAAGCTTTCTGCTGAACAGTGTCCCAAGACACAAGAAGAAGAGGAGGATATGTCCCGTGTTCCATATGCAAGTGCAGTGGGTAGCCTGATGTATGCAATGGTCTGTACTAGACTAGACATTGCACATGCAGTGGGAGTATTGAGCAGGTTTATGTCAAACCCAGGGAAGGAGCATTGGACAGCAGTGAAGCGGGTTTTCAGATATTTACGTGGCACTAGTGATTATGGCTTGTGCTGCCAGGGTACTAGGGAAGACCAATACTGGAAAGAATGTCGATATTCGGGATGTTGGATGCAGACTACGCTGGGATTGCGACAAAGAAGATCACAAGTGGGGTTAGCCCATTTGGAGGTGCAATTTGCTTGGATTAGAGAGACAATCATAGTGGCTCTTTCAATACAGAGTAGAATACATAGCACCCACCTGCGTGCAAGGAAGCAATTTTGTTTTAGAGGTTGTGTTCAAGTATGGGGTTGGTGCAGAAAGCTATAAGGATAGATCGTGACAGCCAAAATGCAATTTTCTTGGCTAAGAACCTTGCTTATCATTGAAAGACAAAGCACATTGATGTTCAATATCACTTTGTGAGAGATATGGTTGAGGATAGAAGGGTGTTGCTGGTAAAGGTGGACACTTTGAAGAATGTTGCAAATGCATTGACGAAGTCTATGAGCACTCGAAGTTCTCAGTAGAGAAACAGTTGGTGTTGGAAGAATTGGCCCAATGACAAGCTCTCCTAAGGGCTTTGTGGAAAGCAGCAATGGGTGTATGGAGGTATATATTATTTCCACGACTAGTCCTATCGTGTTAATGCTGCGCCAAAAGAATACTCGGCGAATTTTTTTTGGTATGCGGTCCCACTCATATGCGGACCCACCCATGTTTTGTGCATGAGTTTGCACATGGTTTTGGGGTACGATGGTTTTCGACCCCTGGTATTTTGTAGATCCGGTCAAGGGAACTACGGTTATGTTCTAATCCAGGGTTAATGGATTGGGGTTTATGTATGCTTCTGCATGTATATATATGTGTTGTAACACTAAAAGGAATATAATGAAAAATCAAGCTGGTCGTCCTAATTTGGGATCCAGGGGAAAATCTCTGTGTTTATCCTGGGGCTTTGTGCTTTATGCTCCTTACCCAATCTACAGAGCTATAAGATCTGTAGGGTAGGTAATTTCTGCTTGCAGGTTGTGTCTATATATGTAGTCGCAGATCGGTAAGTTTCAAATAGGTCGAACTTCATAGTGATTTGGTAGAGCGAGTGCACAAAATGAGTTAAATTTTCCTTGGGGAAGCTGATTAGAATTTTTTGTTCTGAAAGGGAAGTTTTCACTTGCTGTAAATTTTCTGAAGAATCAAATTTTGTTAAAGATAATAAAACACACACAAAATTTGTAGGTTTTCCAAGAGGTTGAGGTTTCATGGTTGTATCTTGTGTTCTATGTGTTTGTATTCTGATTTATTTATTTCCACTATGCATACTAAGTTAAAATACTTAATGTATTTGTAATTTAAGTTTCTAGAACAACAATTGTTTGTATTTGTGGTAAAAACTTAGAAAATGTTACTTTGTTTCCACTAAAAGTGCATGTGTTTACAATGAAAATTTATTAATTAGTTAAAAAAAAACTATTTGCAAATTATAGATATTCTTGATGCTGGAGTTGAATAGTTGTTAAAAATTGAATGTGAGATGCCACTCGAATTGGTTTTGCCATTGTTTTTCAACACCAAGCATTGGATATATATCCTTTAGAATGTGTCAATCAAGCAATATTTTTGCTCACCATGGTGCCCGAGAGCTTTCAGATTGTAGCAACGCCTTCTAGAGTACATGGTCCAAAGAAAACAAAAATGGCCATTGCACGACCGAAGAATTTTATTACAGTCACCATGAGAAAACTTAACTTCAACTATTCTGATGTTTACAAGACACGAAAATGTTGAGGCCGACCATGTTGATAATGACACTATTCACATCATGGCAATCCCCCATAGATGAATCAATTGACAAAGGAGGAGGGTTGTTTAATAGCTTGAGAGATGATGTCAAAAATTATGTTGGTTTAGTAAAAAACTTGAACTGAGATGTGCAATTCGATACCTCTTAATGAACCCTTGCGTTTATCAAAAGAAATAGGGAGTTTCCAAAGTCCACGCCACAAAAAATGTGTCGAAAAACATGTCTGGAAACTTCATACCACTACGAACAAGAAACAATGGGAAACAATAAGATCGAAGTTTCCTTTTCTGGTGTAGAATTTCACGACAAAACAACTAGGATCTCAGAAAGCTTAAGGAATTTCTCGCTCATAGGGTTTGTACATCTGGCATTCGAAGGAAATCAACACAAGTAAGATGAGTAATTTCTTGGGTCACCTCAGAAAAGGACCCTTTAGCCACATAAATATATACTAGAGTGAGACTGTTTCAGATACCAAGCATGTAGTATTTTGGCCTGTAAACTTTTAATTAAACACAATTAAACAAGAAAAAAAATGCGCGAAAATAGAAAAATGAATTCACAAAATAAACAAAGAATTTATGTGGTAAAACTCTTAGGGAATTTCATGAAAAATCTCCATTGGCCAAAGCATTGGAACACTTTATTATTCAAGGTCAAAAATTACTCTCTAATAATGCAATACAATAAGTATTTGAAACAACCATACATTTCAATACGAAAACACCTTTAGAAAACTTCCTATTGTTATACAACCCCTCACAAAGCATAAGGGAATAGAGGGGCATGACGAGCATTTTGATATGAGGGAGATAGTGTTGTACGAGATGAAATTGGGTCATGGGAGGCACGAATGCATATAGAAAAATATGACAAACATCCAAAGCTAGGATGGGCACACAGAGGAGATGGATTATCGACACGAGGGTTTCATATAATAGAGTAACGAAAAAATCACGCACAATTATGTCGATTTACCAGGCTTTAGAGAAACGAGAGTCAATTATGCACATATGTAACATGCTTTGAAGAGTGCCTATATTCTGATTTTTTTTTTTCAGTAGAAAAAAAAACACCACTTCTTAATATTAAATATAAAAAGGATAACACATGTTCATGTTTCTCTTCCAACCTTCCCATCTTTTGTATCTTATGTTCATTAATACACCAGTGCCTATTTAATGTTTACCTATCCTCTGTGTTAGGGTCCTATAATTGATTGATTATTTCATCTCAGATATTTCATATTGTAAATAATATTTCGCGATTGTAAATGATTTCCAAATAAGGTTAAAAACTTGGGAAAAATATGCTTGCACGTTCAAATGCAGCGTTAGGAGATAATTAAATATGTTTTTATTGAATTAATCACATCATTTAAATGTGATTAAATAACTTGTAATAAGGAAAGGCACTACAGGTTTTAATCATGTCAAAAAAGGTAAAAACCAATAGCTGAATGGCTTATTCAAGCTTTCAAAGACCCTTTATAAGTTAAAGGTGCGCAAAGAAACTTTATCTGTTGACCAAACTTCAAGCTTTACTTCTTAAAATACTTTGCCAAAACTTATTTTCCGCTGATGCGATGAAAGTGGGATCCATCATACTTTACCGCACCACCAAAATAGGTTGCGAACCTCTTTTCCGCCTTATTCCTTGTATTCTGCTGTTTCGCACTCCCCGACGTCTAAGTGCCCGCAGATCACAAATTATGTCATATTCCATTTTCAATAAATCTTAAAACTTGCAATCGCCGATATGTGATATTGCATCGCATAGATTTTAACTTTTCGCTCATCGCACTTCGCAAATAATAACTTATGCCATTTTTCCAAACCATTAAAACTTTCAATTTCTGATGTATGATATCATATCGCACATAGCTTACCTTTTCGCTCCATCACATTTCACAAATGTTAAAGTTTAAACTATATTCCAAACCTTATCCACTCCCGATTGCAATTTTGCGATGCGGTATGGCCCCACCATAATACTCTCGCCACGTCACCTCCCTCTTCGCATCGCATTGAAAATTCATTTTTCATGTCATAAAATATAAAATATGTGATGTGCGATAGTGCTATGGATGCGATAAAGCTCATAATTGAAAGCTAAAGGATTTCAGGTTCGGTATATTGGTTTTTTCACGCTGTTTTGTGAACAAAAAGGTTTTAAACACAACAGAAAAGGATTTGGGTAGAAAATCATGCTGTTGTTTATACATCCTCTGCCTTGGAGTTCGAGCCATTCTCTCAAGTCTGCAATTTATTCTCCTCCTTAAAGTTTTGTCCTCTTCTCTCTTCTCCTCATGCTCTCTCAAGTGCGAAGTGAATAATGATTTCCCTTTTCCTCTTTTGTCTCCTTGGAAAATATTGAATCCATAAACTTAGGATCCAATGGTTGAGATTTCATCTTCAAACCTCAAGATGTGTGGTTGAGATCATTTTTGTTACACAATAATTTGTCACTATGCTCATTTCCCATCCCTGATCTTGAAACACCTCATGACGAATCCTGTGCAATGTTTCCATCATCAAGAAATATGCTAACATACCCCCTTGAAGATCCAAAGAAGACTTCCTTGAAAGATTACTGAAGAAACTTGGTCAATTTCCTATTTTCCTGGGTCAGTGCCCTTCTGGGTGCCATGACTGCACTGATGTCCTTATCCCAATTCTGAACTATTGCTGTCAGCGCCCTAATTTATTGGAAAACCACGCTGATCCCCTTTCTGGCAGTGCTTCCTCAAATGGAGGAGAAGCTTCGACCTCTAGAAGCTGAAAGGCGGCAAGTTGGTTGTTGAACATAGATGATAAGGTCGAGCTCTCTCATTTTGGAAATTCGATCTCATCCATGGGGGATCATCCGTTAGAAATTGGGCCTTCCTCCTCCTTTCACGGGCTCCCAACCTCCTTCTCCTTGCTATAAATTCACATCCTTCATTCCCCCAAGTTTAGAGCTTGGTTGATCATTGTCAGACTCATCTGAACTCTCATCCCTTCACATGCTTGCATCGTGATTAAGCCTAAGTGCACGAGAGAAGGAATTATTTTGAGCTGGGTGAAGGACTCCCATTTTCACCTAAGGATGCCTCCAACATCAAGGCCGAGTTGTAAGCTCTCCTTTTTTAATCGACAATAATAACATCTGATGTTTGCTTTCTATATTTGTCTACATGGTTATGCAAATATTCTGGTACTCCTTGATATGCTAGATATTTAGTGTTTACATTTATTATATATACTGTATCATGTTTGTTGTTGTCTCCCGATCATCCACAAGTATTCGTGCGCCATCAGTAGTAGGAAGCGGGCCTATAAGGATCATGGATTGAGGTCACCATCAATAGATCCAAGGATAAAGATTGGAAAAATGTATTTATGTCTCTTTCCTCTTTGCATTATAAGCATTAGTTAAGAAAGCTTATGTTAGAAAGAGTCCCGTGTTGCTAGACCCAGTCTAGGGCTAAAGAGATCATCTCTGTCCGCACTATACTCGACAACATTATTAGTTTTATGACCCAAAAAAATGCCATGTAAATTAATCAACTCGCCATCAGGAGAAAATATTGCCCATGCTGCGGAAGACCGGTTCTGTGTGCTACAGAAAGCGCCATTAGCAAAACCAACGTAGTGATCAGAAGAAATC
Source organism: Pinus albicaulis (assembly GCA_034641835.2). Lineage (NCBI taxonomy): Eukaryota > Viridiplantae > Streptophyta > Pinopsida > Pinales > Pinaceae > Pinus > Pinus albicaulis. Next base: position 109,447,557 of record CM076577.1, on the reverse strand, counting down.
TGCAAACCAAGTGGAACACACGGTAAACAGAGGAAACATGTCTGCAAGGCAAACAATCACACTAAAAATCAACTCAAAGCACACTAATGAATAACACACTAATGTAAAAATTTATCACACTTAAGATTAATTGTAATATTTCTTCAAATAGAGCCCGTTTCGGGGCTCAGCCAAAGGATTACCTTCATAATCATCTAGCTCATAGGCTTCACATTCCAAAACACGCTGAATAATATAGGGCCCATGCCACATAGGATCGATATTTCCAACTCCCAACTTATCATGGGCTTGGTCATAAAGCAGGACCAAGTCACCTTCAGAGAAAAAACGAGGTGTGACCAATTTGTCATATTTCACCTTAACTCGTCATTTATGTGCTTCAAGAACTAAAGGAGCAAGCCTTTTGGTCTCGTCGAGATGCTCGAGGTATATCAGACGTTCCTCTTTTAGAAAGGGACCAAGAAGGAGTTCGATAGCCGACTTTAGTACCTTATAGCTTGCATGCCTCAATGGTGAGTTCTTCGTGTTCGACGACAGATTCACATCATTCGCCTTCGATCGAATGATTCTGCAAGTGTTCTAATTCAACACATCTATTCACAGTTGTAGATGGTGTTTTTGTACCTTGAGGTACATCGTCATTATTGGTGGTCTCTCTCGTTCCTATTAACGGTTTTCATCATTGGCTGGTAATCAAGTGGTTTCTACCATGTTCGACTCCAACACATTTATTCACATGGCTAGAGCCGTACATTTGGTTGATTGAGATCGCGGTGAAGACTCTGGGTCACTTCTAATTTTTCGTCCAGGCTGCATGGAGTTATTGAGTATTCATGATTGTATACATGATACTATCTATACGGATGGCTGCGTCCATACCACATATCCATTTCTATGATCACTTTTTAACGGGTGGCTGCAACCATATCGTGGGCTCATGTGTCATTTGATGCATAGTGCAACATTATGTGGTTAGGCATATTTATACCAAATATTTCATATAATGTAAATGTTTGATTTGGAATGCTCCGAAGGTGGTCTACATTCTTTGCCTTGGTTCATAAAACATTTCAACCATCACTCCCTGTTCTGCTTTCATGCTTTAAGGGGCATATGTTACACAATAATTTGTCACCATGCTCATTTTCCTGTTCCTGATCCTGAAATACCCCTTGAAGAATCCTGTGCAATGTTTCCAACATCAAGAAATATGCTAACATATTTCCTTGAAGATCCAAAGAAGACTTCCTTGGAATATTACTGAAGAAAATTGGTCAATTTCCTAGTTTCCTGGGTCAGCACCCTTCCTCGTGCCATGATTGCATTGATTTTCTTATCCCAGTTCTAGCCCAGCGCCGTCAGTACCCTAATTTCTTGGAAAACCATGCTGATCCCCTTTCTAGCAATGCTTCCTCAAATGAAGGAGAAGCTTCGACCTCTAGAAGCCCAAGGGCGACGAGTTAGTTGTTGAACAAATATGATAAGGTCGAGCTCTCTCATTTTGGAGCTTTGATATCATCCATGGGGGATCATTTCCTAGAAAGTGGGCCTTCCTCCTCTTTTCATGGGATCCCAACCTCCTTCTCCTTGCTATAAATTCACATCCCTCATTCCCCCAAGTTTAGAGCTTGGTTGATAATTGTCAGACTCATCTGAACTCTCATCCCTTCGCATGCTTGCATCGTGATTAAGCCTAAGTGCATGGGATAAGGAATGATTTTGAGCTGGGTGAAGGACTCAGATTTTCACCTAAGGATGCCTCCAACATCAAGGCCTAGGTTTAAGCTCTCATTTTGTAATCTTTCAATAATAACATCTGATGTTTGGTTTCTATATTTGTCTACATGATTATGCAAATATTCTGGTACTCCTTGATATGCTAGATAGCTAGTGTTTACGTTTATTATATATATTGTATCACATTTGCTGTTGTAATATTACAAAATGGAAATCAGCAGCTTTTTCACTGCTGAAATGTTCCTTTGTCGGAAATATGAACAAGGCTATGTCAGAGATGGAATGAGAGGGATTTTACCAGTTATTTCACCTCTAAAGAGAGGATGAGAACTAGAGGCTATCTGGCCTTTCCTCAGACTCTGCCTATAGCTATGCAAATATTTCTTCCTCGGGAAGATCTTGCTCAAGGGAATGAGCTACAACAATATAAAAAACATAAGCATGAAGAGTAACTTTCTCAAACTTCAGAAAATTCCGGAGAAGTCATAGCCATCTTATTATAATAATAGCAGCTGCAAATGTATACACAATCTTGAGGGAATTGATGCTCAAGATGAACAATATCAATCCTCAAGGAAAAAGTACAATAATCATGAGATAAACACTGCTACACATGTGAACGCTAGCTATGACTGCGCAGTAACATGGAGACACCGCAACATGTAAAATGGTAATAGAATGATATTACAATAATAGCTCAAGAAATGAAGGGGAGCAAGCTCTAAACCCCTGAAAATAACTAACTAACAATCCTTAGAAGGATTGGCTGCAATAGATGTACAAAACATGAATATACAATAATGCTGAAGTTGCTGGGTAGCAGCAGCAACTCAAATATACAATAGAAGGAGGAGAATGAATATGGCTTGCAAACTGAAAGAACCTCCTCCAATGGATTCCTTAAGTGCAAGGCTGATCCCAGCACAAGAAATATCTTCCTCCAAAATGATGGAGCAAACCCCCATTGCAGACAAACTCTGAGATAACGCAGTCTATGGAAGGGACTGCGCTGATGAAGGTGGGAGAAGCTTGGCCTTCTTCCAAAATATGCAAATCAGCTCTAGAAACCCTCCTTGCTGATCCTCCCAAAGAATAGGAACTCCTTCCTATGAGAAATGATACAAGGAATGGTGTTGTGGAATCTCCTCCACAACAATACCTACAACACAACCCAGTGAATGTGCTGTAGATGAAGAAGTGGCTATGGCCAAATGCCTGAATATGGAGAAATTAAGAGCAATCCTCCTTGAGCTACTCAAGGGAGCAGAGGAACTCCTAAATAGGAATCCCTCGTGCCAAAGGCACTGCAACTCAGCTGAAAAGCTGGAGACTGCAAATAGACTCGATTCTAAATCTTCAATAATAATCTCTATGGTTGCCTCATCCTCCTTATATGCAAAGTGATGCCTCTATTCCATGGACCCCACTCAATTAGGGTTTCTTCCACAAGGAATCTTTCTCTCTCTAACTGCGTTGTCTTCCTAAGCAAGCTACACCCTCTTGGGCTGCGCTGTTGACTTGGTCAATCATGGCCTCATCCTCATGTCTTTGCCCCCTTTTCATACTAGGAGGTGCAAAAATGGCTACTCCATGGATCCCCTTCTCACCTCATGTGGGATTTTATTTATGTAAATGGGTCTCCTTACCCACTTTATTTATCTCCTAGATAATATGAGCAAAAATTAATGTTCCAATTTATTTACAAAATTTTGGGAACATTACAGCTGTTGTCTCTCGATCGTCCACAGGTATTTGTGCGCCATCAGTAACAGGAAGCGGGCCTATAAGGATCGTGGATGGAGGTCACCATCAAAGGACCCAAGGATAGCAATTGGAAAAAAGTATTTATTTCTCTTTCCTCTTTGCATTATAAGAATTAGTTAAGAAAACTTATGTTATAAAGAATCTCGTGTTGCTAGACCCACTCTAGGGCTAGAGAGATCGCCTCTGTCCACATAGGGGATTTATCTTGACAACAATTTCTCCCAAATGACCCCCCTCATACATTGGCCCCATCACTTAAAAAGTCTTCTAGTACCCTTTTCAAGTTGTGTACCTTTTAAATTTCTCACATAAAGTGATTTTTCACCTCACTTTAATATTAGAAAATTAGACTATGTACTTTTAGCGTAAAGTCACTTTATAAAGTAAAAGTGACTTTAATATTAGAAAAAGTACATGTTACAACAATTCTAAGTACCTTTTCTTACCATGACATTAATATAACTCATAAATGTCATTGAGACAAAAATCATTAATGTGCTCACTAGGATAAAAGGGATAAAAGCCTAGTAACACCTCTCCTTGGTACTATTTTGAACACTCCCTCTTATCGAGGAAGGTGTTGCTCAACACTCCCATCTTGTCTCTGAAAAATACATTCTTTCCTCTTGGCAATGATTTGGTGAGAATTTCTGCTACATGTTCATCAATGGATATATACTCAAGCTTCATTGCCCCTAGCTGAACCCAGTATCTGATGAAGTAGTATATGATCTCTCTATGATTTGAACAACCATGAAATAATAGACTCTCAGAGAGTTTGATAAAACTCTGATTATCATAGTAAATCATAGTTGGTGTCAACATTTCACCAAATAAACCAAAGAGCATCTTGTGAAGCCACAATGCCTTGCCCCCTGCTTGACTAGCTGCCACATACCCTACCTCTATGCTGCTCAACGCCACTGACTTTTTCTTCCTGCTAAACCATGAAAAAACTGTTGAGCCCAATGATAAACAACAACCAGAAGTAATATTCCAGTCACTAGCATTTTCAACCCAATTTGAGTCTGTGCAACCAATCAATCTAACTCTATCACACCTGACATAGTCTAGAACATAATCCACTGTGCCCTGTAGGTACCTCAACACATGTTTTTTAGCCACCCAATGTAATCTCCTGGGCTCCATCATAAAATAACTCAATGTGTTGACTGCAAAACAAATATCCGGTCTAGTGTTGACCAGATATATCAATGAACCAATTAGATATCGATACAAAGTGGGGTTCACCAACTCGGAATCTGAAGCATGCAACTCCTGCCTATTGCTGATCATAGGACTAGACATAGGTCTGCAACCATCCATACCAAATATCCTCAAGCTATCACCTGCATACCTGCCTTGGCCCACGAAGATATTCCCATCCTCCTGCCAAATCTCCAACCCCAGAAAGTAATGCATCAACCCCATATCAGTCATATCAAACTCTGAATAAATATATCTCTTACAGTGTTGGATGATTCTGTCCTCCTTTGTAATAAAAAAATCATCCACATACATAACTAGAATGAGTGGATCGTCACCTACCATGATAAAGTATAGGTTCAGATCAACATCTCTCTTTTGGAAACCCACCTGATGCAAGTAGGCATCTACCCTCTCATACCATTCCCTCAGTGCCTACTTTAGTCCATACATGGCTTTCTTAGGCCTACACACATAAGACTCCCTCCCATCCAACATAAAGCCCTCAGGCTACTTAATGTATACCTTCTCCTGTATAACACCATTGATAAAGGCAGTCTTCATGACCATCTGGTGAATCCTCCATCCCATCTCAACTGTTATAGATATCACTTCTCTAATGGAAGTATAATGAGCAACTGGTGCAAAGGTCTCCTCATAGTCAACTCCCTCTACTTGTGAGAACCCTCGTGCCATAAATCAAGCTTTGAACTTCTCCACACTTCCATCCACAACATGTTTGATCTTGTAGAGACACCTGGAAGTCACCACTAACTTCCCCTCAGGACATGGCACTACCTACGAAACATCATTCTTCATGGTAGAGGCATACTCCTCCACCATGGCATCCCTCTAGATCTTGTCATTGATGACCTCCTCAAAACTAGCTGGCTTTGTCTCCACAACGTCTTCCATAAAGACACCCAACCTCTCTGGTGGTTTTTTCTCCCTCACTGACCACCTAGGTCTCCCCACTTCCTCCTGAGCCTCCTTCAGGGTCTCCCGAATCCATCTTAGCTTTCTCGTCCCTGCAGTAGTATCCTATAGTGGTATGGGAAAATCATCAACTAGTGCCTTTCCTCCTTACGAGGAAGGCTCTTCTATAATCGACAGAGATTCTGAACTCTGATATACTGTGCCTGATGAGCCTGCACCAAGTGATCCTAAACCAGATGAACCTATACTCTGTGAACCTGTCACCCCTGAACAAGGTGAACCTCTTGATCTTCATGCACCACCTAATGCTCCTGAAACCTATAATGTGCCCCATTCCCGAGGAGCCTGCTGATCTACCTGATCAACCTCCCAAGACCTCCTCAAATCCCTCTCCTCTTGAAATGTCATATCCAACCTCAGGAAAATCTTCCTTTGTGCAGGAATATATATATGGTAGGCTCTACCAGTCTCACTATAACCCACTAGGATACCCCTCTCTGCAACGGGTTCCAACTTCATCCTCTTATCCTCAGGGATGTGAGAATAGGTAAGGCACCCAAATATCCTAATGTGACCAACTTTTGACTTCTTTCTGGTAAACACCTCCTTATGAGTCTTGCTCCCCAGGACCCTTTGTAGGCTCTTGTTATGCAAATAAACAAAAATTTTACATGCTTCGACCCACAAGAAGAAATGTAATCTATGATCATGCAACATTTCTCTATATACACACACAATTTTCCCATTCTTCCTCTCTTCCACCCCATTCTATTGGGGGTTGTAAGGCACAATGAACTCCCTCTTGATGCCAACACTCCCACAAAACTCCCTCATCTCGGTGGAGATATACTCGCCCCCATTATCTGATCTCAACACCTTGATTTTCTTCCCTGCTTGGTTCTCCACAAGAGCCTTAAAATCTTGGAATCTATGGAAGACCCCATCCTTGGTCTTCAGGAAGTAAATTGAGGTCTTCTTGGAGTGGTCATCAATGAATGTCACATAATACTCATATCCACTTAATGAAACATGGGACATAGGAACACATATGCCAAAATGAATCAGATCAAGGATACCTGCAACTCTGCTGTCACTGCTTGGGAAAGGTGTCTTGGTGTACTTTCCCAAAGAAAACCCCCTGAACACATCATGATGATCTATGTTGAAGTCTAGAAAATCTGTAACCATATCCCTCAAAATCCTGAAATCTCCATGGTGCAAGTGGGCCATCCTTATGTGCCACAACTCACACAACTCACTGCTACTAGTCTGTGCTACCATAGCTCTAAGAGGCTAAAACATAAGTCTGTATAGTCTCCCACTACAAGCTCCAATCACACGAGTATACTTGATACTAGATCCCATTAGATATATCAACACTTGTCCCTTTCGGAACAATACCTCAAACCATCTGTCCTCCAAGCTAGAGGTTGACATTAAAATCTTCTTCAACCCCAGAACATAAAGAACAACTGTCATGACCTTTAGAGGAGGTAATGACTCCCTATGAAATGAAACTGTCCCTACTCCTACTACTTTGACTTCGGAGTTGTCTCCAAGCACAACCTACAAGTCAACATCATCCTCTAAAAGACTCGTGAAGTGCTCTCTAACTCTAGTCATATGGAAGTATGCTTCGCTGTTTGAACCATGCACGGTAATATGTAATATGAGTGGCTAGAATCACCACCAAAACACACTCTGAATCAAATATAGCCAGAAAATAATCCACATCAGCTGAAGTTGCAAGTCCCTGTTTCTTTTTACCCTTCTTGTTGGGACACTGAACAACATAGTGACCCATCTTCCCACAAGAAAAACATTTCACTTTGCTCATGTCCTTCTCCATAGCCTTATGCTTCCCCTTCTCCTAATTTTCTCCATTAGAAGACCCCTTCTTGCCCTTCCCCGCAAGAGAAAATTCTCCTCTTAACCTCCCCAACCACTCTTGTTTCCCCCCTTTTCACTCCTCCTGATATCTCCTAGATGAATTTGTCCTACATCCTACTCCAACCAGGAAAGTGTTATATGGCCACCAAGCCATGGATAAAACCATCCCATTTATCGATGAACCCATCTAAGGCAATCCCAACCAACTATTCATTTGGAAAAAAACTCTCCAATGAAAACTAACTCATCCTTCACATGTGAGACTCTAGTGAGATATTAGGTGACACTGTCAGTCTTGGTCATCTTGGTGTTGCGTAGCTTTTTTCTCAACACCATATTCCTATTCTCGTTATAAATCTGGTGTAAAGAGAGTAAGGACTCCCACATGTGATATGCATATCTCATCCCAGAAACATGAGGGAATAAAGTTTCCTTGATGGCATCTAAAAGGATCCTCTTTTCCTTCACATTCTTCTTGTTGAACTCCACCAACTGAGCTGGATCAATGGGTGCTTGTACAACTGCTTCAACAACATCCCACACTTCAAATTCCTCCAGTAAAATCATTATTATCTCCTTCCATGGGTCAAAGTTTTCAATCCCTGCCAATATGTACTCTACTCTCAACCCTGCTTCCTTGACCCCACAACCAACAATGTGGAGAAAATCTCTGAGCTAGGACCATCCCCTCTCCGAACTGCCGATGTATTTGGGTTTCTGAAAAGGTTTTGGTTCATTGTAGCAGAATTTAATTCTTGTTGCCCTCTTTATCAACTGTATGAAATTTGAGATCTCTCTAATACCAGGTCTAAAATTTAATGTTCTGCACCCTTAACCCAATTTACAATTTTTCATGTGTTTGTTTAGGCCCAATCCACATGTTTTGAAATGCTGATATAAATTTTAGAATGCATTTATTGCAAACATAAAGAGTGGTTCTACTCTTTTTCACTTTTCTAACAATTGATAATTAATGAAAAATTAAATGCAAGCATTCAACACATAATATACACTTGTTTTTGGTCAAACTGTCCCTGGAAAAACCCCACAACCTCTTAAGGAAAACCAGTCTTTAAAGGAGGATTTTATTTCTTGAGAAAATTTAAATAAGTACATAAAAACCATAGTACTGATCTCCCTTTTTCTGTAGCATTAAATACACCACATTATGGAAATTTGTGCCTACTGAAAATTCAAATTTACACTGAAATTTGTGCGCAAAATTTTAGTATTAAATTCTTTGCCCAAATCCTCGATTTCTGTGCCAAGAATTTGCCTCAAGAAAAATTTTGAAATCTTCCTCAATTTCTATGCCCAAGAATGATTGTTCTGCCTCAATTTCCATGCATGACAACAGCTGGAATCCTCCTCGATTTTCGTACAGCCTATAGCCAACTGTCTCGAAATTCATGCCTCAATTTTCGGGCATGAACATAGTTGTTTCCTCGAAACTCATGCCCATATCCTTCTAAAAAATTGTGCCCAACTCCTTGAATTTGATGCTGTATCACATGAAATTCGTGTTGCCTCTTTCTCCTAGAAAATCATGCTGCTATTTGTACAATATCCTTCTTGGAATTCGAACCCTTCTCTCAAGTATGCAAGTTCTCCTCCTTGAAGTTTTGTCATTTTCTCTTTTCTCCTCATGCTCTCTCAAGTGTGAAGTGAAGAATGATTTCAATTTTCCTCTTTTGTCTCATTGGAAAAGATTTCATCCCTAAACCTATTATCCAATGGTTGAGATTTCATCCTCAAATATCAAGATGTGTGGTTGAGATTATTTCTCCCAAATGACCCCCATCATACATTGGCCCCATCACTTAAAATTCTTCTAGTAACTTTTTCAAGTTGTGTATCTTTTTAATTTCTCGCATAAAGTGTTTTCTCACCTCACTTTAATATTAGAAAAGTACACTATGTACTTTTAGGATAAAGTCACTTTAAAAAGTACAAGTGACTTTAGTATTAGAAAAAGTCCATGGTACAATACTTCTAAGTACCTTTTCTCACCATGACATTAATATAACTCATAAATTTCATTGAGACAAAAGTCATTAATGTGCTCACTAGGCTAAAAGGGATAAAGGCCTAGCAACAACTTTCCTTGGTACTATTTTCAATAGTTGCCATATTTGACAAAATAAACCTTGAATATATTTCATTATTTGTTTAATATTCTTCAATTCATTGTACTATTTTCCTTCATCCTTCATTGTACCATTCATCCATTTTTTAGAAGCAACACCATCGAAACAAAGTTACATTTTTTTAATGTGGACACATAAATTGTTTCACAATGAATTATGTAACATCCAACTAACAAATTTCAAGCATTACCTTGAGATGAGGTTTGTTTTCATGAATATAAAAAAAATATTAGTAAACACATGGGTCTTAATTGGTATTTCTAATCCCTTCACTCAAAAGGGTTAACCAATCATTAGTTGTTTGTATATCGATGAGTCCATTAAACTCTACTCAAATATTCATAATCAACATTTAATATGCCAATTTAGCATTGTGTATTCCATAGCACCATGATTAAGAATTATAATCTTCAACATCATTATTCATTAAACTTTGCTTGCCATAATAAAGATATTCCCTTAGACTAAGTCAACATGCCATGATTCTCACAACATATATAATTATATGTTAAGACCTTTAAAATATATATTTATTTTAAATGATTTCCTCTTTAATAAACACACTTAAAGGACAACATCATAATAATTTACAAATTAACAACATAACTAACTTTAAACTCACTATTCTATACACATTAACAATTTATATTTATATATACCATCTATTTTTATTTTTTTTAATTACATTTCAACACACTTGTTTTTTCATAAGTGTTCTATTTTCTCACAATATTAATATATTTATCTTTTAACCTTCTGATTTTAATGAAATGTTTACTATACTTCCAAAAATAATTATACCTTATTTTAAAATATATATTTGTTATTTTTAATTTAAAATCACTTAACATATATATTTAAAAAAATATATATATTATTATATTTTTTAGTTTAAGAAAATATAATTCTTTTTTTTCTATAAAATTATAATACAAAATTACATATACATATTTGGAAAATAATGTAATTTCAAATGTACCAAAAATGTATTAACACACTTAAAAAAAAAAAAAAAAAAAAAAAAAAAAAAATTATATATATATATATATATATATATCATACAAAAATTTGATGATTTATTTAAACACCTTTCACCTTATTAGTCTCTGCCAACGACAATGCAGGGACTATAGCGATCAATTTGGCATTGAATTTATATTAATTTTGGTTGACCAACCTCTTTACTAAATGTTAACCAAACTTTCACCTCCCACAATTTAGCTTCATGAACATTTAACCAAAGTTTTGAATTGTAGGTCTTATTGGAAACCTTGCGTGTATTGAGGCAACATGGACGCAACATTACACATATATCTAAAGATTATACTACACTTGTAAGGTTTAAAGCTTATTATTCATTCACACATTTTTCACAGCTAGAATAATGCTAGCATTAGTCTTCTGACATTAAATTCTTAATAATCTTATACATGGTTAAATATACATATCATACATTTGGTTTGCTCTCATGGGTTTGCTGTCACTTCCGGCCACTTGGCTGAGTTGTCGCCACTAAGAAGATTTTCCTCTGGAAAGTTTCCATATGGCTCGAGTCGAGTATTCATGGCCAGTGCTACAGTAATGCTCTAGTTTTCCGCTTCTTGGTGATTAAGGCTATGTTTCTCATAAAATGATTAAAGAATGGGAGCTAGATTTCTGGCCTCACACTTACAAGGAGCTCAATGTAGCAAGGGTTCTGGCCTCACACTTACAAGGAGATAAACACAGTGAGGAATGGGTTCCATGACTAAAACTCAATGAAAACACATTGGAAATGGGGGCTTGGGACCAAGGCAATATGCAATCAAGTCCAGAGAAGCATGCCTTCAGATGTTGTGTTATGGTGTCATTGGATCCCATATTCAAGAACAGTCTATAATATTCTAAATAGTTTATGATAGTCCTCAACGCTCTCGTGGTGGGATTTCAATTATTCGTGCACTGAAGGGGACAAACATGGATGCAGTAGGTAGAAAGGTGACATATATCAAGCAAAAAAACTTGGAATGGTGCACAGTCCATCTCGGTGAAGATGGATTGGAATTCCCAACAAGAAGAATATCTTCTGGTAGTGAATACTTCCATAATTCCATTGATAGCTTGCTTCTTAATGAAATTATTGTGATTTTTATGCAATCAAAGATTCTGCTTACTCGTTTTTCTAGGGAACACTAAAAATGCAGCAGAAAATGAACCTAGTCATCTCTAATGTTTAATACTACCTTACCTATAGGCATACAAGAAATGGTCGACTCCTCTAAGCATGGAAAGACTCAGGCCTTGTGCGACCTCAACAGGAATAGAATGTAAAACATCAAAGGGTAGTCCCCTATTAACACCTCAACCTTCGAACTCATGCCTGCAAGCATACAAGAAATGGATGATTCCTATAAGTATATAAAGACTCAAACCTCATTCCTCTTCATAAAACCCATAAAGATAAGGTAATCAATCCACCCCCAACAAGTGCAATTTTGTTACTTAAAATGTTTAATGTGAAATTGATATTCATAGGTTGAATTTACATTATCTGAGGACTAAACCAAGTCCCATAGGAATCCTCAAGTGCTTTGGGAAGATCTAAATGGAACAATGTTACGAATGGCTGGATGCCTGAAAGAAATCAGGAAAACAACAAATCGAACAATTTACTGTATAAATAGTAATAAAATTACACAACCTTGCAGTGCCCACCATTTTGTAGAATATCATCGATCAGATTATTGTGATATTCAATTGCAGTCATGTTGATTTCACCTCTTCCCTTTGGGGCTAGAAGACAATTATCACACAAAATACAAATTCACAAGTATAATTTTCACATCACATTTGAGATTCCAGTATAAATTATTCACTGTGACTAGTTCATGAGTTTAGCATTACGGCGCATAATTTACCTTGGTGGATTCGAGACCAAGATATGGAGAATCTGTGTGCATCTAGTCCAAGTGAAGCCATAAGATGGATATCTTCCCGTTTCATTTTATGAAGATAATATATCAGATGAATGTGATTACACCTATTGTTTGTTAATACAATATCTATGAAGATAGTGGCATTGATTTCACCTATTTTTTGTTAATACAATGCCAAGATAATGGTGTTTTTCTATCTTGTTTGTTTAAAATGTGTTTTGAATCTATAAATTAATTAGACTATGGCTTAGAACCTTAGCAGGTATCTGTGATATTGGTCAACTTCCATGTCTCCATTGCTGCTATATTTTATTCTACCTATCCATGATCGTAGTAGATTTATGTAAAATCTGTCAAATTTCTTCTCTCGACCAACCACCTATATCATGTTCATTATGCTAATTAATAGTTTGAGGCTAATGGAAAACTATGAGATACTGGGCACATAACAGACATATGTGTTAAGCTTCCCCATGTGCTAGGACCCTTGCCATCTTCCTTGACTGCTCCTTCATACTGAGGGACATGTCAAGAGCCAATGAAAACACTAATGAGAACTTGATCATGCTAGGCAATTATTTATTTCTCACATATTTATCCATACAGAATTTAGAGAAACTTCATGGGCCATAGATTTATGTTTATGGATGATATGCTGAAAAAGATGTAACGAACATGAAATCTGAGGGGAAGTTGTTCTTGTCCAGCCTACATGCCCTCACCTGAAAGCCTAATAAAGAATAGAAGAGCAGTACCCACATAAATACAGACACCTCCATGTCTGGTAAAATGGAGCGATCAAATTGTACAAAATCACAACTTCCCAGATGAATTAATGGTTATATAGAATTAAATGATGCCTCAGGTCGCGAGGGCGTGTTGGAGAATTAATCTCAAACACCACGTTAAATACATTGACAAGCAGCCATACCTCAGTGAATGTTCTGCAGGTTGCAGATTGTGTTTGTAGGTTACAGGACATGGAGTAAATGAATTTATGAGAAGAGTACATAACCCGTTCCACAACAAAGTAAATTAATTAAAAGTCAATTTTAAATTTCTTAATGGTCAGTAGAAATGCATGGGCAAACATTTACCGTCCCCAATGTTCAGAAAATGATGTCCACGCATCCCATTGTATTAAATTTTGTCTGTCATGAATTAATGTGTTAGATATATATGTTTTGAATTAACAAGCAAGTATAGGTTGAATGTAATGTGATGGATGTAAGTCTGGAAAGACAAGAAGGAAAAAATCGTGGAGAAAATTTTGGTGGGTGCGTGAAAACACGTTACAGGTTTTACTGTGTGTAAATTCTGCGACCCTGGTGAATGTAAGAACTATTGTTTTACTGGTAAAGGTGCCACAACCTCCATATGTGAATGTATTTCATGATTTGAAGTTATAATATAAAGTTTGGTTATTCGCGATATAGTTCTGGAAATTTTCACGTATCGTTCTTACCACAACACTCTGTTTTACTCTGTTTCACCGTGAGTAAAATTATTCGATTATATTTCCTCTATAGTTGTGATTTTAATCTTTGCCACTCTGTATTAAGAGGAATACCTTCATAATTTGTTTTCCTCAACTGTATGGTTTGGATTAAGTCATCTCCACAACTTTGTGCAAAGTCTCTGTGTTGGGGAAAATAATTTCTTCTGTTTTTTAAAAATTTAACATGGTATCAAAGCGGGTTTAAAATCTCAGTAAAAGGAAGTGTTTTTACCAAGGAGTTAAAAGGAGTTATAAAAGTTTGTGGAGCATATTCTCCAGCAGTGAGAAAATTTTCACACAGTTAGAAAGTTCTTACACAGTAAGAAAGTTTGTTTACACAGTGACAATGGCAGGAACAAGCACAAGCTTGACTAATCCACAAATGCCTCAGTTTAATGGAAAAAATTATGACTATTGGGCTATAAAAATGAAGGCTATGTTTTCTTCAAAAGAAATTTGGGAATTGGTGGAGAATGGTTTCCAAGAACCACCAGATGCAACATCATACAATGCTTTGACACAAGAAGAAAGAGATTTGTTGAGGGACAACAGGAAGACGGACTCAAAAGCCCTCTTATATATTTTTCAGGTAGTTCATGAAAGTATCTTCCCAAGAGTTGAAAAAACAACTAAGTCAAAGCAAGCATGGGATACCCTCTAGAAAACCTACCAAGGCATGGAAAAGGTGAATACAACAAAACTACAAATGTTGAGAAGAGATTTTAAGACAATTTGTATGAAATAATTTCAGAATGTAGACTCATTTTTTAAACATGTAATTGGGTTGGTTACCCAAATAAGGTCTCATGGTGAGACACTTGAGGAAAGAATAATAGTTGAGAAAATTCTCAGAAGTCTTCCAACAAGATTTGATGCCATAGTTGTGGCAATATAAGAGACAAATGTCTCTCACAATTTTCAGTGGATGAGCTATATGCATCACTGATTTCTCATGAACACAGATTGAACAGAGGAACAACTCAATCATTAGAGCATGCATTCAAGACACAAGTTTCATTTGGTCAAGGTAGAGGTTGAGCAAGAACAAATTATAGAAGAAGACGAAGAAGCCCACACAGAGGTGGAAGAAGCAGCCCTTCAAGCTCAAGTGGAAGGGGAAATAATCAAAATACAATCCAAGGCCCAAGCCAAAATCAAGCACAAGGTCAGAGATATGATACATCTCAAGTTCAATGTCATTATTGTAAGAATTATGGTAATTATGCTAATGAATGTAGAAATAAGCAATATGACATAAGTAACAAACAAAGTGAAAATTTCATAAAGGAAAATCAGAACCATGATATCAAGTTTTTAGCTTGTAATGTAGCACAAGAAAAACAAGGGGATGTATGGTTCTTAGATTCAGGGTGTAGAAACCACATGGCTGGAAACATAGAAATGTTTTCCAACATAGATGAAATTGTGAAATCAAAAGTGACATTAGGGACTGATAACAAAGTCTCGGTCATGGGAAAAGGAAGAGTAGACATTATAACAAAGAAGGGAGAGAAGAAGTTCATGTCAAATGTTTACTTTGTCCCTATTTTGAAACATAATCTCATAAGCAATGGATAACTCATGAAAAAGGGCTACATTTCCTTTTTCAAGAATGATGTGTGCACAATTTTGGATAAGCCTCCAAGTAGACATCTGATTGCAAAAGTTCACATGAAAAATAACAGAATGTTTCCTCTCAAGCTAAAATCAGACTTGAAGGAAGAAAGTGCTCAAGCATAACTATCAATGAATTCATAGGAGGATGAAAGAAATGTAACAACTGTCACACAAGAAAAATTTCAAACAGAAATGAAAGATGAAAATTGGTTATGTCATTTGATATTTGGTCATCTCAACTTTGGAGGTTTGAGTTTGTTGCATAGGAAAGGTATGGAAGGGATTTCCACTCATAGAAAAACTGGACAGCCTATGTGAAGGATGCATCTTGAGAAAATAACATAGAGAATCATTTCCAGCAGGAAAGTCAATAAGGGAAAAGGCACTCTTGGAAATTTTCCACTCAAATTTATGTGAACCAATGCAGACACCCTCAATTGGTGGCAACCATTATATTTTGACCTTCATAGATGAGTACACAAGGAAGACGTGGGTCTAATTTTTAAAACAAAAAGTGAAGTGTTTGACCGCTTTCGCCACTACAAATTTCTTATTGAGAAGCAAAGTGGACACTACATCAAAGTGTTGAGGACTGATAGAGGTGGCGAATATATCTCAAGTGACTTCCTACGTTTTTGCAGGGAGCATGGAATTCACAAGAAATTTACAACAAGGTATACACCTCAAAAAGATGGTGTCGCGGAAAGAAAGAATAGGACCATTATGGAAATGGCAAGGAGTGTGTTGAAGGCAAAGAATTTTCCAAATGATTATGAGCTGAAGCTGTCGCTTGTGAAAAATATATTATTAATAGGTGTCCAACCAAAAGTGTTATGAATATTGTTCCTGAAGAGGCATGGAGTGGAAGAAAGAAATATGTCACTCACATGAGAGTGTTTGGGTGTGTGGAATATGCACATGTCCCAGATGAGTTGATGAAAAGGTTGGAAAACAAGGGGGAGAAATGTATATTTGTTGGATACATTGATGAATCCAAGGAATACAAGCTCTACAATCCATCAACCAAGAAAGTCATAATCAATAGAGATGTTAAGTTCATAGAAGAGGAAGCATGGGATGGAAGTTTAGAGAAGACAGTCAATGTGAAGGCATGTATGTCACATGAAGACAAAGAGGAATTGACTGCAACAAGTAATTCCTCAACGATGACTCCTCCTCCACCTACAAAAGCTCCACAAAGTAGTCAACATATGACACCAAAAAAAAATAATAGGACAAATTTGCACAACCAAGCAAGTGATTCTCCAAGCACACCACAAGGATCCACAACTCCATCTACTTCAAGTGCAACACCAAGACCACCTTCAGCGAGCATAAGAAGACCAAAATTCATAAATTTAAATGAAATTTACGAGCAAGATGAAGTTGATAGTAGCGCTGGTCTGAATTCTTTATTTGCATTGTTTTTTCATGTAGATTACCCAATACATTTTGAAGATGCAGTCAAATAAGAGAAATGGGTTGCGGAAATGGATGAAGAAATAGGAGCAATAGAAAAGAATGATGCATGGGAGTTAGTGGGCCTTCCACAAGGAAAAGAAGTCATTGGATTGAAGTGGGTCTATAAGACCAAGAACAACATTTAAGGCAAGATTGAAAGGCATAAAGCAAGGATAGTTTTCAAAGGTTATAAGTAGGAGCACGGAAGAGACTTTGTAGAAACATTTGCGCCAATCACGAGGATGGAGACAATGCGTACAATATTGTCGATTACCGCACAACATAAATGGAAATTTTATCAAATGGACGTAAAATCAACGTTCTTGAATGGAGTGTTGAAAGAGGAGGTATATGTTGCGCAACCTCCTAGTTATGAGGTAGAAGGCCAAGAAGAAAATGTGTAGAGGTTGCAAAAAGCTCTCTATGAGCTGAAGCAAGCACCACCTGCATGGTATAGCAGGATATATGCTTACTTGCTGGACAATGGGTTCGACAAATGTGACGGTGAACCTACTCTCTACATCAAAGAAAGTGACGGTAAGCTTCTTATTGTCATTTTGTATGTAGATGATTTGCTTTTTATAGGGAGTGATGATTTTATCATTGCCATTTTCAATTCAATCATGAAAAGTGAGTTTGAAATGATTGACTTGGGGTTTTAAGATATTTTTTGGGCATAGAAGTGAAGCAAACAAGAAATGAATTTTTTATCTCTCAAGCAAAGTATGTTGCAAAAATGTTAGAGAGGTTCAATATGCAGAACAACAAGCCAACACCAACTCCAATAGAGATGGGGTTGAAGTTGAGAAAGGAATATTGCAACAACAATTTCAATCCAAAATTATACAAAAGTATGGTGGGAAACCTAATGTATTTGACCACAACTAGGCCTGATATAATGTATGCCGTGAGTTTGGTATCGAAGTCCATGGAGACATCCAAGGAGACACATTAGCAAGCAACGAAAAGAATTTTAAAGTATGTCAATGGGACAAAGGAGTATGACATTTTGTACTCCGCAACAGATGATTTTAGGCTGGTTTGTTACACTGAAAATGATTGGGCAATAAGTGTTGATGACAGAAAGAGCACATAAGGATATGTTTTTCATTTGGGTTCGAGATTCATTTCATGGGCTTCCAAGAAGCAGTTGATAGTGTCATTGTCAACAACAAAAGAAAAATATGTCGCCGCAATAGAAACATCATGTCAAGAATTTTGGATGAGAAGGATGTTGCGGGATTTATGTCATGAAAAAGATGGAACAACCACTATTTTTTGTGACAAAAAATCGGCAATTGCACTATCAAATAATTCTGTCTTTCACAAGAGGACAAAGCACATTGAGGCTAAATATCATTTCATAAGAGAATTATTCAACAATGGTGAGATTTTGCTGCAGCACTGTAGGTCAGAAGAACAATTTGTAGACATCTTCACAAAGCCTTTGTCACATGAAAATTTTGTTGATCTAAGATATTGTTTGGTAATGGTCAATGGCGACAGTTGCAATTAAGGGGGAGTGTTGGAGAATTAATCTCAACCATCGTGTTAAATACACGGACAAACAACCATACCTCAGTGAATGTTTTGCAAGTTGTAGATTGTGTTTGCAGGTTAAAGGACATGGAGTAAATGAATTTCTGAGCAGAGTACATAACCCATTACACAATAGAGTAAATTAATGAAAAGTCAATTTGAAATTTATTAATGGTCAGTAGAAATGCATGGGAAAACATTTACTCGTCCCCGATGTTCAGAAAATGATGTCCGCCCATCCCATTGTATTAATTTTTTTTTTCATGAATTGATGCGTTAGATATATATGTTTTGAATTAACAAGCAAGTATAGGTTGAATGCAATGTGGCAGATGTAAGTCTGGAAAGACAAGAACGAGAAAATTGTGGAGCAAATTTTGGTGGGCGCGTGAAAACAAGTTACATGTTTTACTGTGTGTAAATTACGCAACCCTGGTGAATGTAAGAACTCTTTTTTTATTGGTAAAGGAGCCACAACCTCCATATGTGAATGTATTTCATGATTTGAAGTTATAATATAAAGTTTGGTTATTCATGAATGGGAGGTGATCGCCCTAAATTTTACGTCGAGAACAACATCGACACCAAAAGGAGTTGTATACATCCATAGCGGAGCATACCTAAGCTGCATGTCTATGCTGCTTCTGTGGGAAATGGGAAGAGAGCCATTTTACCTGTGGATGCTTCCCATGTTCCACTGCAATGGTTGGAAATTCACTTGGGCCATCGCAACTAGAGGTGGAACCAACGTCTGTATTCGAA
Organism: Pinus albicaulis; assembly: GCA_034641835.2. NCBI lineage: Eukaryota > Viridiplantae > Streptophyta > Pinopsida > Pinales > Pinaceae > Pinus > Pinus albicaulis. The sequence continues at coordinate 109,428,085 of CM076577.1, read as the reverse complement.
ACACGACTGCGGAAGGTATATACGGAGCCATAAATGAGCATCATGTCACTCATTTTGTGGCCCTTGTTAAATATAAAGGCCAATTGTATGGAAGAATAGTTTATAACCCTTAAATCAAAGCACTTGAAAATACATATGTTAACCTGCATTGATAATAATATAGAAGAATTCACTATTACGAAGCTTAAAAATTAGATAGTAAATAGTTGCATGATAAGACTATCTCAAAGAGATATAATCCATGAATTATTTTATTAAAATAATTTACCAATTCAATGTTATACATGTGTTTTTCTTGCCTTTTCTTAAATATTGCAAGTGGGACATTATTATTATAATAAGGACATTGACTCTAAACCTTTTTAATGTGTAAAGCTTCTAACTCACTCCACTCTTTTAATTTTAAGAGAAATCAATGCTTATTTTAGCATGTCTATCAACGTTTATAGAATGACTTTGCATGTCTATGAGTAGTTATGGCATTAGATTTTTTTTTGTTAAATTTTTTTCTTAAATTAGATGGTTGTCTCAGTAAAGATAGATCAAGTCTCCTTGCTTACAGTAACGACCAAAAAAGTGAAAACTAAATAGAAAAATTAAAAAAATTGATGGCTTTTACCATTTTGCTCACATTTTCCATTATAACAAAGAATGCTCATGGTTATGACCTAGTTTGAACAGTAATTGACATGCAAATTGTGCCATTCTATGAGCTGGTGTGACTGTTAAATACTTGTAGCTACGTTTTCACTCATTTATCTGGTAAATATCCGTAAATCACAGTGGGGCATATGCTGATGACCGTTGCATGCTTTGGAAATCTGGACTCACTAGTTTACGTTGCACCGTGACTTATTCTATTTTGTTGGATTTTGCCGAGGAAACTAAGGATAAAAGAAACAATGAATTAATTTTCATGCATGCAATTCAAAATTTGTACACTATTTATATATCATTATAGAATATGTAAAACAAAGCACTAGCGATGAGTTATATATATTTTGACATTGATTAAATGGATAAAACAATGCCGAATTCACAACCATTCATCTTCATCCATAATATAATTAGCAACTCAAATAAAAATTTAAATATCAATAACATGTAATTATATAAAGGTTTATAGGTAGAGTTTCAACCTAGTTATGATATCATATATAACAACCCAAAATTAAAATATACAACTAATTATACTAATCATGCGATTAATAATCAACACAAAAACTATTCAACAAATTAGCATAACATTTTTGAAAAACACGAGCAAAGACGACTTACCTGTAGTGATGATATTCCTTATTTGTGATTTTGGAGTTGAATGCTATTTGAATCTCGCTAATTGCAATACAGGTTTTGGGGACGAATCTCCACCCAACCATAAGCTCATCTGCACATAATATTTCTACAACTGGCCACCCCTGAGCCCTCAATCAATCTACTACTGCCAAAGTTTCCTTTGCCTCTCAACACTATTCTAAAGAAGAATGATTAATGCTTCTCATCCCCCTTTTTTTCCATTAAATAGAACAAACGATTCCAAAAATAAAAATGGATTGGAAATGGATCTGCATGTACACAATCCATGTGTCAACATGCAAAAATTTATTTCTTGTTTTAAGTTGTATTAGTTTAATATTTCTCATAATTTAACTTTTTATTTTATTTTATTCCCTTTCACTTTTTATTAACTTTACTTATTCTTACTATTTTTATAGTTTACTTATATATATTTATTTAGAACTTCATTTTATTATTTACTATTTTGTTTATTTAATATTATTATATTTTCTTCCTTATTTATTATTTATTTACTATTATTATCTTTTACTTATTATTTATTTACTATTATTATCTTTTATTTATATTATTTATATTTATTTATTATTATTACGGGGCATTACATAACGATTACGCTTACCTAGGTGAGAAAGCTAGTAGAAAGACCCATAAGATAGCCACTTCGCAGAAAATTAATTAATTTAATTATTTCTTAAAGTTAGACTTGGGGAAAATTTAAAAATCCTAAGTTAAGTTATGATTTAATCTTAACGCTTCATCAAGATCTAATATTAGTCGTTGAAAGTGATTGTGAAGCTTAGGTCGAAATTATAAGAGGGGATAGAGTGAGAAAGTGGCCAATTCAAAGAGCGCAAATAGTGTGTGTCACATCAACGAAGGGAGAGACTAGGGTTTCAGGGGATCACAAAGTTCAACGACCAAGAGGGAGAGATAGAGTGAGGGTTGAGTTGCTCTAACTCAGAAAGAATTAGAACAACCCTTTAGATCGCACGTGTGTGTAGAGACATAGAGCTATGCATCCATACAAGGTGCAGATATGTTGAACTTCACAACCATTTGCTAAAGCGAGTGCGTAGAAGGAGTTCAATTTTCCTTGGAGAAGCTGATAAAAAATTTATGTGCTGAAAGAGAAGTTTTCCCTTGCTGTAATTTTTCTGAAGAATTACCTTTTGCTGAAGATAATAAAAGACATAAAGTTTGTAGGTTTTCCCCATAGTTATGGTTTCTAGGGTATATCTTGTGTTCTATGTGTTGAATTTTTTTGTACTCTGATTTATTCTTTTCCGCTGTGTATGCTAAGTTAGAACACTCAGTGTTTTTGTAATTTAAGTTTCCAGACCAACAACAGTTTTATTTATGGCAACACACTTACACAATTGCAAATAAGTAATTGGGTTTTAAGGGAAACTAACATGGCATCAAAACATAGCCTCTGAGTGAAGACCAAACACAATTTTTATCTTCAGTAGTAGGTTTTGTGATTCAGAGAGAGCGAGTTAACCAACTCAATTTGGTCACTAGGGTTTATGGGAATTGAAAATTGATAGTATGGCGTATCAGGGCCTCATATTCTAGGGCCTCATATTCGATTATAGGTAATGAGAATAATGTTGTGGTGCTGGAGGAACAAGGGATGTGGGATTTTTTTGATAATGTTCCAGCTGCACCCAATGACCCTTAGCAGTTAGCTGCACATAACCAATGAGATGCTAAGGTGAGAAGAATTATCTTGGAGGGAATAAAAGACCACATTATTCCCCAATTGCGCATGAAGAAGATAGCTAAGGCTATATGGACTTCCATCATTGGCCCCTATAAGGGTTCAAGTGAGGCCAAGAACTAGTGTTGAAGGATAAACCATCGACTATTAAAATGTCCAAGTCTGATTCCATTGCGTCTTAACTCACCAAGTTTACCCAAGTGAGGGAAGCATTGGGTGGTGTGGCGGATACAATTCTAGATAGGGATCTAGTAAATTTTTCTCTATTAGGTTTCACCAAATCTTAGCAAGCCTTCACGGATGGGATATGTGCCAGAGAAAAGCTTCTAGATTGGGAGTGATTATGTGGTGATTGTGTTTAAGAAGATATTCATAGAAAATATCAATCTGGGTCTTATGTTAAGATCGAGGAATATGGTTTTTTGTTTTTCCCTAGCCAACAAAGGGAGAAAGTCAAAGGCAAATAAGAAAAATGGTGGTGGAGAGTCAAGCTCAAAGGGAGAGAAGGAGAAAACGGATCTCAACAAGATCAAGTGCTTTTTGAGCCACCAACTTGGGGGCTATGCTACTAAATTCCCTAACAGGAAGAAAGGGTCCAAGGAGGACCAAGTAACAACCTCTATAGAGATAGATGAGTTCTCTTCTCATTTTTAGGAGGAGATTTCACTCATTTATTGCATGGAAAGCTTAGTGGATACTATTTTATGGTATGTAGAAAATGATTCATCCTGTCACATGACAGGGCACAAGAACTACTTTAGTGAACTGTCAAAAAGGGATATGTAGTTCGACATTGAGATGGTATATGATAGGAAGTACCGGGTTGAAGGCACTAGTACAATCTAATTTGAGAGGGATTCTGGAAACCCTATGTATCTTAGATACATCCTTTACGTATCAAGGCTCAAGAAGAACCTCATTTTAGTTTCAACATTGGAGGATAAAGGGCACAAAGTGATATTCATACAAGGTAGGGATTTTATAAAACCCTTAGACTCTAAGGTGGCTAAGCATATTGGGGTTAGGGATAAGAGTCTGTACAAATTGTAGTTTGAAATAGTTGCAACATTAACTAATAGAGAAATATGTGACTCAGTTAGGGAGCTTAGGGAGTTATAGCATAGGCGTATGGGAGTTCTGCATCGTGGAGCACTAAATATTCTCAAGGAGATAGTGACAGGGTTTCCATAATGAAATGTGGATGAACATGAGGCGTGCAAGGGTTGTACACTTGGAAAGTATGCTAAAACCTCTTTTACTAGCAGAGACAATGGGGGTAAGGGAATCTTAGACCTTGTTCATTCACATGTTTGTGGTTAGTGGGTACAAGTATTATGTCACCTTCATAGATGATAATTCGAAGAAGACCTAGATAATTTACATGAAAAAGAAGGATGAAGTCTCCTTGAATTTTTTAGAGTACAAGGCCTTGGTTGAGAACCACACTGACAAGAAAATCAAGGTGTTAAGGTTTGATAATGGTGGAAAGTACACCTCAAACACATTCAAGGAGTTGTGTGCCATCGAGGGCATAAGGAGGGAGCTCATTACATCATATAATCCTCAACAAAACGAGGTGGCAAAGTGTAAGAACAAGGCCATAGTTGGAGCGACCAAAGCCATGTTGCATTACCTGGGGCTCCCCAAGTTTCTTTGGGCTGAGGCATGAAATACAAAAATTTTATTACAGAAACAGAGCCCACATAAAGTGTTGGGGCTGTTGATTTTTGGTAGCTGGGGTTGATATTCAAAATGGAGGAAAAAATTAAATTTGAATTAAATCAATTTGTTTGAAGGTCAAATATAATTGTTATTTCAAACCAACACAAGGAGACGTGCCCCTTGGGAACCTCATGACAAACATTTATATCTACTCGACCTTCTCACTTGGAGACATCAATTTAGATCACACATAATCATTTGTTTTTTGTTCATACGTGCGAAGGAGAGAGAGAAGAAGATCAAATAATTTTGGATAACGTTGACCACTATTTGACCAATTTGTTTGGCTAATTTTTACCAAATTTGTGAGGCAGTTGACCAAATTTATGAGGCACTATTTGAATATAATTATGGGGTAGTTAACCAAATTTTTGAGGTCAATTTGACCGAGTTTTATGAGGCTTTATTAGTTCAGTTTGACTGAATTTTCTGATTCTTTGACGAAGTCCATTATGCGCAGTTTGACCAAGTTTATGTGTTGACTAGGTTTGACCTGTGGGATTTCTCTGGTCCGTTTTACCTAATTTGACTCATGAATATAAAATTGTAGCTTTTCTGAAATAAATAATTTCTCTTAGAAAATATTGTTGGGTTTGCTCCCAAGTTTGGGTTTCCCAAGTGAAAAATTGTGTCTCTTTGTGTGCTTTGGTGTCTCTTTATGACACTATTTTCATTATCACATTACTTTTGTGATTTTCTAGGTATAATTTCTTAATGATATATATGACATAAGGGAACTTGATTAAGAAATCATTATAAAATTATAAGATCAAATTCTTTTCATAATATCAACATGGTATCCGAGCTTAGGTGAAGGAGCAACCATTAAAGAGACTTGAAGAAGCTAGTCTAGAAACAAAGGGAGCTTGGGATCATGTTTTGACTATGAATCCTTGAGAAATTTCATGGAAAATGGCTCCTACATACCTTACAAGATGACATGGTGTAGTCTAATTTTTGTGTTGGGAGAAGGATTCTACTTAGAGAATAAGGTTGTGTTACTTATTTGCTGGATGCGAAGGATACACAATGATTTGTATTTTATTTAAGGTAGAATCGAGTTTTTATTTTTTCCTTGGAGGAGTGACGAAACCCTAGAAGGGAGGTTGAGAGGCCCCAAGACATGAGCATATATGGTTTCATATTACTGAGGCTAGGTTGCAGGCTTAGAAGGAACCGAGAGACCTCAGACCCTTGAGAAGCAGGGTCAAGATGCCTCAGAAGGACAACAAAGTGTAAACAAATAGGGTCGAGACTGAGTATATGGCTGAATAGAGTTGTAGAATCAAGAGTGTGGCAACTAATAAGGTATATTTCAATGCAAGATAAGAATTTATAAAGAGGTTTGAAGTAAATTTTTTGCTTTAAATTGCATAAGTAAAGTGTTGCCATATATTTTCATAAACCTGGTACTATTGTGGAAATATGGTTGAATAAGGGTCCTTGACAAGTATGTGTAGAAGATGCATTTCATATGCTGTTGAAAGTTAAAATTGTATTGGCTGAGATATGTTGTTAAGGTATTTCCAGAAAATATTGGTATATGGCCGAGTTTTCTTTCAACCATTTGAGATATGATCAATTTGATTTGATTCAATAAAGTGAATCTAGAGCCAGATGTATTTGATGGGAAAGGATCACTAATATAAAGTAAGAGAAATCATAACGTTGAAAGTGTAGATTGGAAGGTACTCCCACAACCCTTATGGTACTGGGTTTGTGTGGAGTTGACCCATGAAAAAGTGGTTTTGTTGGCAATGTACCAAACTAGTGGGATTTGGACCCAAAGTTGTGGGCTAAAGACCCAAGGTAAAATAATTGTTTATTCTATTGTTTTCAAGAGGGGAACCTTTGATGGAATAAAGGGAACCTAAGGCCACAATGGAGACAAATTATGTTAATGAAAATAATTTTATTTCTTATCCTAAGTGTGTTTGAGCATGTAGGCTCAGGTTGGCTTAGGCTAAGGACATGACCCTTGGTGGAAAATTGAATCCACTAAGAACACTATAAGAAGGAATAATATTGAGTTCATTTTGAATCCAATCATAACATCACTTCTCAAGATTAATATGGCTAAGAAATCACGCTACCTCAGGAAGTGACACAGACCTAGTAAGGAGGATCGAAGTTGGAGCATTTATGGTCTCTCTTATTTCTGAATGAAGGTCGAGTTTTCCGAAATTGAAGACTGAGTGTTTATCTGATTTTCGTGCCTTGAAGGAGGTTTGTTCAAAAAGTTTGTGGTTGTTGTGTCTCTTTGATAATTTGTTCCCTAGTTAGGGATCCTTCTAAGTATACACAAACATCTAAAGTTGTCTCAAAGTTTGTTGAATTCACTCTAAGTTTTATGCATAAAGGATAGGGTCGAGACCCTGAAAAGGTAACTACTTACCTATGTGTTATCTTTGTGATAGGGCTGTAGAGTCTCAATATAATTTCGCAGGATTTTCTGTGTATGTTCTGATCCTAAAGAGGGCTGAAACTAACCTCAAATTGTAGAAAATAGGGTGCAAAGTAAGGGCAGGGAGAAATGGACATTACATTGTGAAGGAAGAAGGGTAAGTGAAGTGCTGATACGTTGGATATTGGTGTTGAGTAATATGATTAAGGCTTGTTCATCTATGACGTGTATGGATAGAGTTGTTAAGGCCGAATGTATAGTGAATTTGTGGAGGAAAAATAATTGTGTTGCACACCTTGTTTTGTGCCAAGTGCATAGTGACCTTGGAGGATCATAGTCATTGTGTGAAGGGATGTTTGGAAGAGGCCACTTTACTATGAGAATCCAGACTTGTTGAGCTGATTGTGCAAGAGAATTTGAAGGAGAAAAGACCCTTGTGAGTAGTTGAGTGTAAATAATTTGGAGCATCAATATCTCAGTGAGATAGGTGGAAAAGGACCTACTTGGTACACCTAGGAAAAGAGGACCAAAGGGTTGTAATAATTCATTTTATTTTTTCTTTTTGCGTGGGAAAATCGAGAGTCAAACATTGTTGACCTCAAGCCCTCTTTTTCCTTATATCATGGATACTTTTAAGGGCCATGATCTCTGGTATGGGAACCCTATGTTTGTTCTATTAAATTTGTAATATAAACAAGTTTTGGGTCTACAAATATTTGTGTACTTTATTGGTTCATTGCTGTTACTTTTTCGCTACGTGAAGTGCTTGAAGTTGTGAGTATTTCAGTGTGTTTGTGATTGTGTTTTAGACATAAACCTCATTCTAAAGTGTTAGAAAATATAAACACATAATAATTATGCTAAGGGTTTAGACCTTCTTGGAAGAGTTAGTAGAATTAAGGCTTGTAAACCCTAGTAAAGGAGTGAAATTGATGAAATCCCTAGGGTTTTGGAACAAAATTCTAGACCTAGACCTAGAATGTTGAAAATTTATGAATCCGCTAAATGAATAAACCCTAGCCCATGCAAGGAAGGAAAGTAAAGATACATGCATTAGTAGCTGATGATGAGGATGAGGATGAAAAATTTCTAGCTTGATGATGGATTTTAATGATTTTTGGAGTAAGGAAAGGATCACGAGGGAGTTGAGAATTCCCTACAATCCTTAGATAAAAATATAAATGTTTCATATCTTTATTCTTTGATTATTATTACTAGTCTAACTCTTGTCTTTGTATTTTTTTCTTAGTTATAATAATTTCTTCCATGTCATCCTAATGAGGTTTGTAGGTACATCATGAATGTTGTCAAGGCTCTAGCAGCAGATGGAAGCATTAGGAAGAATAGAGCAAAGTTTTTGACAAGAGGATTTTCCCAACATTGAGAATAAACTCAGATAGAGTAATTTTTGTTCAAGAGGAAGAAATCATATTGACATCTAGAATCATGCTAGATGACCAGATGAGCTCCTAGTTTAGAGGGAGCTGATAGCCAGGTAGTTTGGAAGGATGCAACGATGGAGAAAATCCACCATGAATAATGGTGTGTGGAAGTTGTGTCGAGACCTAATGAAAAGTGAGTAGTGACTTCCAAGCAGATATAAAATATAAAGCCTGCATTATATGAAAACATAAATAAGTAAAAATCAATATTCATGACAAGAGGGTTCTCCCAGAAAGAGGGAGAGGACCACGAGGTGACATTTTCTCTAGTTTCCAGGGCTTTGAGGTACATGTGAGGGAATCTCATCTCTACAGACTAAGGAAAGCTTTGTATAAAACTTGGGCATGGTATTGATGGATATCTGATGAGTCTTGGTTGATCTTGTTATTATATGAGTTGTTTCTGACAAGAACTGAAGGACTCACGTGACAAAGGGAGCAACAATGGCAGAAGGATTTGCTTTTGTGATAGAGGGAGAAGTCAAGCCCTTCTTTTATGTCAGATGGAGTTGACCTTTGAGTTCGAGATAAGGATATAGATTTTATGCATGAATTACTTGGTAAAGGAAAGTATACTATTGATATCCTTCATGGATAATGGGCTGCAACATCGACACTCCCATGGTGACCAAGCTGAAGAAGCTGAGAGGATTTGATTTAGATATGGTAGATCAAACGATGTATATGTTGAAATATGTAACTAGGTTTTGTCTTCATAAATATGAAATTTACTCTTGATTCTTGTATATTATAAAAATAAAGAAAAAATATTATCATTATTTTTGTAGCATCAGTTTCGTGCTCAAGGTCAATTTATTTGTAGGTCAAGCACCCATTGAGTGCTTCTAGGGTTTTTCATAGAGTTAAGAGGTAAATAGAGTCATTGTCATATATGGAATACCCCATTGGGCATCTTGTAACACTGCAAAATAATTTTTGTAAGTCAAAAGTGTCAAAATACTCCCTCCAAGACAAGTCGGCCTACAAGAGATGATAGGTTAGCCTCATAAGGGCTACTCGATCTCCATAAGAAGGCCTATATATAAAGAACACTTGACCTAATTTGAAGAAGCATATAAGGAATTAAATAAACTAATAAAAGGAGTTCGATCATCAAGAAAAGGAAGCTTAATATCCAACGAAAAGAAGAGAACAAGAGAAGAAGAAAAATCGAAGGTTTGAGATCTGTTTTAGGGCTGCATACTTCCACACATGTGAAAGGTCTAGAGCATGTCTTGTGCAGAAAATTGCAATCATCAAATAAGTTGAAATAAGATGTCAAGAAGATAAATTTGAAAGTTGATTTACTAAGGGAAAATGATCCAGCCAAGAGAATAAGAAAAGGATAATAAATCCTCCCTAAACTAGTACTCACACGTGTGAAATTGGAGTGATTTCAAGGCCGCCAAAAATTGCAAACTTGAAGTAGTGACCGAATTTTTAAAGCGAAGTTGAAATCTAAAGTATTGAAGCGAGTTTGACTTGGGTTGAATTTGTGAAGGACAAAAGTATCAAAATGATAAGATGAATTAGTATTGGAGGGGTCTTTTTCAACAGTCTTAGGTCTTGGAATTCTTCATTTGAAGATTCTATAAGAAGCAAATAATTCTTGTGGGTTTTCCTATCAAGAGGAGAGGTTTTGGCCCTGGCTAAAAACCTACATTTTGTGTCCTCTTATCTCATTGATATTAATAATTTTGGTATTTTTTTGATGATAAGAACACTATAATAATCAAGTAAATAATAATATAACTACAAATTACATCAAGTTAAGTAAAATAACATCAAAAGTAATTATCAAAGTAAGAGAAATCACTCTAATCTAGCTGCCCTTGATTTCTCAACATGGTGTCAGAGCTAAGGTGACAAAAATAGGGAAAGTAAGTTTGAAGATCACTCCAATTGAAGAAGGATACATAAGGGCCAAGCATAAGGAGATCATCAAGGAGGACTATCCATCTTATCACAAGGACCATATCATCTATAAGGAACAACACTTTGAATAGGAAGAATGCCTCAAAGACCCTACCTCCATTCAAAAAAAGGATTATACACTTAAAGCATTCTAGGGAAGCTTACACATTCTACATTCATCAGCCAAAGGAAGAAAGAAATAACACTTCATAATCAAAGTGACTCCCTCACATTGAAGAAAATATCACCTCTCAAAAGAAGATCATCAAGCCATCATCTCAATGAGGAATCTTCTATTGTCAAAGAAGTAGTGGAAGTCAACATAATCAATAATACATCTAATTGAAGATATCATCATCAAAAGAGTATATTCACTTGATAAGTAAGTATTCTATATTTTATGTATCAATATACAATGATTTCTTTTTGTAAGGAGAACAAAAAACTTGTTGGGTCATCAAATTACCTTACATGGAAGAAGAAAATATATTTGATCCTCATAGAAAGTGAAGTTAGTGAATATGTCACAAGATCAATCACCAAACCTTCTCAAGATAATTTTAAAGCACTATAAAAGTACATGCATGGAGAAATAAGAGTTCAAAGAATCCTTATTGAGTCAACCAAGGATTCCATCATTCCTTATGTAGCGAAGTTGAAGATATCGAAAGAAATTAATGAAAAATTAGTGGAATTTTTCTATGTAAGAACTGTAGGGGAAATTATATAGTTGAGAAATGAACTATGTAGAAATTGTGCTATAGATTTGCAACTGATCATGAAGTTTTAATCAAAATCACAAGACAAAAACCTCCACTACTGCTTTGCGGACATTATTTGACAATTTAGAACAAAAATTTCAAACATGCAATATGAAATCACACACAAGCAACAATTATTTTATACGGGGAAATAAATCTGATAAAAACCCCAATGCATATTGCATTAATCAAATGAATAGAGATGTATTACAATTTCTGTGCTCAACTGAGCCCTCCCTACAAGTGCACAACCTATATATTTTCTCAATGAAGGCCTATGACCCAGACTTAGTCAAATTTTGCCTCTTCTTGAGCTCCTATTTCTTTGTGTTGTTCCTTGAGTAATTGGGTCATTATTATTTAGGAAATTCCTCAAATTGAATTTCACAATTCCTTAAGCTGATCATATGAATGCATGCAACACATGTACAGTCAAGAATAGTCTACCCAGGGAACTCAAATTCTCTGCATGCACTAGCTATTTTGGGATGATTGAAAGGTTAACTGGATGATCAATGAGTTTGACTAAAGTCCCACTTCATAACTTTACCCTCCACTAGTTCATCCAACAATTGGAACTAGTTTAACTGAAAAACACTTAGATAACTAACCTTGATTGCTACAAATTAGCAATCACAAATGCTTAACTGAACTTTAACTCCTCCAACTCGAATTTACTAAGTAAAATGGGTCACACAAGCCATGTCCCACAAGTTAACATCATCCAAGTTGTCCGCTAATGTGGAAATTCATATTTTCTTAATTTAATCAAGGCAAAATCAAATTGATAATTTGTTGTTGCATTTTACAACACTCCCTCTCAGCAATAAAGGGATTATCAACCACCTCTATCCTGTACCCGTGGAACTCAAACTTCCCTCTTGCCAAGGCCTTTGTAAAAATGTCAGCATCTTGTTCATCTGTTAGAATGTACTGCAACAACATTATCCGCTTATTCACACAGTCCCATAAATGGTGATACCAAATATCTATATGCTTGGATCGATCATGAAATGCAACTCTTATTATTACAGTAGATCACAATTGGATGTGGAAATATCCAACAAGTATATTTCTCATCTAGATCGCCTCACATGATGCTTGAATGGAAGCAATGTATCCTGCTTCTGTCGAGAAGAGTTACATAGATATTTTCTTCTTACTATAGCAAGAAACTGATGTAGACCCAACATTGAAAATTCCACCTGATGTACTCTTTCGGTCTGATGGACTTCCCGCCCAATCTGCATCTATAAACTTCACATAACTTCACTCTCTTTGTCTGTCTATACCATAGTCCAAACTGGGTAGCACCTCTAAGGTACCATAGAGCATGCTTAGCTTCCCTCCAAAATAATTTGGTTGGCCTAACCATAGCTTGGCTCAGCTGGTTGACAGGATAGCACATATTTGGTCATGTGTTCACAAGATGCATTATTGAACCCACCAATTTCCGATAAACAGTTTCATCCACTTCCTCATCTGAAGTGGCATCCTCTTTCCTCTACTTGGTAGCTAGAGGTGTCTCCATGGGTTTGCAACTGTCCATGTAGAACCTATGTAGTATCTAATTTTCATACTTACCTTGAGAGACAAATAGTTCCCCATCTCCTTGCCACAATTCTAATTCGAGGAAGTAGTGCATGAACCCTTGTCCTTCATTTCAAAAACTCTTGCAAGGTCCTCCTTGCAAGATATGATTAGCTATACATCACTAGTTAAAATCAAATCATCAACATATATGAAAATAATCAACAATTTACCTTCTATCAAGATATGATAGAGGTTTGCATCTGTTTCACTTTTTTCAAATCCCAAACCGGAGAGATAAGAATCGATCCTGGTGTACCAAGCATGAGGTGCTTGCTTGAGACTGTACAATGCTTTCTTGAGTCTACACACATGAGACTCTCAATCAAAAGTATCAAAGCCTTTCGATTTCTCGATATACACCTCCTCCTGAATAAGTCCATTGAGGAATGTTGTTTTCACATCCATTTGGTGGATCTTCCACCCTATCTGCGCATCTAGAGAAAGAATTGATCTGATGGATGAGTACCTTGCTACAGGAGCAAAGTTCTCCTCTTAGTCAATTCCCTCAACTTGAGAGTACCCCTTGGCCCCAAATCTGGCCTTTCACTTTTCTATGCTTCCATTTGCTACATGATTTACCTTGAAGATCCATCTCTAACCCATGACTTATTTAACTGCTGGTCTTGTGACCACTTCCCAAACAATGTTCTTTACAATGGATACATACTCCTCCACCATTGCATCAACCCATATAGGTTTCTCTACTGATTCATTGAAAGATGATGACTTAGTCTCTACAGGCTCAGCCATTAGATCCATGTAGCCAATGTATTGATTATGTGACCTTCTCTTCCTACGTTGATTTTAAGGAGTACCCACATTCTCCCTCACATATTGCACAAGTATCTCAGCTTCCCCGGTCCTTTTCCCACCTTCTCTGGATGGTTTTTCTTGAGTGGTGGTCTCCATTATCTGCTCCTCAATTTTTGGCTACTCCACAACTTCTTGAGGATCCTCCTTTGGAACTAAAAGCTCCTCTTCTCATGGGATCTGAATCTCCCTCTCAAGAGAGCACCACATCATTTTATCCACATCAAATTTTACATCCCTTCACACAACTATCATTATGAGGGATGGAAAGTACACAAGGTAATTATGGGGAGTTTGTGTAACCCACAAATAACCCCAAATATTTTGTCGACTATAGGTTCTTCCTTGCATATTTGGAGACATGGTAGTAGACAAGGGCTCTAAAAATCCTGAAGTTCGACACATTCGACTTCCTCCCTGAGAAATCCTCCTCCAGTGTAATCATGCGCAAAATCTAATGAGGACTTTGGTTCTACAATTAAACTAATGTATTGCATGCTTCAACACACAAGTGCAGAGGTAGGCATTGGTTATGCAACATCACTCTCGCTGCTCCCACAATGCTACAATTCTTTCTCTCAGCCAATCCATTCTACCGTGGGTTGTGGGATGTTGTCAACTCTCGTAGAATGCCTTCTTTTGCACATAAATTTTTATACTCATTCGACACATACTCACCTCCATTATCTCTCTTGAGAGCCTTTACCTTCTTGCTTGTTTATTTCTCAACCAATGGCTTGAATGCTACAAACTTGGATAATATCTCATCTTTCTAATGTCTCAGATTTCTTCTGCATGAAGAAGATCCAACAATTCTGTGAGAAGTCATTAATAAAAATGATAAAATATTTGTGCCTAGTAGCGGAGGTTGTCGAGAAAGTTCACAAACATCAGAGTGGATCCTTTCTAGGACTACATGTGCTTTCCTATCTCAATCATGGAAAGTGGATTTTGTGTACTTCCAAAAAGTACATCCTTTGCACACATCCTGCTTCTTAAGTGCTCCTTTGGGGAGGTATGTGGCTATCTGCTTCATGATCTTCAAAGCACCATGATGTAAATGGCAAAGTATTTTATGCCAAAGTTTACCGACGTCGCGACTCTGCACCATCTCCGCCTTTGTGCTTAATGCAACACAATCCTCCACATCTAGCTTGTACATATTCTTCACATGAACCCTGATCTACTTCACCTGTCCCATGGATATGTGTCTCAGGAATTCCTTTTCTATTCTAAATATCACATCATAACCACGGTCTTCCAAAAATGCAACAAAGACGAGATTTTTATTTAGGCTCGGAACAAACATGACATCCTTGAGCCCAGGGGTGAGCTCGACTCCCTATGAAAGGTGAATATACCAATCTCGGTTGCGTTGTACCTTCCATCGTCCCCAATATCAATGTGCATCTGAAAGTATTTATCCTCCAACTCACTGAAAAAATATTTTTTCCCCATCATGTGGAATGATGCACTTGAGTCCAAGTACCACACGATCCCCATGATTATGCTGGCCATGCATGCAATTAGGGTAAATTCAAGCTCGAACTGTGAAACAAAGGCTTTACCTACTGCTCCTCTTGAGGGATTATTTCTTGTCTTCTTGAGTGGACACTTTGTGTCATAGTTCCCGAATTCATGACAATGGAAGCAATTTATTTTTGACAAATATTTCTTCTTTCCCCCCGAATCGAATTCCTCTGATTGGGATTTATTCCCTTTTCCCTTCTTTTCCTTTCCATCCAATGAAAATTTTTATTCATCCTCACCCTTGGATGAAGTCCCATCTCTGGTATTCTGCCTTATGTCATCGTGTACCAAATTAGACCATAAGCACTCCCAATTCAGTAGTTTCTCCCTCCTATTCACCAAATCTTGATAGTTGTGCCAAATCTTGGGAAGGCCCAAAAGGGCTAGGCTTACCAAGTCTTCATCAGGGACGTTAACACCGAACCCACCAAGTTAATCACGACACTGTATGAACCTACTCATATACTACAAAATTGTGTCATTCTTCTACATCTTGATACTTCAAAGTTTATCTTTGAGCACCAACTTCCTGTGGTCACTATTGTTCTCGAACAATTCTATCAGTGCTTTCCACATCATGAAAAGAGTTTATTTTCAGTGGATATTTGAGATGATGTGATCCCGTACTCCCTCCAATATGATTATCCTAGATTTGGCTACATCTTTATTCCACTGATCATGATTCTGAGCATCAAATTCAGGTGGTTATGCAACATATGACTTGATATATTCTAGAAAACCATTTTCATCCAATAACGCCTCCATGCGACTTCCATGCAAAAAAATTTGAGGTGCCTTCCAAGGCATACTATAGCCTTAGTCCATTGAAAGACATCTTCTTAGTTCTGAAGAAACCTGCAACACTATCTCCAAATTTGAACCTATGAGAAACAAGTTCGAATTTCTGCTCTAATGTGAATCCTGCCTTGATACTATGTAGAAATTATGTTGTATATTTGCAATTGTTCATGGAGTTTTAATCAAAATCACAAGACACAAACCTACACTACTGCTCCGCAGACATTATTTCACAATTTAGAACAAAAATTTCAGACATGCAATAAGAAATCACAGACATGCAACAAGTATTTTTATATGCGGAAAGAAATTTGCTAAAAACCCAATGCCTCTTGCATTAATAAAATGAATATATATGTATTACAATTTCTTTTCTCAATTGAGCTCACCCTGCAAGTGCAAAACCTATCTCTCTTCTCATTGAAGGCCTCGACCCAGAATTAGTCAAAATTTTCCTTTTCTCAATCTCCTATTTCCTTGAGGATTTGGGCCCCTATTATTTAGGAAATTCCTCAAATTGAATTGTGCAATTCCTTAGGCTGATAATATGATTGCATGCAACACTTGTACACTCAAGACTAGTCTACAACTAATCTTACAATCCTTGGAATCTCTACCAAGCTCGAAGAACTTGAATTATCTGTATGAAATGGCTATTTTGGGTTGATTGATCAGTTAATTAGATGATCACTGAGTTTGACTGAAGTCCCACTGCACAACTTGACTCTCCACTAGTTCCTCCAACAATTGGAACTAGTTTAACTAAAAAAAACCTTAGATAACTGACCTTGATTGCTACAAATTAGAAATCACACATGCTTAACTAAAATCTAACCCCTCCAATTTGAATTTGCTGGGTAAACTGGGTAACACAAGCCATGTCGCACAAGTTAACATCATCCAAGTTGTCTGATGATGTGGAAATTCAAATTTTCTCAATTTGATTAAGGAAAAATCAAATTGATAATTTCTGTGGCTTAATTTTTCAATAAACTATACAAAATGAAGGTATCAAAGGAATAAGGGGTAGCCTCATAACTTACGAGAGTATCTCAAATAAGATATCAACTACAAGATCTAGGATACATAATGTCTGATCGAGAAATGACCACCATTGTCCTCAGTGCACTACATGATGAATGGAGAAACTTTGTATCAGGTATCAATGGAAAGAATGAAATTACCCCATTCAATGATCTATGGTCATTATGCAAAAGTGAAGAAATCATATTGAAGTAAAAGAAAAATGTTGGATCAAGTGAACAAAATCAAGCATACACAACTATGGTAAGGAAGAAAGGGAAGCCTCGAAAGAGATTTCAAAAGAAAATAAACATGTCTAAGATTTAATGATATGAATGTAATGAATATGGTAATTTCAAAAGGAATTGTCCTAAACTCAAGAAGTACAACAATACGATAAAGAAAAGAATTGAAACCCATGCCACCGAAGAAGTTGAAGAGCCTGAAAAGAAGAATTCAAAGAAGGAAGAAGCGAAAGACCTTTACTATGAACGAGATAACATCATACACTTAGTTCTTTTCAGTTTGTATAAGGCAACTGTGATGATGGAAAGATTCAAAAATATGATAAGATGCATCAAAGAAGATATTAGGATGACATCATCATAGAGGCATGGAAGGATAGTTGAAGTAAAAATTTATATGGTTGAAGCAAATACAAGCAGCATATTAGAAGTAGCTCATGGCATCTTTACTGGAAGCATATAAGGATAATTGAAGTATAAGTTTGAATGATTGAATGAAGTCATATATAAAGATAAGAAGATAAAATTTTGTCACACCTCATCACCATTAGAAAGAAGGATTTTCTAAATAAGGATCATCAAGGTACTCCATTGGAATCCTTGGTAAAAGGGTTCATTAATATTTGAAGAAGTAAGTGTCACATTCCACCTAATGTGGGGTCCAAAATTTAGTAGGATGATGATATGATGACAAATATGTGCAACATGTTAAGTTGGTTGAACTATTTTTATCTTCAAGCAAGGAAAGGAAGTTGCTAGAAGGAAGTATATATGACCAAAATAGGGAAGAGGCATGTATATATTTGTTAATAAAGTCATCACATAGTTACAGATGGAATGGTTATAATTATCTATCTAATGAGCATGATGAAAGAAAAGGGAACTCTTCCTTTTGAAAAGATACATGAAGGCATGAATACAATGTGCCTTGAACTCTTCTACATATTGAAAAGACGAAATCAACATAATATGACCTCATCAAGAATATGAGGTGGTTGGAAAATATGGTTCCTATGATGAAGGAACCATGTATAGAAGATCCTAAGAAATTAATATGTGAAGAAGGTGAAAGAAGAAGTTCGTGAAATATGTATCTATGGTCACATAAGATAAGATAAGTAATCAACATATGATAACAAGAAGGATTAGATATGACATCTCCATGAAGAATATAGGAAGATCTTGATATGTATGCTGGAAAAGGAGAACCTTGGTAATATATGTATTGGAGATGAATTCATACAATATGCGAAAGGATGTTGATGTCGAAAGAAGCATATTTCATGAAAAAGAGCCATCATAAAGAGGCGATGTTGATTTTATGTTCATTTTTTTATTTTAAAAGAAAGCATCTTGTTGGGTTGTAACGAGACTATCGAAAGAGGGTTGTAGAATGTCACCTACAACTAGTACACATGATATTGGATAGAAGATCCTGAAAGAAACATGAAGATGTAGCTGTATGAAGGATAACCATATATGGACTAGAAGGTTACTTCCTGATGAAGAAAATAATGACATGAATATTGATTCAATGCTATTTTTCATTGAAGGGAAGTGATGGAGAAGATGGCCGATGCCCTAAAAATAAGTTCTAGAAGAAGATGGTTACATGATGAAGAATGGAGTTCATGACATGATGATTAAAAAGGAGGATATCTATAAGAAAATGATAGTACTATCATCTCCACCAAAGAGCAGATAGATTTTGTTGGTAGCAAGTCTCTAGTTAAGAGGGAGCATGGGAAAGTTCCTAGTTAGGAAGGACCTTGGGTATATTCCTTGTATATGTATGAGTAGATCCTCCCTAGTTTAGAGGGAGAGATAGACACACCATTCTTGTCTTCATTCAATGAATAAATAATGAAGGATTGGGTAAGCATATTAATTTCGATACTCTATGAGGATGAGGTAGGGAATATAATAGATAAGAGTAGTCGAATAGGAAATTCCTTGTGGATGTGTTAATCCAATGCAAGAATAGTCCTAGAAGGATACCCCTTGTGAACATCCGAATGGGGTATGTGCCTTAAGAGACAATTATAAAGGTGTCTATAAATCATTTGTATCCCTAACATTGTGATATGATCTTGTGGAGAGATAGAGCAGTTAGTCAAGACTTTTCTATGTGACAATGTTGGATAATATGATGACATGCAATGATATAAGCTGATAAGATAGGTTATGAGATGGATTTCCAATATGACTCTTCTTATGATAATTCTTTAGTATGATAATGTCCATGTACCTTTTATGTTTTATGAATACCTCCTTATTTAAGAGGGATTCCTGAAGTATGTAACTAGGTTTGGTCTTCATAAATACGAAATGTACTCTCAATTCTTGTATATTGTAAAAATAAAGGAAAAATATTATTATTATTTTTGTAGCATGGGTTTCATGCTCAAGGTCAATTTATTTGTAGGTCAAGAACCCATTGAGTGCTTCCAGGGTTTTTCATAGAGTCAAGAAGTCAATAAAGTGATTTTCATTTATGAGAGACCACATTGGGCATCTTGTAACAAGTCAAAATAATTTTTGTAAGTCAATAAGTGTCAAAAGACTCCCTCTAATTCAAGTCGGCCTATAAGATATGACAAGTCGACCTCATAAGGGCTACTTGACCTCCATAATAATCCTATATATAAAGAGCACTCGACCTCATTTGAAGAAGAATCCAAGGAATTTTATCAAGCAATAAAATGAGTTCAATCATTAAGAAAATGAAGCATAATAGCAAGCGAAAAGAAGAGAAAAAAAGAAGGAGGTAAATAGAAGGTTTGAGATATGTTTTAGGGCTGCATAATCCCACATGCGCAGAAGGTCTATGCAATCTCTTATGAAAAAAATTAAAGTCATCAAATAAGCTGAAATAAGGTGTTAAGAATATAATTTTGCAAGTCAAGTTACCAAGGGAAAAGGATCAAACCAAGGATAAATCGGCCCTAAAATACTCACATGTGTGAAATTGCAGTGATTTTAGGAAGGATGAAAATTTCAGATCTGAAGCTGTGACTAAATTTCTGAAGTGAAGTCAAAATATGAAGTATTGAAGAAAGTTTGACTTGGGTTGACTTTGTGAAGGACAATCTTATTAAAAGGAGAAGTTGAATTGTTATTGGAGTGGTATTTGAAAAGAGCCTTAGGTCTTGGAATTCATCATTTGAATATTATATAAGAAGAGAAAAAATCTTGTTGGTTTTCCTCTCAAGAGGAGAGGTTTTGACCTTGACTAGCAGCCTACATTTTGTGCCCTCTTGTCTCATTCATCTTCATAAGTTTGGTAGCTGCTTGATGATAATAACACTATAATAATCAATTAAAGAAGAATCTAACTACAAAGTACATCAACTTAAGTAAAATACCATCACAAGCGATTATCAAAGTAAGATAAATCAATCTAATCTAGCTGCCCTTGATTTCTCAACAGTATAGACAAAAAAGAAGAAGGAAGCACCAGCTGTCCAAGGGGATGTCATGAGATTTTCAGGCTAGATGCTCAGAGGTGGGAGGTATCTAATAGAAGTATGCCTTCCATGAGTGGACCATGATAGAAAAAAAGCATGCTTCAATGACTAGGAAGCAAAAAAGGTAGAGGGAGAAACCAAGATTTCCATAGCAATATCTGTTTTGGTGTTAGAGGGAGCACCCTGTCAGGGTGTCCGAAAAGCAACTATGGTGATGGATCCAGTGAAGGAAGCTAGTCAGTTGATAGTTGAGCCGAGACATGTGGCACATGTGTTGATGTAATTGCATGGTACAATTGGATATGGATTGAGATATGTCTCAAATGATGAAGTACAACTGCAGGGATATACATATTTAGATTGAGCAGATAGTGCATAAGCCAGGAAGAGCACATCTAGATGATGCTTCAATTTGGGTTCTTCCAGGATATCTTGGATGAGAAAGATATAGATATCTATCACACTCAACACTTCTGAGGCTAAGTATATTGAACCTAGTTTGGGGAGTTATCAAGTAGTTTGGCTTCAAATATACTTGTAGGAATGTTTGACCAAGTGTTGGAGACGACCATGATATGGATTGAGATATGTCTCAAATGTTGAAGAAAAACTGTAGGGATATCCATATTCATATTGAGTAGAGAGTGTAGACTATAGGAAGAGAACATTAGGATAATGCTTCAATTTGGGCTCTTCCATGATATCCTGGATGAGCAGGAAGCAGATATCTGTCACACTCAACACTGCAAAGGCTGAGTATATTGTAGTTATTTTGGCAAGTTATGAAGCTGTGTGGCTTCATAAGCTACTTGTAGGAATGTTTGACCAGGTGTGACTATGATGGCAAGTCAAAGCACATTTAAATAAATTACCTAAACATGGTATAGAAGGGAGAAGTGAGGCTCTAATTTTTTTTTATATACAATCAAGTTGCTGACATTCTCACAAAGCCTCTGTCCTAGGATGAAGTTTGTTTACTTCAGGGATAAGCTTGGAGTGGTTGAGAATTCTTCCCTAGTTACAGGGAGTGTTGATGTTGTAGCATCAATGGGAGTATATTCTCCCTATAAGGTCAAGGGTATTTACTAGGAGGTATGTAATGTGGATAGGGATATTGGCCAAAGAGCATCGGGGCCCAGAGTGCCCCCCCCGGTAAAAAGGTTATGACCAGATTTCCAAGGGTTACTTCTCTAGTGGGTAGAGTGAGTGCCCCATAACGTCAGGC
The DNA here is from genome assembly GCA_034641835.2 of Pinus albicaulis. Taxonomy (NCBI): domain Eukaryota; kingdom Viridiplantae; phylum Streptophyta; class Pinopsida; order Pinales; family Pinaceae; genus Pinus; species Pinus albicaulis. The sequence goes on along the minus strand of CM076577.1, from coordinate 109,406,132 downwards.
AAGTGTTTTACCATTCAAGTATCATGTGAAAACATGAAGGAATGATAGATTGGCCTAGGGTTTCACTGTTGGTTAGGGATACTGATTTGGTTCCAGGTGATGACTTGGATAGTTGGTGACCCGAGACTAGTATTTTGTTTACTTCAGTTAGGGTGTACCTAAAGATATCTCCAAAGGGTATTTGGCTAGTGGGTGACTAGATCGATTTGCAAAGGATATTTTACTAGAGGGAAACTAGATCCTTTGCATGATGCTCATACAAGATTCTTTCCACATGGTTCTAGGATAGAACATGAAGTGGATGGATACATTAACATAATAAGCTCATTCAATCTTTTATTGGGATGGAGAAATTGTCCAACAAAGAGGAAATTTGAGGAAGTCAAGTTGAATACCTCCCTAGCTAAGAGGGAGTGTTGATTTTTGACAGCTGCAACCAATATTCAAAATGGAGGGAAAAATTAAAGTTGAATTAAATAAATTTGTTTGAAGGTCAGCTCCAACTGTTAGGTCAACCCAAAAAAGGGAAATGTGCCTCTTTGGAACCTCATGATCATTATTTATACCTACTCAACTTCCTCACTTGGAGACATCAATTCGACTCACACAAAATCCTCTGTTTTCTATTCACACATGCGGAGGAAAGAGAGAAGAAGATCAAAGAAATTTGACCAATGTTGATCATTGTTTGACCAAGTTTTCTAGCTACTGTTTGACTGGAATTATGAGGCAATTGAATGAATTTATGAGGTACTGTTTGACCAAAATTATGAGGAATTTGACCAAATTTTTGAGGCACAGTTTGATCGAAATTTTGAGGCAATTGACTGAATTTCTAAAGATAGTTTGACCAAGTTTTATGAGGCATTGACCAAGTTGTTATGAGGTCAATTTGAATGAGTTTTATGAAGCTTTGACCAAGTCCGTTATGGGAAGTTTGACCAAGTTGTTGTGCTGAATAGGTTTGACCTGTGGTATTATTGTGGCCTGTTTGACCTAATTTTACTTAAGAATATCAAATTGTAACTTTTCTGTGCTAAAGAATTTCTCCTAGAAAAGATTACTAGATTTCCTCTCAAGTTTGGGTTTCCTAGGTGAAAATTTGTGTCTCTTTGTGTGCTTGGATGTCTCTTTATGATCCTACTATTATTATTGCATTACTATTGAGATTTTCCATGTATAATGTTAGAAACAAAAATTCTAGTACACATGATTTAATTGTATGTAGTGTGTGTAAGTAATAGTAATTGTATTATCAAATAAAAGTGAATGGTGCTTACAAGCCTTCATGGCGGTGTGCCTATATAGGCATTGACTGGCCACAAAGGTGAATGGCCACATTGTTTTACCTTTGCCCCTTCATAATTAATGACATAATTAATTAATTTATTTATTAGTATCATTATTATTATTTAAAATTATTTATTTAATTAATATTTTTATGAATTTTTTTTATTCATAACATTGCCACCCCCTTTAGAGATTCTTTGTCCTCAAAGCATAACAAGAAGGGTTTTTTCTAGTTGAACACTTTGCTGTAGAATGGATTCTTTTCACTTTTTTTGTGTCTTGTGAGTTGGTGAAGTTCTCATATGAATATGTACCTTCCTTTAAGCTGGGAGCATTAACACCATATAATTTATAGTGTTATCCTTTCCAACTAAACTCCATGATTTGTTCTTCAAGGTTTGTAATATAGCTTCCTAATTGTATTAGTCATTCTGCACCTAACACTATATCCATTTATTTGAGTGGTAGGGAAAATAAATCTATCTGCATCTCTAGTTCTTGTATATGGATTGAAACCTTATGAAATTCTCCTATCTCTTTGAACTTTTTCCCAGTAGCGATAGTCATGGTCATGTCCTTGATTGGGCATACACAAAGATCAAGTTGTTTATCAATATCAATGTTTATGCAATTGTGAGTATTGCAAGAATCCATTTAAGTATATTGACATTTCTACCTCTTATGATCCCTTTAAGCTTCATGGTTTTAGGGTGTAATCTCCTCGTCATGATTTTTGGTGCTGTAGTAAGCTTACTGTCCTTTCCTCTTGGATATTGGTTTCTCTTCTTTCGAAGATGTGGTGGAAAGTATTTTGTAGTCGCTTTTTGATTTTGATATTTTGAAGAGTTGCTTTCTTCATCATGATTTTTCTAGACACATGAAATTACAACTAATGATGCTTCTTGTGATGGTTCCTTAGGGTCTAAATCTTCATTGTTTGTGATAATTATTTCTTCCTCAGATTATCGTACTTAAACTTTCCTTCCATCTACCATTTTATCTCGATGTCCAATTTTCTCCACACTTGCGACAATTTTTTTTTTATAATCTTTTTATCTAGCTCATTACTTGAAGTATCCGATTCTTTCTCAAGTTCATAAGAATATAATTTTTTTTAAGCCATTTGTGTCCTAACATCCATTTGTATCCACAATACTTACATTTGTTTGACTCTTTTTTACCTAAGTATTGTTGTTGGTATTCATCTTCCTTGAATGGTGACATGTTGAACTTATGTTTTTGTTCAATAAGCTTTGATTCATGTATAGCTTATTCGATAGTTTGTGGTTTGTACAATTTCAATTCTGCATGAATATAATATTTAAGTCCACATCTATACATTTTAAGTAATTACTCATCAATAAATCCTCTTTTTCATGTAGCCAATATTTCCCATGTACAAATTATATAACAAGCATGTATATCATGGATTCAATCCGATCTAACAATGTACTAAAGTTAAATACTGAACCAATTCTACAAATCAATTGCGGAATTAAAAACACAATCACCAATCACATGAAGCAAAGAAGAATCAATCAAGCCACAACACAGATAATTTCCCTTGGAAAGTTCGCTTCTCAAAACCCCACTATCTTCTATTGTATATTCAACATGGAATCATGAAAAATTACATTTAAATATTCTCAAAGAGCCCTTATGTACTCAGCTAATTGTCTCACACCGTCACCCAAAACTGACCAATACTTAGCCAATTTACTGCCTCTAGATAGCCTGCCTTTCTTGTGCAATCCTCGATGAATGCAATCCCTAAAGAATAGGAATTTTGGCCTTCCTTGACTGCGCAAGTATCATGGGCACTCCAATGGGTGTTTGGTTGCATGGGTGCAATCCAATAATCCTAAAAATGATAGTCAACTTCCCTTTCACCTAGATCTCAACTGGGTCTCCACTGAATTTGACATGCATGCAACTAATAATAGTAAATATTTAGTTGCATGTGAGATCACTGATTGTGAATTAATTAATATTTAATTCAATTGATCTCTCACTGGTGTATCTAATAGTTACAACTAGCACAACTGAGTTTAACTCACTTAACTGAGTTAAAATGATTACAACCTGCATTAACTAATGCACCACTGCACTTCGAACTTTGTTACAACTAGAATTACTCTACATGCCTCACCAACTACCTCTAACTCAAAATTCATGAGCTACCTGAGTTTATCACACTCAGTTAACTATTACAGGTTATTTTGAGACTAGATTTCATTTTATTTTCCATCTTAATTAAGGGATAACTAAAATAGACATGCACCAAATTTAGCCCTATGGGCCCCAACCTAGTGTAGGTGCTTAATGCTCTAGGCATGGGTGCTGAAATTTTCTTGTTGAATTTAAACACTCCCTCTCAACAAGAAAGGGATTATACTTCACCCTGATCCTGCCTCTATGGTATCAGAATTTTCTCCTGGTGAGCGCCTTCGTCAGATTATTTGCATCCTGATTTTTTGTGGGAATGTACTGAAGCAAAATTTTTCTCCTCTGCACACAATCTCTGAGATGATGGTACCAAATATCTATGTGCTTGGACCTATCATGAAACACAATATTAACCGATATTTTAATGCAAATATGATTATCACAATTGATCACTGTCAGATCCATCTGAGAACCAAACAAACCAACCAAGATTTTTCTCATCCAGATAGCCTCACATGCAGCTTGAATTGTGGCCATGTACTCTGATTCCGTTGAACTGAGTGCCACAGATTGATGTTTCCTACTGTACCAGGAAACTTCTATTGATCCTATGCTGAATATTCTTCCTGATGTGCTCTTTCTGTCTGATCCGTGAAGCCTTGAAGCTTCACTTCCTCTGCCCGACTATACCATTGAACATACTCTGATGTGCCCCTCAGGTATCTCAAGAAATGCTCCCCCGCCTTCCAAAAGATCTTGGTAGGATTAACCATAGCTTCACTTAGTTGGTTAACTACATAGAAAATGTCTCGTCTGGTGTTCACTAGATACATCAGTGAACCAACTAACTGCTTGTAGACAACAACATCCACTACCTCTCTAGAAGTAGCATCCTCTTTCCTCCAATTTCCTGGAAGAGGAGTATCCATAGGTTTGCAGCTCTCCATGTGAAACTTACCTAGTATCTCCTTGGTGTACTTGCCTTGAGACACAAAAAGTTCACCATCCCGCTGCCATATTTCCAAGCCAAGGAAATAATGAAGGAGTCCCATTTCCTTCATTTCGAACTCCCTTGCAAGATCCTCCTTGCATGAGTGTATTAGCTTCTCATCACTAGTCAAAATTAGATCATCAATGGAAAGAAAAATAATCAATATCTTACCCTCAACCACAATCTGTTACAAGTTTGCATCTGCTTCACTTTTGGTGAAGCCCAGTCCGGTGAAATAGCTGTCTATCTGAGTGTACCAAGCATGAGGTGCTTGCTTAAGCCCATATAGTGCTCTCTTGAGTCGACACACATGCGACTCACTGTTGAAGATATAGAAACCTTTAGGTTGCTCTATGTACACTCTTCCTAAATGATCCCATTGAGAAATGTAGTTTTCACATCCATCTGATGAATGCACCAGCCCATTTGCGCTGAGAGTGCAAGGATGGATCTTATGGAAGAGTACCTTGCAACAGGTGCAAAAGTATCATCATAATCGATCCCCTCAATCTGTGAGAATCCCCAGGCCACAAATATGGCCTTGTATTTCTCCACACTCCCATAAAAAACTTGCTTTACCTTGTAGATCCATCTCGATCCAACCACTGATTTATCGACCGGTCTTGGGACAATCTCCCATGCATTGTTATTGAAAATGGAGTCATACTCCTCCACCATTTCATCAACCCAAGTTGGTTGCTGCACTACTTCCTGAAAGGAAGATGGTTTAGTCACAATACATTTCCTCATAAGAGCCATGTATCCAGTAAAATTGTTAGGAGACTGTCTCTGTCTGCACTGTGTAGTAGGGGCTCCTACATTCTCTGCAGCATCAAGTATTAATCTATCAGCTTCCGTGGTGCGTCTTCTATCATTTCTGATGGATGGCTCTGCATGAGTGTTTTCGTCCACTCCATGATCCTCTGCATGTGGCTGATCCACATCTTGAGGCTCATCCTTGGGAACCTACAATTCATCCTCTGCATGCAAGTCTAGCTCCCTCTCAAAGGACAACCACATGGATTTCTCCTCATCAAATTTTATATCCCGTCACACAACAAACATTCTACTGTTTGGAAAATACACTCGATAGTTGTGGGGTGTTTTAGTGTACCCCACAAAAATTTCGATCTTAGCTATCAGTTCTAACTTCTTCCTAGCGTCTTTGGTCACATGCACATAAACAAATGAGCCAAAAAATCTTAAAGTTTGAAACATCAGGTTTCTTACCAGTGAAAGCCTCTTCAGGTGTACTCATGCCAAGTATCCTATGAGGACAACGGTTCTGCACAAATATCGCAGTGTTGCATGCTTCCGCCCACAGATGCATCAGTAGGCCTTGATCATGTAACATCACACTTGTTGCACCCACGATCATTTTGTTCCTTCTTTCTGTGACCCCATTCTGTTGTGGGTTTTGAGGCACTATCAGTTCTCTTCAAATTCCTTCTTTGCTGCAGAAGTTCTTGAATCCATTAGAGATGTATTCTCCACCATTATCACTCCTAAGAGCTTTCACTTTCTTCCCCGAATCTTTCTCCACTAGTGCTTTAAACTCAAGAAACTTAGAGAATGTTTGATCTTTCTTTTGCATGAAGAAGATCCAACACTTACGAGAAAAGTAATCAATGAAAATCACATAGTACTTATGTTTTGCTGTTGAATCAACAGAAAATGGTCCACACACGTCTGTGTGAACTCTCTCAAGGATCCCTGAAGCTCAGTTCTCCTTCTCAAGAAAGGTGGCCTTTACATATTTTCCCATAGTACATCCCTTGCATGTGTCTGACTGTGCAAGTGTACCCTTGGGAAGACTAGTAGAAATATGCTGCATGACTTTCAAGGCTCCATGGTGAAGATGGCCCAAACTCCTCTGCCATAATTCGCCCTCATCCCGGCTCACCACTTTGTCCGCCTTTCCCATCAATGCTGTGCAAACATCTACATCCAACTTATAGAGATTCTTAACTCGAATCCGTATCTTCTTGGCTTGTCTTGTTTTTTTTGTGTCGCAGGAAAGCTTTTCCTTCACTAAAAACAACATCGTAGCCTCTATCCTCCGACATTGTGACTAAGACTAAATTTTTATTCAAACCTGGTACATGCATTACATATTTTAATTGAAAGAGTTTACCTGACTACCTCTGGAAGGTAATGGTACCAATTCTGGTAGCACTGTATCACCTGTCATCACCCATTTCAATATGCATCTAGAGATCCTTCTCCTCCAAGCTACTGAAGAGTTCATTGTCTCCCATCATGTGAAAGGAAGCGCCACTATCCAAATACCACAAAGATCCAAATGCACTTGACACCATGCATGCGTTCAATGAGAATTCAAAATCAAATTTCGAGGCTAAAGCCTCACCAGCTGGAGATCCTCTAGCCTTATTGTTCTAATTCTTTTGTGGACAGTTAGTAGCATAATGCCCATGCTCCCGACAATGAAAACACTTCACCCTGGACATATCCCACTTCTTGCCATCTTTGGACTCGGATTTGGAATGGAATTTCTCCCCCTTCTCCTTCTTCGACTTGGCAGCCAAAGAAGAATATTATTCATCTTCATTCTTAGATGAAGATCCATCTTTGGTGTTCTGTCTGAACTCCTCCTGCACCAAATCCGACCACAGTCGTTCCCAATCTGGCATCTTTTCCCTTCCATTGATAGAGTCTTGATAACTGTGCCAACACTTGGGAAGTCCTAGGAGAGCCAAGCTCACCAAATCATCATCAACGACAATTATACCAACGCTCCCAAGTTCATCCCGACATTGGAAAAAATTTGTTTGATATTTGGTATGGAGTCGCCCTTCTCCATCTTGATCTTCCTGAGTTTGTCTTTGATCACCAATTTCCTATGGTCACTGCTGCTCTGGAATAGATCCATAAAATCCTTCCACATTGCATATGATGTGGTTTTCCCATGGAGGCTTGAGACAATGTGGTCTTGTACTCCCTCCAATAGGATCCTCCTTGCATTTGCCACTTTATTTTTCCATGTATCAAGATTTGCAACATCTGTCACAATAGGTTTAGGAATATCATTGTCAATGAATTCCTTCAAGACATTTTCTTCGAGTATTGCATCCATCCTGTCCTTCCAAGCAAAATAGTTTGAGCTGTCCTGATTGCATACTCCAACCTCAAGCCATTAAAGTCCATTTCGATCCTGAATCAACTGTAGCCCCAAGAAAGTCTTTCTGCAAATTCGAATTCTATCTAGTCACAAACTTAGCTCCTCCTTCACAATTGTGATTTCCTATTCTCTGATACCATGTAGAAATTATACAAAAAACATGTATATCATGGATTCAATCCGATCTAAATGTGTACTAAAGTTAAATACTGAATCACTTCTACAAATCAATTGTGGAATTAAAAACAAAATCACCAATCACATGAAGAAAAGAAGAATAAATCAAGCCACAACAGATAATTTCTCGGGGAAAGCTTGCTGCTCAAAACCCCACTATCTTCTATTGTATATTCAACATGGAATCATGAAACAATTACATACAACTCCTCTCACAAGAGCCCTCCTATACTCAGCTAATTGTCTCACACTGTCACACATAAAGACCAATACTTAGCCAATTTATTGTCTCCAGACAACCTGCCTTTCTTGTGCAATCCCTGATGAAAGCAATCCCCAAAGAATAGGAATTTTGGCCTTACTTGACTGCGCAAGTATCATGGGCACTCCAATGGGTGTTTGGTTGCACGACTGCAATCCAATAATCCTACAACTGATAGTCAACTTCCCTTTCACCTAGATCTCAACTGGGTCTCCATTGGATCTGACATGCATGAAACTAATAATAGTAAATCCTCAGTTGCATGTGAGATTACTGATTGTGAATTAATTAATATTTAATTCACTTGATCTCTCACTAGTGTATCTAACAGTTACAACTATCACAACTGAGTTTAACTCACTTAACTGAGTTAAACTAATTACAACCTGCATTAACTAATGCACCACTGCACTTCAAACTCTATTACAACTAGAATTACTCTGCATGTCTCACCAACTACCTCTAACTTAAAATTCATGAGCTAACTGAGTTTATCACACTCAATTAACTATTACAATTTAATTAAAGGATAACTAAAATATACATGCACCAAATTTAGCCCTGTGGGGCCCACCCTAGTGTAGGTTCTTAATGCACTAGGCATGGGTGCTGAAATTTTCTTGTTGAATTTCAACATCCCATTCGTGGGTATATTTTCTTACATACACCTTTTTCTTAAGATGAATAAATTTGTTGTAGACATCGTCTTGTTCTTCATTGAAGAATATTTTTAGCAAGGAATCCATGAAATTATTCTAGTGAAAAGAATGAGCGTCAGATCTTCCATACCACCATAGAAACCAATCATATGCTTGAAATGCTTACAAATTGTTGGATGTTGTCATGATTTTCTCACATTCACCTAATGGTGGGTTTGATTAAAAAATAGCTTTCATTTTATTAACCCAAATAATAATGCCTCTATGGTTCTTACCATCATACTTGGGTAGCTCCATTTTAATTCGTTGATAGTCTTTTTCTAGAACTTTTGTATATTAGTCGCTACCTAAGAAGTGTATTTGTGGAATTTCATGATTTGGAGGATCTTTGCTATCTAGATATTTGGGGCTTTGTGTTGGTTCTTGAGCATTTAAGGCATTAACAAAAAATGAATTCACCCTTTCTATTAGCGGATCCATTCTTTCTTCTTGTTCTTTAACCTTACGAGCTACTTCATGCTTGTCTTCATCTCTTAGTTTTAATAAGGTTTGCCAAGGATAATAAAATCCCTTTTTTTATTGGTTCTGCATCCCTTGCAACATTTTTTCAATGTTGTCTATCTTTTTTTATCCCAGTTGCTAATTCCTCTTGAGTTTCAATCATATCTTTTTGTCCTCCTACTCTGTTTTATTTCTTTCGACATTTTCAAGGCGATGATGTACTTTATCAAGTTCTTCTCGATATTTATTAATGTCGACATCACCATTATTCCCCATCTTAGATTTGTTCTTTTTCTTGTTAGAACCAATTTTCATTTAAATATTATAAATATATATAACTATATAATTAAGTTATACTATTACTAAACTATATAATTAGATTATAAATAGTAATTAATTATATAACTAAAAAATTATTTAGTTAATTAGCTTATATAAATTATATATTTGGTCAATATATAATTCAATTAAACTTATATATATAACTTTAATATAAATTACGAATGTCACTACGAAGAGTGTTGACAGAATAGGGACATGCAAAGAAGAAGTGTTGACCGACGATGAAGGTCGACGAAAAGGTGAAAAACGATGTGTTGACCGGGGGTGACGATGATCTAGGTGGATATTGGTGGCCACCCACCTTTTCCACCTAGTCAATTTCATCAGTTTTCTTATTTACTATTTTTAGCAGTTTTTTGGGTCCTGAACTTCCGAAGCCATTTTGAGGCCCCATTAGGGGAATTTTGAGGTCTAAAATGGGCCTCATAAGGAAATTATAAAATAACAATGGAAATAATAAAATATAATTACATTACATCATCAAATTGTCGAGGGAAAAAATAAGAACTACTTTTTCAACTTATATCCCTATGGGTTTACTCAAATTTCGAGTGGGAATGCTCGTTGGATACATAATTTGATTCCTCATCCAAGGAGTACCCATGTTGCATACTTTCGATGGACCCTCCTACACGAAAAAATGAGAAATACATTAAAAACATGATTGCAATCACGTTTTTCATGTATTTCTCATTTTTCGTGTAGTAGGGTCCATCAAAAGTATGCAACATGGGTACTCCTTGGATGAGGAATTACTTTTTTCATCCAACGAGTACTCCCGCTCGAAATTTGAGTAAAACCTTAGGGAGATAAGTTGAAAATACAAGTTGAAAAAGTAGTTTTATTATTTTATTATTTCTTAATATTTTTATTTTTTTACCCCAAAAATGGTGAATCATCTCCCATGGTTGAAATCATCATCTTGAATCCTATTCGTTCTTATAAATTTTATTTTGGTTGTAAATTTTTCTTAGGAGGCCCATTTTAGACCTCAAAATTTTTCTAATGCCAAATGACATTTTTTGGGCATGATTCCTTTAGTGATTTCATGGAAATCGCATCAACAACTGTAGTCCTCGGAGAGGTATTTACAACAAGATATCATACGCACAAAACAAAGATAATATGACCAAGTTACGACCCCAGGAAGTTGGCTGCCCAACTAACCCCAACAAGGCCCATAAACTCTTTGTGTTACATCTCCTCGGGTTAGGGTTTTGGTTTTTTAGGGGTTTCTCTTTTTGTTCAATAATAAAAAGGCCCTTGAGCCTCATTGTAACATAGTTAAGAGGTATGTAGATGCCACATCGCTTCTCAGAGATAAGATACCAACGCCATAGCTATTTTATTTTCCATTATGTCTGTAAACATTTTTCAACATTTATATTAATGAAATGAAGTTTTATTTCTACTGTATCTCTGCGTTTATGTGTATTTCAATATTTCATTGTGTTTGTGCATAAATCCAGATTAGTAGTATCAGAGCGGTCTATTCTTTCTCAATTTTTCTTTGCATGTCCCCAACGAGGTCAAGATATAAGGAGTTAGGGCTCGATCTGGTTGAACCTTTGTAATATCAGCCTCGCAAATCATGACGACCTTCCATGGCGGAAGAAAAGAAAGACGAGGGAGCAAGAGATCGTACCAAAATATTGCTTAAGGAGGCCCTTGAGAAACAAAGGAACGCGATGATGGATAAATTTTTCCAGATCCTTCAACGACTGCCCACCGGTGGCATATTTGAATCCAACAACCACTATGGAGGCACCACTCCTTTCAAGGTACAAGTCAACTTCGAAATTCATGTATTTGAAGGCCAGATAGATGCATACGCCATAGATAAATGGTTTAATTTGATGGAAGGGTATTTCTCGTTCCATGATTTCTCTGACCGAGAAAAGATTAATTTTTCACTCCTCAAAGCTGCCCCCCATGTCAAAGACTGGCGGGAAACCTAATCTGAGCAAAAGGATGAGAGGGAACCCTCTCTGTTCTCGGCTGTACCCACTTGGAATTTGTTTTGAGATGGCATCAAGGAAAAATATTACCCTGTGGGGATATATGATGACAAGTACATCCAGTGGACCATGTTGCGACATCAAAGGGATCAAGATGTACATGAGCTGACGAATTTGTTCCATACCCTGCACAAAAAGTTGGGTATTAAATATTCAGAGAAAAATTTAGTGCTCATGTACCAAAAATGTTTGCATAAATACATTCAAGAGGAAATGGAGTTCCTTGACATTACCTTTCTTGGCACAACATATCGATATGTCGCCAAGATCGAGCAGAAATTTAAGCAAAAGAAGCCAGACTTTGGATCCATGAATCTGAAGCCAGGGAAAGGTGCCCTCGAATCGTAGAAAAAGGGGCAAAGCCAAAGTGGGGTGACTTATAACAACACCACAAAGCCAAACAAGGACACAGGGAAATGGTGTGAATTTCATAACATCCCCACTCACAACACAATTGAGTGTCAGACCAAACAGTCGCTGGTGTCCGAAATGAAGGCATCCGAATCATATGCATATTCTGATTTTGAGTTAGAATTGGACAAAGGGAATGAAAAAGGGAGGAAAATAATTAATGTGGAACCCAGTGCCACCGTTTCCACCACTAATATACATAAGGAGCAACCTAAAGATCTAGATGAGGGGTAGCGCCTCTTCCTTTCCCAAATGTGGGTGAAGGGTTCTCCACTATAATTCCTTGTCAATAGCGGAAGCCAAAATAACCTCATTTCAACAGAGGTCGTGAAGCGTCTCAGCCTACCGACCACAACACACCCACATCCATATACCATTGGGTGGCTTCACCAAGGAAGATATCTCCACATCCGCCAGAAGTGCCTCCTTCCGTACAACATCAAGCCCTTCACAGATGAGGTACTGTGTGATGATGCTCCTCTTGACATGTCGGATGTATTATTAGGCAAACCATACTTGTGGAAGAGACATGTTGTGCACGAGTCTAGGCTTTTTTATGTTATTATTGCTTTGGGAAATAATTTGTACATGATACTGGAGGTAGTACCGCCTTCCGCTATCTCTTTGAGTACTAAAAAGTAATGCAGTAAGATTATTTCCCAATCTAGGAAATTTGTTTTCATTACGATTCGCCCACAGGGAAAGAAGAAGATTATGGCCGCAACCTCCAAACAGGGTCCCATGTGCGGAAACAATATATGGACAAAGAATTGGGAATATAAGGACATTTTCTCCTCACCCACAGAGATTCCTCTACACTGTTAGGTCAAGAAATCCATTGATATGACCCCAGGCATGTCAGTGCCTTCTGTTTCCATACCTCATGCGACCACAAAAAAAAAATCGACACATCTACTATATAAGGCTAATAAAGCAACCATATTTATTGAACACATCCAGCACGCCCAACAGTAGGTCCAAGACATCTTGGAGAAATCCAATTCCAAGCACAAGAAACGACATGATCAATATCAAGTGCCACACAAGTTCTAGGTGGGCAACAAAGTTTGGTTACATTTGCAGAAGGAACGCCTCTTTAGACCCCCTTGCAAGTTATGCCCACTCTGATATGGTCCATATACCATCACCAAGGCCATGTGAGATAATTATTTTTAGCTTAGCATCCCCCCATTCCTTGGCCTGCACCCAGTGTTCAACATGGATTGCCTTCGGCCATACCTTCCACCATTACTGGACACATCTGACATTGCAGAACAACTCACCCTGATAGAGTTAAATCCAGACTGCATGGAAGATGCTACAATTTATTGAATCATGGACACACAACTTAAAATCACTCACCAATAAAAGATCCAATTGCATCGTGTTGTCAAAGCTGGCCAACTCTTGTACCAAGGCAAGTGGCTCACTAGGGGCCAAATGCAACAGAAGTTCCCACATATCATGGAGGAACTCAACGAAATTGGGAAAATTTATTACTAAGGGGGGAGGAATGATCCAGGTGGATATTTGTGGCCACCCGCCTTTTCCAACTAGTCAGTTTCATCAGTTTTCTTATTTTCTATTTTTATCATTTATTCATGACCTGAACTTCCATTTTGAGGCCCCAAACGACGTTTTTTGGGCATGACTCCTCCAACAATTTTTGAGTAATCATGTAAGAAGTTGTATTCCTTGGAGATATCTTTCCAACGAGATATCATACACGACAAATGGAGATAATATGACCAAGTTACAACTCCGGGAAGTTGGCTGCCCAACTAACCCCAACGGGGCCCATAAATTCTTGGTGTTACATCTCCTCGGGTTAGGGTTTTGGTTGTTTAGGGTTTTATCTTATTGTTCAATAACAAAAATTCCCTTGAGCCTCATTGTAACATAATTCAGAGGCCTATAGCCTCCACATCTCTTCTCAGAGATAAGCTACCAACGCCCTAACTAGTTTATTTTCCATTCTGTCTGTAAACATTTTTCAACATTTATATTAATGAAATTAATTTTTATTTCTACTGCATCTCCGCGTTTATGTGTATTTCTATATTTCATTATGTTCCTGCATAAATCAGGATCAAACAATTTCTTAGAAACATGGGGAAAAGGGAATTTAGTGGTGAGCGAGGGCATGAGAAAATGACGAAGGACCTGCACAGTGGCCGCAATGGGTGTTAGGGCATTGTCGAAATAAAATGATGCGATAGGGAGAATATACTAGACGTGGCATATGTGTCATATGAGAAAGGACATGATCATGATAACATTGTAGACGAGAATAGACAGGTGGGTAGTCGTTGTGACAGGGAGACGTTGGGGAAGGAGCAGTCATGTGACAGTGGAAACATCGAAGAGGCTGTTTTGATAGTGGAACAATGGTAACGTTGGACAAGTAACAAAGCACAATATTGAACACAAGGAAAATGAGAAGGAGACACAACGATCGAAGAACGAAATGGTGGTGTGAATGTGATAGGCGGAGATGAGAACGTGGCTCTCATACCACTTTTAGAAACATAAATTCCAGTACACAAGATTTAATTGTGTGTAGTATGTGTAAGTTATAGTTATTTTATTATTGAATAAGATTGAATGGCGATTACAAGCCTTCGTGGCAGTGTGCCTATATAAGCATTGAATGGCCATGAAAGTGAATGTTCACATCGTTTGACCTTTTCCCCTTCATAATTAATGAAGTAATTAATTAATTAATTAATTAATTTATTATTATCATCGTTATTATTTTAATATTATTTATTCAATTAATATTTTTATGATTTTCTTTATTCGTAAAATATAATTTCTTCATGATATATATGACATAAGTGAACTTGGTTAAGAAATCATTGAAGTAATTATCAAATTAGAAGACCAATTTATCTTTGGAAAATCAACATGGGCAAGTTACATTAGAGGAGGCTTTCACCGAGAAGAAATAATATTATCAAATTTCCCAATATTTGGTACCCTATTGTACTACCATGTACCAAAGGAGAAAGTGAAGAAGTTGGAGCCCACAACAAAGAAGGGAATCTTTGTGTGTAACAATGAGACATCCAAAGCATACAAGGTGTACATATGAGCACTCAGGAAAACAATCATTAGGATAGATGTGAAGTTCGAGGAAGAAAATACTTTGAGGAAGTCTTTAGAATGTGAGATCACTACTATACGGTAGGAGAAGCAACAAAACCCTAATCAAGAGGCTTACCCAACACCTTGGAATTTAGCTGAACATGCAGTTAATGGGCATGCAAAGTAGCACAAGGACAAGGGGGGTAAACAATTGGAGAGAGTGGAGCCCACTCAGGCTGTGACTCCCAACACAAGGAGAAGGAGAGCGAGATGGGAAGAAAAATTGATCCAAGAGGCATGAGAGAAAGTTGTGTTCCCAATACATTAGTTTTCCAAATTATACAACGAGAGAGGTACACAAGATATATGACACTTATGATGGAGTTGTTGGATGTTGAGCCTTCGAGGTACTAGGAGGCATCCATTTAATAGGTGTGGATATATTCCATGGTGGAGGAGTATGCCTCCATCATGAAGGATGATGTCGGGGAAGTGGTGTTTAGGCCAAAGGACAAACTTGTGGTGGGATCTTGCTAGGTCTACAAGATCAAGCATGAGGCTGATGGGAGCATCGAAAAATATAAGGCAAGATTTTTGGAAAAGGGGTTCTCGCAGGTAAAAGATATCGACTATGACGAAACCTTTGTCCTGGTGGAAAAATATTCATATTTAATGATTTTCATATCAATTGCAGCTCCAATGGGATGGAAGATCCACCATATGATGTTAAAACAACATTCATTAATGGGGTTGTTGATGAGGAGATTTATATTGAGAAACAAGAGGGGTTTGAGACATGCAATAAAAAGATACACTTATGCAGACTCAAGAGAGACTTGTATGTGCTCAAACAAGTTCCACGAGCATGGTATTCTCAAATATATAATTACCTTCAGGGATTGGGCTTCACCAAGAGTGAAGTAGACCCCAACCTACAATACATCAGTTTTGGAGGTGATTCAATTATTCTTGTGTTATATGTGGACGATATGATTTTGATAGGAAAAAATAAGCTCATCCAAGAGTGTAAGTGATATATTTCAGGCGAGTTTGAGATGGGGGATTTGGGGATGATGCACTATTTCCTCATTTTGGAGGTTTGACAAATAGATGGAGAGATATTCTTGGGCAAGGAAAGTATGCCCTAGAGGTTTTGAGAAAATTTCACATGCAAAATTGTAGGCCCATGACTATGCCTCTAGTCACAAACTGAAGGAAGGTTGACACAAATATGATGGAGAGAGTAGACTCCACACTTTCGGCGGTTGTATTTGGTAAACTCACGAAGAACCATATGTTTTGTAGTTAACTCTTTGAGCTAGTTTATGGTCGAGCCTACTAGAGCGCATTGGGTTTATGTCAAGCATGTATTGAGATATATCAAGAGTATAATAGAATGAGGATTCTGGTATAAACATGTTAATGGAGTGAAGATTGAGGGCTTCACTAATGTAGATTGGGCATGGAGTTCCAAATATAGGAAGATTTAGGTGTTGGATAAACAACTGTTTCTTGGTTCATCTTGAAGCAGATATATGTAGCATTGAGTTGTTGAGGCTGAGTACATGGATGCGAGTCTGGTAGGGTGCGACACTGTTTGGTAGAGGAAGCTGTTGTCAGATTGTTTGGACATGAGGTAGAGCCCACTGTGATACACTGTGACAATTAGAGTTGCATCAAACTCTCTATGAATCCAATGTTTCGCAATTTCTCAAAGTAAATTGACATACGTTATGACCACATCAGGGGAATTTTTGATATAGGTATAGTTACACTCCAGTATGTACCAACAAAGGAGCATAAAACAAACATTATGACCAAGGCTTTGCCATAGAGAAAATTTGTTTACCTCAAAGAGAAGTTGGGTGTAGTGCATAACACCTTTCCTCTCTAAGAGGTAGTGTTGATTGGAGTAGAGAAGTAAGGATTTTACTTGCCTAGGTGCCAAAGCAAGAGACCCACAAGATAAACACTTAGAAGAATATTAATTTATTTAACTATTTCCTAAAGTTGGACTTAGGAAAAATTTAAAAATCCTAATTTTGTTGGAGAATGTAATAGGGCATCTATTAATTTAATTTCTCCTTAACCTTACTAATTTCTTGTGAACTTTATTTATCTTCTTGTATTTCTTTATTAGATATTTTTATCAAACAATTATCAAGAGAAAAAACAGTAAAGACAATGGACACAAGACATAGGCTCCAAGCTAGGGAAAAACCCCTCGAAGGGGAAAACCCCAAAAAAATCTCCTTTTCTTATAGAATCTGCTTCAAATGAGAAAAACCAAGACCCAAAACCCTATACCAAGTCCTCCTCCAAGCACTAAGTCAACCCTTCAAGAAACCCTTCAAAGATAAGCTCAGACAACAAGGGTCAAACCTGCTTCAACCAACTTCCAAATTTAATTTTGGTCCCCAACTTCGACCTGCAACTTCAGCCCCGTAGTTGCTACAAAAATGCTAACTTTCACACGCATGAGAGAATAAGACCAACTTTGTGTCTCTTTCCTTGACTATGGTTTCTAGTTTTGTTTGGCTTCAAACCTTTATCTTCTTGCAGAAACTTTCAAACTTGCAACTAGATCTGAAATATTGGCCTTGCAGTAGCAACCAAAACCCTAAAATATCGTACGTGCGAGAGAACAAATCCCAAAAACAAAATTTCTTCCTTGATTTTGACTTATTCTTGCTTTATACACCTTCACTCTTACTTCTTTGATGCTCCTTGCCTCATATCGAACTTCTTGATGAGACAGATCAAATTGGTGTCTATGGAGGTCAAATCTACTTCTATTTATAGGTTTTCCATGGGGTTGAATTCCCTTCCTTAGGCTGACTTGTCACTGCTAGGGTCGACTTGTTCTCAGAGGCCCCGAGGACTTTCTAGACACATAATTTATATTTTTTTTCATGCTACAACTTTCCCAATAAGGTATTATAAAAATCATTTGACTCAAAAAAATTATTCTATTGACATGACAAATCCTAGAAGCATGGAGAACATGTTTGACTTAGATAACCATCAAAATGGAGCTTGAAACCCATGCTCAAAAATAACATTTTTCTTCTTATTTTTTCTTGTAACATAAGATATACATAATGATTTGGGTACATTGACAATTATGAAGATCGAAACTAGTTATATTTTACAACAAAATTAACTTATGATTTAATCTTAGCCATTCATCAAGATCTAATCTCAGCCGTTGAGAGATTGTGGGATTAGGTCGAAACTATAAAAGGATATGGAGTGAGGAAGTGGCTAGTTTGAGGAGCACAAACAATGTGGGTTATCTCAATGGATGAAGAGACCAGTGTTTGAACAAATCGTAGAGTTTTAGTGACCAAGAGGGAGAGATTGAGTGAGGGACGACTTTCTCTAAATTAGACAAAATTAATGTATCCCTTCAATTCGCACGTGTGCGCAAAGACATAGAGCTGCGCATCTGTACAAGGTGCAAATAGGTCGAACTGCATAGTGACTTGGTAGAGTGAGTGCACAAAAGGAGTTAAATTTTCCTTGGGGAAGCTGATTAGAATTTTTTGCTCTGAAACAAATGTTTTCACTTGCTGTAAATTTTTCGAAGAATCAAATTTTGTTAAAGATAATAAAACACACACAAAATTTGTAGGTTTTCCAAGAGGTTGAGGTTTCATGGTTATATCTTGTGTTCTATGTGTTTGTCTTCTGATTTATTTATTTCCACTGTGCATACTAAGTTAAAATACCCAATGTATTTGTAATTTAAGTTTCTAGAACATTGTATTTGTGGTAACAACTTAGAAAATGTTACTTTGTTTCCACTAAAAGTGCATGTGTTTACAATGAAAATTTACTAATTAGTTAAAAAAAAAACTATTTGCAAGTTATAGATATTCTTGATGCTGGAGTTGAATAGATGTTAAAAATTGAATGTGAGATGCCACTTGAATTGGTTTTGCTATTGTTTTTCAATGCCAAGCATTGGATATATATCCTTTAGAATGTGACAATAAAGCAATCTTTTTGCTCACCATGGTGCTCGAGAGCTTTCAGATTGTAGCAACTCCTTCTAGAGTACATGGTCCAAAGACAAAAAAAATGACCATTGCACAACTGGAGAATTTTATTATAGTCACCATGAGAAAACTTAACTTCAACTATTCTGATGTTTACAAGACACGAAAATGTTGAGGTCGACCATGTTGATAATGACACTGTTCACATCATGGCAATCCCCCATAGCTAAATCAATTGACAAAGGAGGAGGGTTGTTGAATAGCTTGAGAGATGATGTCAAAAATTCTGTTGGTTTAGTAAAAACCTTGAACTGAGATGTGCAATTTGATACCTCTTAATGAACCCTTGCATTTATCACAAGCAACAGGGAGTTTCCAAAGTCCACGCCACCAAAAAATGTGTCGAAAAACATGTATGGAAACTTCATACCATTACGAACAAGAAACAATGGGAAACAACAAGATCGAAGTTTCCTTCTCTGGTGTAGAATTTCATGACAAAACAACTAGGATCTCGTAAAGCTTAAGGACTTTCTCGCTCACAGGGTTTGTACATATGGAATTCGAAGGAAATCAACACAAGTAAGATGAGGAATGTCTTGGGTCACCTCAGAAAAAGACCCTTTAGCCACATAAATATATACTAGAGTGAGACTGTTTCAGATACTAAGCATGTGGTATTTTGGCCTGTAAACTTTTAAGTAAACACAATTAAACAAGAAAAAAAATGCGCGAAAATAGAAAAATGAATTCACAAAATAAAAAAAGAATTTATGTGGTAAAACTCTTAGGGCGTTTCATGAAAAACATCTATTGGAAAAAGCATTGGAACACTTTATTATTCAAGGTCAAAAATTACTCTCTAATAATACAATACAATAAGTATTTGAAACAACCGTACATTTCAATATGAAGACACCTTTAGAAAACTTCCTATTGTTATACAACCCCTCACAAAGCATAAGGGAATAGAGGGGCACCACGAGGGTTTCGATATGAGGGAGATAATGTTGTACGAGATGAACTTGGGTCATGGGAGGCACGAATGCACACAAAAAAAGATGACAAACATCCAAAGCTAGGATGGGCACACAGAGGAGATGGATTATCGACACAAGGGTTTCAGCTAATAGAGTAACAAAAAAATTATGCACAATTATGCCGATTTACGAGGCTTTAGAGAAACGAGAGTCAATTATGCACATATGTAACACACTTTGAAGAGTGCCTATATTCTGATTTTTTTTTTCAGTAGAAAAAAAACACCACTTCTTCATATTAAATATAAAAAGGATAACACATGTTCATGTTTCTCTTCCGACCTTCCCATATTTTGTATCTTATGTTTATTAATACACCAGTGCCTGTTTAATGTCTACCTATCCTCTGTGTTAGGGTCCTATAATTTATAAGATCTCAAGGTGATTGATTATTTCATCTCAGATCTTTCATATTGTAAATAATATTCCATGATTGTAAATGATTTCCAAATAAGGTTAAAAAATTAGGAAAAATATGCTTGCACACTCAAATGCAGCATTAGGAGATAATTAAATATGTTTTTATTGAATTAATCCCATCATTTAAATGTGATTAAATAACTTGTAATAAGGAAAGGCACTACAGGTTTTAATTCTATCAAAAAAGGTCAAAACCGGTGGCTGAATGGCTTATTCAAGCTTTCGAAGACCCTTTATAAGTTAAAGGTGCACAAAGAAACTTTATTTGTTGACCGCACTTCGCAGCCTGCAAACTTCAAGCTTTACCTCTTTAAATACTTTTCCAAAACTTATTTTCCATCGATGCGATGAAAGTGGGACCCATCATACTTTACCGCACCACCAAAATAGGTTGTGAACCTCTTTTCTGCCTTATTCCTTGTATTCCGCCGTTTCACACTCCCCAACGTCTAAGTGCCCGCAGATCACAAATTATATCATATTCCATTTTCGATAAATCTTAAATCTTGCGATCGCCGATATGTGATATCACATCACATAGATTTTAACTTTGCGCTCATCGCACTTCACAAATAATAACTTATGCCATTTTTCCAAACCATTAAAACTTGTGATTTCCGATGTACGATATCGTATCACACATAGCTTACCTTTTCACTCCATCACATTTCACAAATGTTAAAGTTTAAACTATATTCCAATCCTTATCCACTCCCGATTGCGATTTTGCGATGCGGTATGGCCCCACCATAATACTCCCGCCACGTCACCTCCCTCTTTGCATCGCATTGAAAATTCTTTTTTCATGTCATAAAATATAAAATATGCAATGTACGATAGTGCTATGGATGCGATAAAGCTCATAATTGAAAGCTAAAGGATTTCAGGTTCGGTATATTGGTTTTTTCACACTATTTTGTGAACAAAAAGGTTTTAAACACGACATAAAAGGATTCAGGTAGCAAATTAGACAGAAAGGTCAAGTCGGGCAAGGCTTTTGCGTAAAATTGATCCATTTGTAACTGCAAAACAAGCAAAGGGCATTCAACACTCCATTTAGCACAACACCTAGTTCAAACTACCAACACATCAGCAGATTGTGGTCCATGTTCTAAACCACACCACTACATTAGTACCTGCAGTTGCACAAAGCATTCCACCGAGCTATAATTTTGTAATAAGTTAGAGTTTTTAGTTTAAGTCTAAAAATAACAGTCTGTTAGAGACTATTTTGTTGTAATTTTTATATAAATACTTTAGTTTTGGAAGTATCAATGTCGATTGATTGAGATTAGAATCATTACTGTCTTTTGAGAACTATAAGCTTTTCCCAAAGCATTGGAGCATCAATAATAATCATACCATTCACAGGATTATTGTGGCTTAAATACTGGTGATGTTTTTCTTCGGTTAGTATTGTTTCATTGTCCTCTTTCATTGTAAACATCTGAATTCTAATTGTAAAGCAAAAAGCGTGATGAATAGGATTTACTTTTGAGTACCTTATTTTGACTGCCTTTACGATCATTATGCTTTCCGCTAAAATCCAAACTAAAGAATTCTTAATTTCTCTTTAGTTCTGCTGAATCTATTCATATTTCTTTCATAAATCCATTTATAAATCCAAGAGATCCAGTAAATATTCCTAGCTTGCCTTGTGTTTACTCTGTGAAATATTGATGCAACCATCCAGTTATATTTTGACTCCATTGCCCAATAGATATTAATAAATTGAATAAAATAAATCTTCCAAAAATCCAAAACAATCCCAAAACCCAAGTACTATCATAACTAGCCTAAAACTTATTTAAACAAAGATAAATCTTATAGAGAGAGCCCTCTCTGAATCTAGGAAGGCTAGGTCCTAGATTCCAAAGTTGGTTTGATGTTGGCCTTTGGGATTCTATCTTCAGCCTCAGAATTACGTTACACTAACACTCTAATTGTAACTATCCTATTACATTCTCCATATTATAAAACTTCTCAAAAAACAAGCCTCTATTATGCAATCCTCCTATGTATATACCCATATAAAAAAACAATGTTTAAGCTTCTAATAATCCATAATTGTCACATATACATCTATGCATATTTGACACTACCTTCATTGACCAATTTTCCCTATTCATAAGCTGAAAAGAAGAATTTACCTGTTTCTTTCCAAATCCATCTCTTAGACAACATATCAATGGTACAATTTTTCTCTTTGTAAATGTGATCAAAATTAATAGATTGAAAGGTACTTACCAGAACCCGGATACGACTCATCCAATTTTTGAGGATTAGAGGGTTGAAAACTGTGTTGCCCTGCCCCCATTCTATGATGCCTTTTTCCCTCTCTGGGTATCTAAATACACTCCATCCGCAACCATTTCACTACTATTAGTACACCACATAAAGCGATGAGTTCTGCCTTACTATTTGTTACCTGCCCACCTTCCCACCAAAAATGGTAGAACATTCTTAGATTGTTAACAATGACAACTCCACATTTGCACAACCTCCCTTTGCATGCTCCATCAAAGAAACCCACTGAATAATTTCCCCATAATTCTTTGAGCTTGATATTCCAAACTCCTTTGTTCTTCTTTCTCAGTCCCACATCATCATATAAAAATAAAATATTATTGATGTCATTTCGAACCAACATTGTTTTCTGATCAAAGATGGCTGCATTCCGACTACTACCAGAGATAGTCCATAATATAAAGAGAGGGAAGGTCTTGAGATTTTTTTTTAACTAAAAACCACCTTTTCATATATGTAGCCATCGAGCCACAAAAATGTATATGTTTGGTCTTCAATGTTTGGAAAGTCTCGTCCCATAAAGCTAGCACATACAAACATTTAAAAAGTAGATGTTCAATATTTTCCAGTCCCTGATTACACAATGTACATATGCCTGGTCCATTTATCCCTTGTCTTTGAAGATGATACCAAGTCATAATTCTCTCGTTTATCGCAAGCCATAAGAAAATTTTGATTTTTAAAGGAATGTCCCACTTCCAAATAAACTGTAGCCAACTGTAGAATGATCGGGCCTACAGTTTCCGATACAGATTACAGTATATATATTTCACTATCGGGACTCCTTTATATAATTTCCTGCTCCAACTCAATTTGTCCTATTTTTATTGTAATGAGATACCTGTAGCTCTAAGATAATATAAATAACCCTCCCATTCCTGTATATGCACCTCCGGAAAACCCAGTTCTATCGCCCCTCTCCATGCTTGATTATCGATGTTATCCGTGTGTGATATAAATATTTGTTGTAATTTGTGAATACCATTACCGTGAATGAAGTCTAGTAACTGAACATATTATGTATGTCCTCCACTCATGCCCACCATTGCATCTTGTGCTGTATGCTGACCTCTAAAGTGTGAGAAATATGTATAACACCTTCCTTATCGCATTATGCTTCTTCCTGAGGTTGTATTTCATATGGAAAAATCTTGTGTTTCTGTCACCTTCCTTGATCCAGGTTACTCGAATTTTCATTCTAATGTCTTCTTCCTATGATCGCAAGATCTTATTCCTCCTACCTTCCAGTTCTATGATCTTCTCCTTATACCAGACCGAGAAGTATAGAGGATCCCCAGGGTCATTATAAAACCTGAGTTTTTCCTTAATCTCACTTAAATATTTAGTTTCTACCTCCTTCATCTCCTTTATCCATATGCGATCCTACCTTTTCAACATATTAAATTTATGACATAAAAGTTCCATATCGTCCTATGCAGAAGAATTCTGAACCCCTTTCTAGCACCTATAAACCAGATTTTGAAAGGCCTCCATATATAGCCATTTAAGATTGAACTTGAAAGGGTAGATCTTGCACTTTTCCATACCTTCCCATCGTAATCCAATAGGCTGCTGATCGGATATGAAGGAATGAATAATATCAGATATGGCTCCCACCAAATGATTATACAGGGAATGTTTCATAATAAGTCGATCCAACCTTTTTGAAATTCCCTCGGTCCCTTCACTTTCACCATGTAGGGCCAATGGACAATGGTAATCACAACCATCGTGTTTAATTTTCTGACAAGAAGCTATATTTTCCTATTGAGTTTGATCAGAAAGACAATTTCTGAGAAAAGTACATAATCTGTTCCACAACAGATTAAATAATTAAAATCAAATAGAAATTTAATGAATGGTTATTAAAAGTGTAAGGGCAAACATTTAATCCTCAAGTGTTGTTTACTTTACACAATCTCTGTAAAATTTAGAAAGTCATGTTCGCCCATCAATCGTGGAGCAAATTTTGGTGGGGTTTGAAAACAAGTTATAGGTTTTACTATGTGTAAATTTGGCAATCCTGGTGAATGTAAGAACTCTTGTTTTACTGGTAAAAGAGCCCGAAACTGCAACCTCCATATATGAATGTATTTCATGATTTGAAGTACACTTTGTTTTATTCTGTTTCACCGTGAGTAAAATAATTTGATTTTATTTTTTCCACTATAGTTGCAATTTTAATCTTCGCCATTCAAAGAAAAACTTTTTTCCCCTACGTTAAAAAATTAAATTTCTAACATGGTGCTACGTTGATAAGATTGTGAGTAACCAACAGACCAAAGATTTTTTTTGTTAAAACATCCACCTAATACTTCCCTATACGATTTGCAATCTCAAAAATAGCCACTTTGTTCCAAAGTTCCAAGGGTAATCCTGGAATTTTCACCCACACCAGGTTCTGACATTGGACCGCCGTGAGAGGGTCGAAACCTGCCTTCCTCTTCTGAAGGATTAAAAATCCTCTGCCCTTCACCCAAACCTCCTTGAGAATTCTATCTGCGTCCTCCGGCTTCAAAAAATGAAATAAGCATTGAACTGCCCCAGAATTAAAGATAAGTGTGTTATGCAATTTATTTTCATATGATATGTATTTAAATACATTAGTTTTACACCAAAATTAAATATAAGTGTGGAATGAAATTTTATTCGTATGATATACATTTAACTAGCACAATCACATTTACCAATGTGGTTGATATATGCCGATAGGCATATATGAAATAGATTTACAACCACATTCACCAATGTGGTTGATATACCCCGATAGGCCTATATCCACCACCCACCACATGTATTTTACCAAAACAATCATTATATATTTATCAATATAATTACCAATATATTTTATATATCTTCTTAAAATATATTAATAATATTAACTATATATATATATATATATATATATATATATATTTGATAACAAAATATTATTAAATTTTTCAATACATTAATAGTTATAATTCAAACTATATTAAAATTCAAATATAACTTAATAATAGTATTTTATTACTATTTATAATAAGTATATATATCTTACCAATATCCCAAGGGATTATTTATATTATAAGCCAAAAGAACTAATAAAACCGAGGAATTGGTGAACCCAAGGGGAAAATATTAAAAACCTAAGAGATCAAGAAGCCCAAGCGATCCACATTAAAAAGACAAGAGATTAATAAAAGCTAAGAATTTACATTTTAAATACAAATGAATGATAAAATCACATATCAATAAGGATAAGAGATCAATATTAAAAACATAAGATATTAATAAACCTTAAGAATAAAGATTTCAAAATAAGAAACATGAGAAATTAATAAACCCTAATAACAATTGATATTTTAAATTCAAGATATAAATAAACCAAAGAGATTATTAATATTATAAACCATTTAAAGAAGTAATAAACCCAACGGTTTAATATTATAAATTAAAGGAATTAGTGAACCGAAGGGATAAATATTAATATTATAAACCAATAAATTAATAAACCCTAAGAATTAATATTTAAACTCATGAGATTAATAAACCCAAGGAGTTATTAATATTATAAACTAAAAGAACAAATAAAACCAAGGGTTTAATATTACAAACCAAAGGAATTGGTGAACCCAAGGGATAAATATTAAAGACCTAAGGGATAAATAAGGCCAAGGGATCAATAGTAAGAACACAAGTGATTAATAAACCCTAAGAATTAATATTTTAAACACAAAAACCTAAAATTAATAAATGCTAAGAATTAATATTTTTAACTCAAGAGATTTTAAAACCAAATGGATTATTAATATTATAAACCAAAATAGCTAATAAAACCAAGGGTTTTATATTTCAAACCCAAGGAATTGGTGAACCCAAGGGATAAATATTAAAAACCCAAGGCATCAATAAGTGGAAGGGATAAATATTAAAAACAAAAGAGATTAACAAAGCCTACAAATTAATATCTTAAACAGAAAGGATTGATAAAATCACATGATCATTAATATTATAGGGCTAAAATGTGAAGTTGGGTTATACTTTTGTGATAATTGGGGGCGGAAATTTTTTTTCGGCAATAGTTCGGCCGAACTTTATGAGAAAGTTCGGCTGAACTCGTTTTTCCGTTTAGATTGACATCACACTGACGGTGTGGGCAAACAGAGTTTTCGCCAGAGATGGGAAAACCGAAAACAAAGTTTGACTGAACTTTTACTCTTAAAATAGTTTGGCCGAACTATTGCTTATAAATATATCGCCCGCGAAGTTCATTGTTTTCCTGCATCTGTGTTTCTTTGCGCATTTTCTGTGTTTCTTTGCTCTGTTTCTTCACGTGTTTTCTGTGTTTCTTGTCTCTGTTTCTTTGCGCGTTTTGGTATTTCTGCTCTGTTCGTTGAATTGTTGTGCTGCTGCTGCTAGTCTAGGGCTACTTCTGCTCTGTTGGTGATTATCTGCGGCGACGTCAAGCGAACCACCAGGTAGGAATTATTTATGTTGCTGATTCTCCACCTGTGCATGGAAGTTTAGATCAAGTTGAAATGTAATTCTGGGTTTATTTGGCTCATCTCTGTTTTATGATTGCGAACTAAGTAAAATTAAATGTTTTGAGCTATGGAACGCTGTCTCAGTGTATAGCTATTTTTGTGTCTTTTGATGGATAAGAATGATCTTTCAATAATGACAATGGTCTTTCCCTTGATCTATGCCACTAGCTGGTCATCAGTAGGTAGCTTGAGATCAACCTTGGTCTGCCCAGATTCAGTCAAACAGCTAACAAAACCATCCCTAGAAATTTCGATTAGCTGATAAACAGTGTGAAAAAATTATTGTTGTTCCTATGGATCCATCAATTTCATTCGCTCTAGCTGATTCTTAGCATGTTACGGCATGCACTAAGACAGTTGGAGAGCAACTGAATTTCCTCTCCTGGTCGAGCTCCTTGGTTATTATTGCGCCCAGGATGTTGCTAGCTGGTCAATAGCCCATATATCCCAGTCACATTGTCAGAGGGTTCCTCCTTGTCATACACAGCCAATATGGATTCTCATTAAGTGCCCACCATAAGTTCATTGCTAGCCCTGGTCAACCAATAATCTATCAGGACTAGAAATCGTGGGATCAGCAGCTCCTCCGGAATGACTGGTAATACCACTTAGGGGCAGATAGACCGTCCACTCAGTGCTGCTACCCACTTCTACCGAGGCTGGGCTTAATGGGAGCAACAACGAAGGTGAAGCTTGCCTCTTCCCCAAAGTTTTCTTGGTCATCAATACAACTTGTCTCTAATATAACCAATTTTATTATCTGAACAATCGGGATTCTCCACCTGTGCATGGAAGTTTACCACCCCTGTTAAGCTTATGCCATTACTGAGCCTTCTCTCGATTCCTCAACGCTAGAATGTGCAACCTTTAGTATTTTTTGTAATCACTCATGGTGTGGATAGATTGTAGCTAAACAACCATAATTATGCTTTAAATTTCATTACCTTTTTCTATAAGGTGTATGTTGAATTTCTGGCAGTATGATATGTATTCAGTTGCTGCAGTTGTTATTGTTCCTGTCGATCCATCAATTTCATCCGCTCTAGCTGATTCTCCACCTGTGCATGGAAGTTTACTACCCCTGTTAAGATTATGCCGTTACTGAGCCTTCTCTCGATTCCTCAATGATGGAATGTGAAACCTTTAGTATTTTTTGTAATCACTCATGGTGTGGATAGACTGTAGCTAAAGGGCCATAATTATGCTTTAAATTTCATTACCTTTTGCTGTAATGTGTATGTTGAATTTCTGGTAGTATGATATGCATTCGGTTGCTGCAGTTGTTACTGTTCCTATGGATCCATCAATTTCATCCGCTCTAGCTGATTCTACACCTGTGCATGGAATTTTACCACCACTATTAAGCTTATGCTGTTACTGAGCCATCTCTCGATTCCTCAACGTTGGAATGTGCAACCTTTACTATTTTTTGTAATCACTCATGGTGTGGATAGACTGTAGCTGAACGGCCATAATTAGGCATATAAGGGTGAAGGGAACTTTGTTTTACAAGAAGAATGATTGAACTAGAATGATCTACTACTGTAATGTGACTATATATTGTCTCTTTCGGATGTATTTCTGTATGAGGCAGAATTTGATCTTTTATACTTCATAACCTGTTATGGGTATATCAAGGGGATTTTGTATATGAAATTTTATCAATATATGAAATAGGGTCTTTTCTCCTTTTAAAAAAGAGTTGAAATCATTCTAAATTCACATATGTTCAGTGGTGTCATTGTTTCACTTCGATATTATGTTGCCTACCTTGATGAACAGGTGGAACTCTGCTGGGGGGCCTCTTTATTTTTTGACTCTTTGCTCATACTGTCAAAGGCCGTTATATGTTATATGGGCTATACTGTATAGTTATTAGACTACATATATTCTTATATAACTTGCAAATAGTATGATGGAAACCAAACATAATAATGTATTAGGACATCACAACCTACTAATTAGTTATTAGACTACATATCTTCATATAGAACTTGCATATCTTCATATAGAACTTGCAAATGGTATGATGGAAACCAAACATAATAATGTATTAGGACATCACAACTTTCTAATTAGTTATTAGACTACATATCTTCATATAGAACTTACAAATATCATGATGGAAATGTGAACTTGCAAATAGTATTTTGGAAATGTGGATCTCATGACTCTTCATGATTAATGCTTCTAGAAACCAAACATAATAATGTAGAAACCAAACATAATAATGTATTTGGACATGCTCCTTTAACTTGAAAATAGTATGGTCGAAATGTGGATCTCATGACTCTTCATGATTAATGCTTCTAGAAACCAAACATAATTTAATGTATTAGGACATGCTCCTTTAGGCTTGGTGGAATTACCTTTTCTTTTTATTTCTCTCTTACACACATATATATATGAAGAGATGATCCCATTTTATTTTGTATTCATAGATCAAATGTCATTTAAATACAAGATTTATCATAATGTACAATGATTCATTCCATATTATTCATAGATAAAATGTCATTTAAATACAAGATTTATCATAATGTACAATGATTAATTCCATATTCATTTTTAGATTCAAGAGGAGTCATTTAAATACAAGATTTATCATAATGTACAATGATTCATTCCATATTATTCATAGATCAAATGTCATTTAAATACAAGATTTATAATAATGTACAATGATTTATTCCATATTCATTTTTAGATTTAGGAGGAGCTTTTGAGAATGTTATGATAATGCCAATAAAGAATGAGCTAGACTCATCTTCAACATCTATTAATTAGATATGAAAATTTATAATTAGATATAAAAATTTATAATACTACCGTGTACATTTGAGAATATTTATTTACATGTTTATATAAATTATATATGTACATGTATGTACTTCTTTTTTTTCATAAATTTTTTCATTAAAAAATGAACCCTTTAAATGATGAACCTAGTTAATGCTTCTTCTTCATGAAGAAGACTACTTGATCTTTCAATTTGAATTTGATGATGGTCCTTTGTTATCTTTCTTGACTACTTTGTTATCTTTCTTGACTACTTCAAATTATTGACCCAATAATATGATTCTTGTTACTCTTTTTATTCCTTCTTTATATTGTATTATCCCCCTTAGATATTGTGTACTCTCCCACATAGATATTGCACTCAATTTTGAAGGTCCTTTGTTATCTTTTTTGACTACTTCAAATTATCAAATTATTGACACAATCATATAGATATTGCACTCAATTTTGATGGTCCTTTGTTATCTTTCTTTCCTTCAAATTATTGACACTTGATCATATAGATATCATATAGATATTGCACTCAATTTTGATGGTCTTTTGTTATCTTTATTGACTACTTCAAATTATTGACACTTGATCATATAGATATTGCACTCAATTTCGATGGTCCTTTGTTATCTTTCTTGACTACTTCAAATTATTGACACAATCATATGCTTTTTGTTACTCTTTTTATTCCTTCCTTATATCTATTCTCCCCCTTAGATATTGTGTACTCTCCCACATAGATATTGCACTCAATTTCATAGGCTCTTCTTTTGAAGTCAAATAAGTGACAATAATTTACAAGAACTATCCCTAATTTATTTCTCACATGTTCAAATGGTTCTCTAACAAGATAATTTACAAGAACTATTCCTAATTTGTTTCTCACATATTCAAATGCTTCTCTAACAAGAGGCTTTGTGGGTATGTATTCCATCTTCACTATTTTCTCAAAGACTTGTTGTGTGAGGAAGTGGTACTTTATGATGATATGTAAATAGTGATTGAAGGAAGTAGAATATTTTATTTTGAAATTATTATTACACTTCTATTGAAACACTTAATAGATATATAGATTTACCTTAATATCTTGTAGAGCCCATTTCATCCAAAACACTCAAAAATAAGTAACTACTATGTATTCCACTTCTACTCACTCAAAAATAAATTTACCTTAATATTTTGTAGAGCCCAGTTCATCCAAAACACTCAAAAAGAAGTAACTACTATGTATTCCACTTCTACTCTAGATAGAGAAAGTAACGACTCTTTCTTGCTTAACCATTAAACGAAAGACTCTTCTAAGTAGAATTATACATTGTCCACTTGTACTTTTCACAAGCCTAGTTGAATCTCTATATGTTGTCAATGTAAATTTCTCACAAGTAAATTTGTCAATGTAAATTTCTTAACTTCTACAAGTTTTATAGGCAGAGTCTGTAAAGGGCCGGGTAGCCTCTGGATCTCATATTTTATGAAAGGTGACATATCTAGTAAATGCCCCTACAGTCAATCTCTAGAATAGATCTAAATAGAAGTTCTTCATTTTAATATCCATAAAACACAACCACTTTAAGGTAAATTGTGTACATGTGTCATTTCTCCCACAAACTAAAGGCTTCCTCCCATTAATTTTAGATGTGAATTCTAGACCATAAACTTTTTAAGTCAAACTTTAAGATAAACCATGCACATGTCATTTACCTCATGATCTTGTGTCATTTCTCCCATGTCATATATATTTTTTAATGAATTTTTTTTTTCGGGGATAAGAAAACCATTAAATATGGTTGAAAAATGGAAATTATGCATAGAAGTTTCTTGTTATCCCAATCCAGGGAAAGCAGTGATTACATATGTGCTTTCCAATATTGCGACTAGCAAAGTCGTCCAAAGGAAAATGAATATACCGGGAAGAACAACAAACAACGAGGCATATTATATTGGATTGATAGAAGGCTTGGGAACAACGATGGAGTATGGATCAAATGGAATTGTAGTTTTCACCAATTCTGAACTTGTGTGCAACCAGATGAATGGCGTGTGCCAAGTTAAGAAGGAGAGGCTAAAAGAACTGCATGGAATAGAAAACAATATTGTTAGCCAATTTCAAATTTTTAGTATAAGGCATCGTACAAATGTGAATAAGATGTTTGCTGATCTATTGCGTGGGGAAATGCCAATTCAGGATTCATCTATCAAAGATGAATTAGAATTATACAGAGCAATGCCAATGTGAGGTTCATCTCTCAAAGATGAATTGGTTTTGAGATGCTCTTCTTCAAAAATTCAAGATTCATCTCTTAAAGATGAATCAGTGTTGAGACGCTCTCCTTCAAAATTTATTGATGGACATTGTAACATATCTTGGACATGTGTGTGTTGTTTACTTATAAATGAGTCTTTTTTAATGACCATGTGCTTTTTTCAATTATATACCAAGTGTGCTCCCACCACACCATTTAAAGCGCAAATTGGTGAACTTCACATTTGCAACAAGTGGTGAACTTCACATTTTTATAAAATTAAAATGCAGGGACTTCAACAAATTTTTGTTTAAATGGAGTTTTTTTAAATGCAGTTTCACTTCTTTTTTAATGACCATGTGTTTTTTTCAATTTTATACCAAGTGTGCTCCCACCATGTAAAGCGAAATTTGGTGAAGTTATCATTTTTATAATTTTTTTTTTAAAATTGAGTTTCACACATCAATTAGTGCTTTGAAAGTTGTGTTCTACATCATGTGTGTACACTAAATTACATTGATTTTTTGTAAATGTCCACCAATAGATATATATATCATGGATGATGAACAACGAATATCAACAGAATCCCATATGGGGGATCAGGGATCGGGGGATGTTCATGGTATTTAAATATAATCTTAAATCTCCATACATGTGTGTACATATGGAATTGATTTTTTATTAAATTTGTGAGTTAAATTAGTTGTTAATAAGTTTCATTTTTTATTTTTTAGGAGCTAAGAGGAGAAGGGTCTCTACTCCATCCATGGAGCATGCCCATGGTTCACCCAGTCATGGTATGGTTCACGCAATTTAATCAATGAATATGTACATGTATTTATATGTACACATGAATGTCTTTTTCAATTGATTATAAATTCGTATTTGTTTATGAAGCTTCTCTCTCGTCTCGAGAGGTTGGTAGTGGTTCAAATCCACTTAGAGGGCCATAAATGAGTGGTAGCAGGTTGCGTGAAGGTGGTCATATTTATTCCCTTGGAGGCCAATCAACAACTAGTGGTGCTGGTTCGCAATAGGGTCATTCTGGGTCCCAACAGTTTCAGGGTGGAGAAGATGCTAACCAACCACGACGAGGTTGCCATCAATTTCAATATTTTTTTCATTGAATTTGTACAAATTTGCTTACATGTGTTTTGTCTAATATAAAAAATTATATATATATATTGATGCAAAGGCTGAAAATTTTCCAAATATTGGTCAAAATAGATGCAGGGTAGAACGCTACATTCAAGAAGAAGGTTGTCTACCCACCACAACTTATCCGACCGACATTTCTGATATACCATGGAAAAGAAACATGGCGCAATGCACCTTACAAAGGTGCCAACAACTTCATGCAAAATTGTGGAGAGATCTCGTGGCTTTGACTCTACCTGCTGAGAGTCGACAAAGCCTTGAAATAGTTACACATTCATTGGGCGAAATTGTAAATGTGTACAAAAATCTTGGGCCAACAACTGATACATTTGTAGAAGTGATGAGAAAGAGAAAGGAAACAGTAATGGGTCCCGATAAATAAGATGATGTAAAAAAAAGAGTTACAAAAGATATGGCGAAGTCAATGTTTAATTTCAAGGAAGGGCCAAAAAGAAAAATGCTAAAGGTGCAATATTTCAAGCACCCAAATATAGCTCACTATTTTTATGATAGGCACCTTGCGGCCTATGGAAGGCTCCCATGGAACGACGAGGTTCCTGTTTATTTTGCTCAATTGTTTTACGCAGATTTTTTTTTGAATATGAAACCCAACTACAATGACCTTCCATCATAATTTTTTGGTCTGGGGAAAGGTCGATTGTATGACCGTAAGGGCACTAAGTGAGATGTGGAGTTGCCTCGCCATGAGCCGCCATTAGTGAGTCGACCTTTTCAAGTCGAAACTCTGTGGTCAAATATGGATGCGACTTCTCAAATAATTTGAGAAGCAAGGGATGTCATGATCGACAATGTTTATAGCGGATTGGGTGGAGTCGATGTTTGTCTAAATTGACAAAGAGCACGTGAAAATGCACGTGCCAATTTTTTTTATTGTACAGATGAAGAGATTGACAACATGAATGTTGAAGATATCTGAATATATGAAAAGAATTGTCGCAATGGTTTTCAAGATCTAATTCTTCATGAGGAAGAGGGCATGGGAACGGTATGTGTTAATGACCTTAGGGTTCAATTATTTTAACATGTATACATGTGTACAATTTGTAATAAATACATTTGTATGTACATGTATACATTTATTTGTATGTACATTAATCTAAAAAAAATGTATCATTATATGTTAAAACACCATTTGCAGTTGTCACGCATGATGAGTGACGAAAATGTTAATATCACGTTCGGGACCTTTGGTTCAAACAATGCAAATGGGTCTCACCATCAAGATATGTTGGAAAATGTTAGTGTTTTTTAAGTGATATTTTTAAAATAAATAATTGTGCACACATGTACATGTATGTATATATAATGATAAAATGTTTTAACAGATTCTGATTATGTCCGATGTTTTTGGGATGGCGGTACCTTCTTCTTCCTTGGGAGATGTACCTTCTACTTCCTTAGGAGATGTGCCACATCCACAACAAGTATGGACAATTTTTCACTTTTAAAATTTATGTTTAAGTTATATATATATATATATATTCCACCTCAAAAAGTTCCATTAAAAATTGAGATATATATATCTATATCTTGAGTTATTTTAAATTTTTTGAATTTTAGGTTCTTGGAGATTTTCATTTGGAGCCTCTCTTAGGAGATGTCCCAAATTCACCTGCAGAAGTATTCAATTTTTCACTTATATATATATATGTGTGTGTGTGTGTGTGTGTGTGTGTGTGTTTTTAATTTAGTTATAATTTATAAATTGAAGTTTATTTAAGTTTTATTATAAATTGAGATCTTGATCTTGAGTTATTTTATACTTTTAAAATTTTGAATTTTAGGTTTCTATAGAATATTTCTTTAATCCACGGACTCTAGCGACAGAGATAGGAACATCCACACCATTTCAACCATTTGAACAAGTTGTCTAACTTTTTTTTTAATATTATTGAAAATAAGTTTATATATGTACACATGCATTTTCATCTGAAATTTTTTATTATATATATATATATATATATATATATATATAACTGTACATGTATATTGTACAGTTTATTGTTGGAGATGTTCCCATGGGAGAACTTTTAGCAGGCGAACAAATGGAGAGGGAACCTCATGAGGTATTGCATGATTTTTTTTTTTATATTTTGTTTTTTACATGAAGTTATATATATATTCTCACTCATTTTTAAAACATCAAATTTTAATTTTTGTATGTGCATTGTGTACAGGTTTCCCATGCTTCACATGATAGCGTGCAGATTAAGACTATGATAGGAAAGACACTACATCCATCTCTATTTGATGGACATGATTTGTAGATTTGATTTCAAGATTTAGATAGTCTTAAATTTACTTTTTTCTATATTATATAGATGCACTGTCATATATATATATATATATATATATATATATATATATAACTTGATACTTGATACTTGTGAGATCTACAATTTTTGGACATATTTTATTACAGTGTTAATATAATTTGTTTTGTTCCAAAAAGTTAAGTTTTGGATGGTTTTAGTACTTTTGGCATGTGAATGTGAAGTAATGTTGTTATATAATTTGTTTGGTTTTTAAAACTTTTAAGTTTTGGATAATTGAACTACTAGTAATGTTGTCATCTATAAATTAATGTTTTCATCTGAACTACTAGTAATGTTGTCATCTATAAATTAATGTTGTCATCTGAAATACATTTGGCATGTTATGTAATGATGTGTTATAATTTGTTTTGTTTTTAAAATTTAAGTTTTGGATGCTTGAAGTACATTTGGCATGTGAAGTAATGTTGTGATCTATAATTTTTTGTTAAATTAAAAGTTAAGTTTTGAATGGTTTCAATCTACATTTGGCATGTGATATAATGTTAAATGTTTTTATTGGATAGTTGAACTATAATTGACATGACATGTGAAGTAATGTTATGTATTTTATAATCAAAAAGTTTTTAAAACTCAAGTTTTGGATGGTTTCAATCTACATTTGGCATGTGATATTTAATGTTAAATGTTTAATGTTTTTATTGGATAGTCAAGAACTACAATTGGCATGGTATGTGAAGTAATACGTGCATGTGAAGTAATGTTGTGATCTATAATTTTGGATGGTTTCAATCCACATTTGGCATGTGATATAATGTTAAATGTTTTTATTGGATAATTGAACTATAATTGGCATGACATGTGAAGTAATGTTGCACGATACATAATCAAAAAGTTTTTAAAACTTAAGTTTTGGATGGTTTCAATCTACATTTGGCACATGTGATATAATGTTAATGTTTTTATTGGATAGTTGAACTATAATTGGCATGGCATGTGAAGTAATGTTGCACAATATATAATCAAAAAGTTTTTAAAACTTAAGTTTTAGATGGTTTCAATCTACATTTGGTACATGTGATATAATATTAAATGTTTTTATTGGATAGTTGAACTACAATTGGATGGCATGTCAAGTAATGTTGTGATATAATCAAAATTTTCTTAAAACCCAAGTTTTGGATGGTTGAAGTACATTAATCATGTGAAGTAATGTTGTGATATAATCAAAAAGTTTTTAAAACTAAGTTTTGGATACCATTTTAATCTACATTTAATGTAAATCCCTTTAATTTTGATTTAATGTTAAATGTTTTAAATGTTTTGATCTAAGTTTTGGATGGTTTCAACCTACATTTGGCCTAGGGAAGACTCCCATGTGTAGACATTGGATGCGTTGTAGAAGGGGAGGTGGGGGTAGGGGGAGGGTCAAGGAGTGTTGGGTCTCGCCTGCCTCTTTCAATCCATGACACAGGAAGCCACCCTCCTCCGACAAGCAGTGTCGCACAATTTCACTTCACCAGCGCTATGGTCAGACCTCGAATTACGGTGACCATTTCTGTCTTTTTTCAAGAGGAGCTGCAAGATGAAGGAGCCTCTGGTTCCAGGAAGAGGCGGAGAAATTCCACCATCCCAACCCATTAGCCCCAAGACACCAGGAAGTCAACAGCTCTTCCAGTCAAATCCAGCTCGACGAGCTCCAGCAGTGATGGCGCAAGTAGCAACAGCTCGGCCTGTGTGGAGAAAAATCTCAAAGAAGACTCTGGCTCCTCTTCCGCTTCGGAGAGCTCCTCCCAACACTCCAAGGGAGTAGATGATGATCCGGAGGACTATAGTTGTCCAATTGTGGAGGAGAATCTTCCTACACACATCGATAGCTAGCCTGATGTCAGGTCCTCTTTAGCTTTTTTGAACTTTTGTCATGTTTTGCAATCACTGTGCTTCTAAACACTCTATGTCTGCTGGTTTCCCGATATTGGGCAACATCTTCTGGGCTAGTTTCTCGGTTATGGGCAACCCCTTTTCTATTTTTTTGATTCAGACCCCCTTTTCAGGTCCCCTTTTCTAATTTTTGGATGGTTTCAATCTACATTTTTCCTATGGAAGACTCCCATGTGAAGTATTGTTTTGATTTAATAAAAAAGAGTAAAGAAGTAGTTATATGTAAATCCATTTAATTTTGATTTACTGTTAAAAGTTAAATGTTTTGATATAATGTTAAATGTTTTGATCTAAAAACTGGACATGTATTCAGTTCGTGTATGTATCTAGTACGTGCAACATTTTTCATCAATGCACATAGAAAAACTAGTTCCAGTTAATTGCATTCTAGAACATATATATTGAGTACGTGAATCATTTTTCATCAATGCACATAGTAAAACTACTTGAACAATTAATTGCATTCTAGAACACACACACACACACACACACACATATATATCCAATACATGTAACATTTTTCATCAATGCACATGTATAGAAAAGCTACTTTCAGTTGATACTAGAGCACGTGCATGTACCAAAACAATTTGTACATGTGCAAACACTTGCACAAATAACATAAGCAGCTCAATTTTTAGTTGAGTACTAGAAGTTCTAAAACATATTTAATCCAAAGAGAATAAATTGTTGGAAAATTCAATCAAAAAAATTCTAATGGAATTCCATCTTCAATAATCCGTTCATGATTGGATTTTGACATTTTCCATCTCTTAATTTTCGATTTTTTCTTTGATTGAACTTCTATCAACTTTATGCGTGTTGCACACACCAAGTGACTATATTGACAACTTATGGAATCAGGTTCATAGTCTTCAAAGTAAATAAAGTCTCCACTTTGATGAGTTTGTCTGAAAAAATAACCTTTCAGTATAATAGACCCTCTGTCATACTGAAATCTGTGATCATTATAGTCTTGTAATAATTTCATTTTTCGTTCAGTGCAACACATCAAATAATACTTCACATTTTCATCGTTGTCAATAGGTGCAATTACAATAAAAACATCTCCTACACAATAAAATAAAAATTTAACATTTAATTATGCATATTTAAATTTATTTCTAGATCTTTAAATCATTATAAAGTAATTCAAATGTTACCTTCTCTAACAAGATCAGAAACTCAATCACCATCGGATGATATTGTAGTTTCCTCTGATTGCATTTCTTCAAACATTGCAATAGACATTTTTCCCTTTGTATTTAGCTATGTATGTTTCCAATCGTTCACATACATTTTGTTTTCACAAACGTCATTGGATTTTGTGTTGTCTATGCAAACATCACAAAAACAAGAATATTTTCTTTTATCCAATGCAAACACATTTCTGGACGACTTTGTTTTAATTGAATGCAATTTTCGAGTCCCTTTTATTGTTTCAACGTCATTTCCAATTGATCTATCTACGTCTTCGATCCCAATATGCCAGAAAAACCTTTATATGGAAAATTCAAAGAAGAATATAAATATGATATCAAAATACAATCAAAGATAATCATTGCATGATAAAATTAGATTTCCAATAAAAATTAAATTGAATGTACCTTCGCACTTCCCTTGATGGGTTAGTCTCATGGCTTAGAGCAACGATGCACCATTGAACAAATTCTTTTGCGTCCACAAGTCGGCTTGCAGAGGGGTTCATTTAATATCTTCGAAGTGCTCATTTTATGCATGCCCTTGCACCGTCATGTTCTCCTTTTCCATGGCTTGTCTCAAAGAAATTCCAAAAATGTTTAATGCATGTTTTATTATGAAGACAACACAACCAAAAGAATGATCATGCAGATTTGAATTGACCTGTGCATCCGTTTGACCATATCCAATGTTCATTGAATGTTATTCCACAATTTTTCAAGGAATCATAAATTTTTCCAAAACAATGTTGTACAAAATATGTATCATGTGTAGGATCGTCACTAATATAAAAGTGATATTCTTTAATGATATGTCTATTTTCACTCATTCTTTCTATATGATCGACGTTTTGTTTAGCATGTCTGTATAGAATATGGACGAGCATGGAGACTTGGTCAGAATGATAGTATTCACTATGAATTTCTTTTTGTGGAACAAATGTGTAGTTTTATGAAAAATGAATCACTGACAAAATGGTCCCTGGTGGAAAAAATTCATGAGATTTTTTGAATTGCAAGTCTTGCCATCGAGCTCTATGGGAATGCTTGGTGTATTTGTAAATTTCTGCCTCAAACTTTCTCAAAAAGTCTATCACAAAAATTTCATCTTCTAGTAATTCAATTCTTTTAACACTATTTTCACCTTGAATCGATGTATCGATATATTCATATCTCTTCCATTTCACTTTCATGTTGGAAAATGATTGATAATTTATATCAATACGATATTTTTTTTGAAATTTAGTCAAATTTCCACAATCATCGCATTTTTTACCACCAACACATTTCTTTTTGTAAAATAGTTCATCGCTTTCTCTTTCACATAGAATTTGAGATATGAAATAATGGATAGTGGAAGGAGGAGGTGAATCCTTCCATAATGTTCTACCGAAATCAAGGAATGTGTCATAATATAACTCAAATTCCACATGATAATGGCAACAACAAGTGTCGCATACGGTGATAGGTTTTACATACCATGGTTTTTGTTGAACAAAAGCATTGAGTGAAACATGAATTTGACGATTCTCTTCTTTGAACTTGTTGAATAACTCTATCTGAGTGGTTTCCAAGAAATATTTTTCATGTTCTTCGTACTGATTTCATGCTATTCTTCTTCACATCACATGCTTTGTAGTTGGCGAAGCACGCGAATTGTTCTTCCAATATTCATATATTACTTTTTTAATATTTTCTCCAAGTCTATCTTTGTATGGTTTCCTACAAATAGCTCTCCAACAAGCGAGTTCATCATTTACATCTATTTGCAGCCGAAATTTTCGATGTTTTTGCAAAGTTTTTCGCGATATTCCTAATGCTCGTGCCTAGACATATGAAACCACTGACATATGTATTCCTCTACATACAATTGAAACATTTTTCTGTCTAGATCTCCTAATTGAATTTATAGCACTACTTATATTTTGTATCACATTTTCCATCATTTTTTTTTTAATCTTTGGTTGATTTTTGAATACCCAGTAGTGTCGTAGCTTCTTTTAATTTCCTTAATGATAGGAGACCTTTCAACATTTGAGCTTGAACTGTCACCTCCTCCTTTATGAAATACATTTCAAAAATGCGGTTAACACGATATCGTATATAATGGTCAGGTTTTTTATCTCCATATGTGTGAGTGTCAACATTTTCTAACATCTCATCATCGACACTGATTTAATCTGTACATATTCGAATAAATAGTACATAATAAGTTTACATATTCAATAAATAACCAAATTAATAAATATATGTATAATCTCAATAATACGTGCATGTGTTCAATATATATATATTTATGTACATACCTTGTGATTCAATTTCTTCACTTGAATTTCTTTCAATATTTTCACCATCTTCAATCATTGGTTCAATATCTCTTTCACTTTCTCTTTCAAAATTGATCCGGATTTATGCAGGAATGCAACGGAATAAACACATAACCATAAATACAGAGATGCAGTGGAAATAATAATTCATTTAATTAATATAAAAAAAATGAAATTTGCTTACAGACAGAATGGAAAAAAAACTAGCTAGGGCGCTGGTAGGTATTTCTGAAAAGAGATGTGGCGGATACAGGCCTCTG
Source organism: Pinus albicaulis (assembly GCA_034641835.2). Taxonomy (NCBI): domain Eukaryota; kingdom Viridiplantae; phylum Streptophyta; class Pinopsida; order Pinales; family Pinaceae; genus Pinus; species Pinus albicaulis. The sequence continues at coordinate 109,364,583 of CM076577.1, read as the reverse complement.
AACTGAGTTACAATGAGGCTCAAGGGCCTATTTATTATTGAGAAACAATGGAGAACTCTAAACATCCAAAAACCTAACCCTAAGAGATGAAGCACCAAAACTATGGGCCCCGTTTGGGTAAATTGGTGTTTCAACTTCCCAGGGACATAACTTTGGCATACTATCTCCATTTGACACACATGATACATCATTAGAAAGATATATCCGAGGAATACAACTTTCGCCACGAATATCCATTCCAAAATGGAATGATATTGGCTGGATGTGCGATGCCCAAAAAACGTCGTTTAGGGCCTCAAAATGGCTCCAGAAGTTTAGGACCTGAAAAATTGCTAAAAATAGTAAGTTGTGCCGAAACTGAAAAACTGAAAGAGATAATGGTGGGGCCCCAAGTGGAATAGGCAGGTGGCCACCAATATCCACATGGATCATTAATTTTGTATCTCATCATCAATGTTTTGAGGAATATCTCTCTTTGTTTACATTGCAAAATATTTTTCAAATTAGTTCATCAAATAAAATTAAGCTTCACATTTTACACTAAGAAAATTTTAAATATATCAATAGATCATAATATTTACATTTACATATCTGCTTCAATTTCTATTTGAGGTTGATTTTCCCCTTCAATATTTGAGAGTGCTTCTATCTTTCTTTTGCGAGATTGTCTCGTCTCTTCTCTACATTCCTCAGGGTCTCTTTTTCGATCATATTTTCTTGCACAATTCCTTTGATTTCTCATGATAATAGAGTATGAACTTCAAAAAATTTCCTTCAAAAATTTAGACAATAACTCAATTAGAAAAAGTGTCACAAAAGATTTAATTTAAAAAAAACTTATTTTAAAAATTTTGCAAAAAATACATACTCAAATCCAAAACACTTACCTTAAAAAATCCAAGAAAAAAATGTCTTATAAAAATGAAACGAAGCTCAAAAGATTTACTTCAACTCAAAACAAGTACTCTAAAAAAATGTCACTTCAAAAAATGCCTCCAACTTAAAAAAAAAAAAAACGTCACTTTAAAAAATACTTAAAAAAATACTTCCAGAAAATGTCTTTTTGAAATTAAGCCCAAATCCATACTTTAAAAAAAAACGAAGCACAAAAAATATCCAAAAAAATGCATTACATACCTCCAAGAAATATCCTTTGAATGTACGTCCAAGAAAATTCCTTAAACCCAAAACAATTCTTTGCAAAATCAGACCGCCTCCAAGAAATGTCCTTCAAGAAAAGTCTTTAAATCCAAAACAATTCTTTGCAAAATCAGACCGCCTCCAAGAATTCGAAATTAAGCCCAAATCTATACTCTCAAAAAAAATGAAAAACAAAAAACATCCAAAAAAATGTATCACATACCTCCAAGAAATGTCCTTTGAATGTACGTCCAAGAAAATTCCTTAAACCTAAAACAATTCTTTGCAAAATCAGACCGCCTCCAAGAAATGTCTTCCAAGAAAAGTCCTTAAACCCAAAACAATTCTTTGCAAAATCAGATTGCCTCCAAGAAATGTCCTTAAACCCAAATCTCCAAGAAAAGTCTTTAAACCCAAACCAAGACCTTTGTAAAATAAGACCAAATGTGCGAAATGTGCGAAAATTATGAATGATTTCGCGGCAATTTATATTGCCGCGAAATGTTTTTTTGGAGGGGCTCCACGAAAATTTCTGTCGACGGAAAATAAGGCAGAAGTTCGGCCAAACTTTGAAAAAAAGTTCGGCCGAACTATTAAGGTGTGAGACTTAACGACCCGTTTGCGCAAAAAATAGTTTGGCCGAACTTTTTTTCAAAGTTCGACCAAACTAACGCATCACCAGTTACGTAGATCCAAGCTCTGAATACGTTTCTGCAACTTTGGACTGATTAAACTCGATGAGACATTCTGAATTAACTGTTGGAACCATGAAAAACATTTTCAGAAATTGAATCTACTTTCAGGAAATATAACTTTTATGGAATTTCATAAATATTTACTAATTTTAATTAATTTTGTAATAAAACAGGTGCAAACAATTTTTGAGGGTCATTGTGATTTAGTGAAATCAAAATTCCGTATCTCCCAAATACATTGTAAAAAAAATTGAAAAAATTATGGGGCATTACATTGGTTTGTCGTCTCTAATGGGTAGCTTTTAGATTTTTAGTTTATAACTTATATGTTAAGAAATTTCTTGCATCGTGAAACATACTCAAAATATGCAGTTTTTTCATATTGGACCTGTTCAAAAAATTCTAGTAATTATGATATGCATCCATTGGCTTTGTAAATATGACGAAACTGAAGTAGACTTTGTCTAGATTGTTGTAACACATTTTGTTTTCTCAGAAAGACAAATTTTCAAAGAATACAACATTGCGTATTAACATGACTTCTTATGAATCCTTTGATTGTTAAAAAAAACACACTCAAAGAAACACTAAGTTAACATATCAAATGTGCATAAAAAAATTCCAAAAAATAAGTAATAGAAAGCTAACAAAATTTCTGACAACTTTTATTTTTATCACAAAACGAAATTCTAAACAGAAAAATTGTTATAGTTTGCAAAAAGTTGAAGAACCGAAAAAAATGAAAGTTTTTTCTCAAAAAAGGGCTAAAAGTGTAATTAAAGCTAATAGATTAATATTATAAACCTCAAGTATATAAAAACCTTTATATAAATACTATAAACTGTAAAATAAACATGGTTGAGCATGCTTGATTTAAACATTCAGACAATTGTTGTCACAATGCGACGTTGGACAAAGAATGACGATGGTTGGCCATGGTTGATTTTCGTCTTGAGACAATATTTGTCACAATGTGACATTCGACCATGGAAGACCTTTATCAAATACGAATAAAGATGATTAACAATGGTCTCCCATGGTTGGTTTTCATATTCACACAATGTTTTTCATAATATGACATTGGACCATGCATTAATATTAAAGCGTATGACTAATATTTAACACCTAATATTACCAACCCAAATATTTAGAAAACTCAAAGATTATTAAACCCTAAGAATTAATACTTCAAACTCAAAACCATAAGAAGTTAATAAACCCTAATAATTAATAATTTAAACTCAAGAGGTTAATAAACCAAAGGGATTATAAATATTATAAACCAAAAAAACTAATAAACCCAAGGGTTTAATATTATAAACTAAAGAAATTGGAGAACCCAAGGGATAAATATTAAACACTTAAAGGATCAATAAGGCCAATGGTTTAATATTAAAAATACAAGAGATTAATAAACCCTAAGAATTGATATTTTAAACATAAAAACCTAAAAAATTAATATACAATAATATAATCAATATCTTAAACTCAAGAGATTAATAAACCAAGGAATTATTAATATTATAAACAAAAACAACTAATAAACCAAAGGGTTTAATATTATAAACTAAAGGAATTGGTGAACCTAATGGATAAATATTAAAAACCTAAGGGATCAATAGGGTCCAGGGTTTAATATTAAAAACAAAAGAGATCAATAAACCCTAAGAATTAATATTTTAAACATAAAAACCTAAAAAATTAATATACCATAATCTAATCAATATTTTAAACTCAAGAAATTAATAAACCCATGGGATTATTAATATTATAACCCAAAAAAATTAATAAACACAAAGGTTTAATATTATAAGCTTAAAGGATTGGTGAACCCAAGAGATAAATATTAATATTATAAACCAAGAAATTAATAAACCCTAAGAATTAATATTCTAAACTCAAGAGATTAATAAATCATAATAATTAATACTTTAAACTCAAGAGATTAATAAACCCAAGGAGTTATTAATATTATACACCAAAAGAACTAATAAAACCAAGGGTTTAATATTACAAACCAAAGGAATTGGTGAGCCCAAGAGATAAATATTAAAGACCTAAGGGATAAATAAGGCCAAGGTATCAATATTAAGAACAGAAGAGATTAATAAACCCAAAGAATTAATATTTTAAACACAAAAACCTAAAAAATTAATATACTCTAAGGATTAATATTTTTAATTGAAGAGATTTTAAAACCAAAGGGATTATTAATATTATAAACCAAAATAACTAATAAACCCAATGGTTTTATATTTCAAACCTAAGGAATTAGTGAACCCAAGGGACAACTATTAAAAACCTAAGGGATCAATAAGTGGAAGGGATCAATATTAAAAACAAAAGAGATTAACAAAGCCTACAAATTAATATCTTAAACAGAAAGGATTGATAAAATCACATGATTATTAATATTATAAATCCAAGGTAATATATTAAAGCTAAGAGATTAATATTATAAACCTGAAGTATATAAAAAACTTTAGATAAATACTATAAACCATAAAATAAACATGGCTGAGCATGCTTGATTCAAACATTTAGACAATAGTTGTCACAATGTGATGTTGGACGAAGAATTATGATGGTTGGCCATGGTTTATTTGCATATTGAGACAATCTTTGTCACAATGTGACATTCAACCATGGAAGATCTTGATCAAATACGAATAACGATTATTAACAATGGTCTCCCATGGTTGGTTTTCATATTCACACAATGTTTTTCATAATATGACATTGGACCATGTATTAATATTAAAGTGTATGACTAATATTTAATGCCTAAAAGTACCAACCCAAATATTTAGAAAACTCAAATATTATTAAACCCTAAGAATTAATATTTTAAACTCGAAAGCCTAAGAATTTACCAAACCTAATAATTAATAATTTAAACTCAAGAGGTTAATAAACCAAATGGATTATAAATATTATAAACCAAAAGAACTAATAAACCCGAGTTTAATATTATAAACTAAATGAATTGGTGAACCCAAGGGATAAATATTAAAAACTTAAGGGATCAATAACACTAATGTTTTAATATTAAAAATAAAAAAGATTAATAAACCTAAGAATTAATATTTTAAACAAAAAAACCTTAAAAATGAATATACCATAATCTAATCAATATCTTAAACTCAAGAGATTAATAAACCCAAGGAATTATTAATATTATAAACCAAAAGAACTAATAAACCAAAGGGTTTAATATTATAAAATAAAGGAATTGGTGAACCCAAGGGATAAATATTAAAAACCTAAGGGATCAATAAGGCTTAAGGGTTTAATATTAAAAACAAAAGAGATTAATAAAACCTAAGAATTAATATTTTAAACATAAAAACCTAAAAAATTAATATACCATAATCTAATCAAACTTTTAAACTCAAGAGATTAATAAACCCAAGGGATTATTAATATTATAAACGAAAACAACTAATAAACACAAGGGTCTAATATTATAAGCTAAAGGAATTGGTGAACCTAAGGAATAAATATTAATACTATAAACCAAGAAATTAATAAACCCTAAGAATCAATATTTTAAACTCAAGAGATTAATAAAGTATAAGAATTAATATTTTAAACTCAAGAGATTAATAAACCCAAGGAGTTATTAATATTATAAACCAAAATAAATAATAAAACCAAAGGTTTAATATTACAAACCAAAGGAATTGGTGAACCCGATGGATAAATATTAAAGACCTAAGGGATAAATAAGGTCAGGGTATCAATATTAAGAACACAAGAGATTAATAAACCTTAAGAATTAATATTTTAAACACAAAAACCTAAAAAATTAATAAACTCTAATGATTAATATTTTTAACTCAAGAGATTGTAAAACCAAAGTGATTATTCATATTATAAACCAAAATAACTAATAAATCCAAGGGTTTTATATTTCAAACCCAAGGAATTGGTGAACCCAAGGGATAAATATTAAAAAAATAAGGGATCAATAAGTGGAAGAGATCAACATTAAAAACAAAAGAGGTTAACAAAGCCTACAAATTAATATCTTAAACAGAAAGGATTGATAAAATCACATGATTATTAATATTATAAACCCAAGGGAATAATATTAAAGCTAAGAGATTAATATTATAAACCTCAATTATATAAAAACCTTTATATAAATACTATAAACCATAAAATAAACATGATTGAGCATGCTTGATTTAAACATTGAGACAATTTTTGTCACAATGCGACGTTGGACGAAGAATGACGATGGTCGACCATGGTTGATTTTCATATTGAGACAATATTTGTCACAATGTGATATTCGACCATGGAAGACCTTAATCAAATACGAATAACAATGATTAACAATGGTCTCCCATGGTTGGTTTTCATATTCACACAATGTTTTTCATAATATGACATTTCACCATGCATTAATATTAAAGTGTATGACTAATATTTAACGCCTAATATTACCAACCCAAATATTTAGAAAAATCAAAGATTATTAAACCCTAAGAATTAATATTTTAAACTCAAAAGCCTAAGAAATTAATAAACCCTAATAATTAATAATTTAAAATCAAGAGGTTAATAAACTAAAGGGATTATAAATATTATAAACCAAAAAAACTAATAGACCCAAGGGTTTAATATTATAAGCTAAAGGAATTGGTGAACACAAGGGATAAATATTGATATTATAAACCAAGAAATTAATAAACACTAAGAATACATATTTTAACTCAAGAGATTAATAAAGCATAAGAATTAATATTTTAAACTCAAAAGATTAATAAACCCAAGGAGTTATTAATATTATAAATCAAAAGAGCTAATAAAACCAAGGGTTTAATATTACAAACCAAAGGAATTGGTGAACCCAAGGGATAAATATTAAAGACCTAAGGGATAGATAAGGACAAGGGATCAATATTAAGGACACAAGAGATTAATAAACCCTTAAGAATTAATATTTTTAACTCAAGAGATTTTAAAACCAAAGGGATTATTAATTTTATAGACCAAAATAACTAATAAACCCAAGGGTTTTATATTTCAAACCCAAGTGATTGGTGAACCCAAGGGATAAATATTAAGAACTTCATGGATCAATAAGGTGGAGGGATCAATATTAAAAACAAAAGAGATTAACAAAGCCTACAAATTAATATCTTAAACAGAAGGGATTGATAAAATCACATGATTATTAATATTATAAACTCAAGGGAATAATATTAAAGCTAAGAAATTAATATTATAAACCTCAAGTATATAAAAGCCTTCAGATAAATAGTATAAACCGTAAAATAAACATGGTTGAGCATGCTTGATTTAAACATTGAGACAATTGTTGTCACAATGCGACGTTGGACGAAGAATGACGATGGTTGGCCATGGTTGACTTTCATATTGAGATAATATTTGTCACAATGTGACATTCGACCATGGAAAACCTTGATCAAATACGACTAATGTTGATTAACAATGGTATGCCATGGTTGGTTTTCATATTCAGACAATGTTTTTCATAATATGACATTGGACCATGCATTAATATTAAAGTGTACGACTAATATTTAATGCCTAATATTACCAACCCAAAGATTTAGAAAATTCAAAGACTAATGAACCCTAAGAATTAATATTTTAAAACTCAAAAGCCTAAGAAATTAATAGACCCTAATAATTAATAATTTAAACTCAAAAGATTAATAAACCAAAAGGATTATAAATATCATAAATAAGGAAAACCAATAAACCCAAGGGTTTAATATTATAAACTAAATGAATTGGTGAACCCAAGGGATAAAATATTAAAAACCTATGATGGCAATGTTTGACCATGTATGGACATGGTTGAGTTTGTTTTACCATGTTTGATTAGAATGATTATAATGAAAATCTTAATATTATTATTTATCACTAATAATCATAATATTATTTATATTAATAATGTAAAATTTAGTATCAATAAAGTTATTTATCACTAATGATCTTAATATTATTTATATTAATAGTGTTAATTTTGGTATCAATAGTAATATCATTCATAATATTAATCATCATATTTTTAGAGTGAATATAATTAAAAAAAGAATATTAATAAAAAACATAGTTATTATTATAAAGAAAACATTATTAATATTATTTATCAATATTAATGTTAATAGGATTTATATTAACAATATTAATGTAATTAATCATATTAATATTATTAATAAAATGTTTTTAATAATAATTAAAATTTCATTTTCATTATTAATTTAGTATTTAGTATAAATCACAATCATCATTATTTAAATACTAATTATTAATATTATTTTTAGTGTATATTAAAATGTTAATGTTATTAATGTCATTTTTATTATTGTAGGGTTTTTAATATTGAGGTTATTATAAAAATATGAAAATTGAAATTTAGAAAAACTTAATATTATAAAGTATAAATATATAAAATCATAAAATAAATTAAAATTAAAAAATTAAAAAAATAAAACATAGTTGATCAATATATACTTCTACCCTAGTACACTAAGTATATTAATAATATTAATAAATAATTGATCACTATTAATACATTATCAATATTAATAATATTAATAAATAATTAATCAATATTAATAAAAATAATACTATTAATTAATATTAATAATATTATTAATATTAAAATCAATATTAATTAATATTAATATTGATTAATTATTTATTAATTTTAATCACATAAAAATAATAATATTAATATTAAAATATTAATTATTAATGTTATTAAAATTACTATTACTATTTTATTATAAAATTAAAGAAATTATAAAACTAATTTATGGTTTAAACACTCATAATATGGTCTATCTAGAATATTAATAAACGAAAGGGACGCCTATCTATGTACATGAGATAATAGTTGGACTATTGATAATGTATTTAAAATATGGCTAAGTAAACTTTTCTATCATTTAAAGTGCAATTGTTAATATAAAGATTTAAACTCAAGAGACAAGAAACCATATTTAAACTTGACAATTTTAAATACATTATCAATAGTCCAACCATTATCTCATGTACATATTTACATATTATCAATAGTCTAACCAATCATTGTGCTAGTCACACTTGACAATTTTAAGTATTTCTAGTTAAATTTCTTTATTTTTTGTTATTTTAATATTTTTTTATAGTTATAATTTTATTTAAAAATATATTCATATTATAAAAAATTTAAATTTGCAATTAAGATGTCATTACTTTAATACAAAGTTATTTTTCATTTTTTAAATCATATTTCTAGAACTTGAAGAATTCTTAGTTATAATGGAATTGTTAAATAAGATAAATATCTCATGTACATAGATACTATTCAAACTTAATTATAATAACATCATTTTCTTTTATTTCATAAAAATAATAATTACATTATTCTAATAACTCAAATTCTCCCCACAACCTTGACTAAGAATAATAATAATAATATTTACGTAATTATAATTTATTATTAAGTTATTTAAAAAACACTAACATAAAAAATGAAATATATATAAGTATTATATATATTTACTTACTGATACATTTTAAAATAAAAGAACCTAATATATAAAACTTGAAAATTAAACAAAATAAAATCAAACTTTCATAAAATATAATGCTCTCAATTTCTTCTTTACGTCGTTACAGATATACAAAAACGCTTAGTTCCATAGAGGAAACAAAATGGGAATCGAAAGTACAAGACACAAAAGTGAGGGTTAGGGTTATTTCCAGATGAAATTGCCACCCTTGGATGGGAGCAAGGAGATCTCCACCATTGATGAATATGAGGTACCATAATTCACATGGATTTCGCGTGAACGACATGACTGCAGTCACTATAGGACCTCGAGGAGAAAAAATTACAACCAAGTGAACTTTCTCATCTCATCAATGTTCATGGTAGGGTTATAATGAATTAAGCATTCCACCATATCGGACTCGATACCAATGCATATATCTACCATTTATGTATGAAGTCATGTGTAATATATTAGGTTCCCATTACATGGAAGCACATGTGGGTGAAGATAATATAAGAATAAAATAAAAAAAAAAACCATAATATAATATAATGTTGTTCATGTTAAAGAATCATACCATGCAAGGAGTAGCTATAAAAAGGGTTATCTCCTTATCCATTAATGGAACGCGCAAATTCATATCATTGAAGCAGATGAAGAATTTCAACCATCGTACGTTGGAGGAAAACATTGAGGCGTTAAAAGTTTAAAACACGTTGGAGAAGGGTTAACGTTTCAGAACTTATTAATATCTTTAATAAAAATTATTAACCCTTTCAGCAAATAAAATATTAACCTACAACCATTACATTCCACGTTTCCATTTATTCTCCCATGTTCCAAGAGTTTAAGAATGCAAATCGACATTCGTTTCACGGAAAAAAGAATATTTAATTATTTTAAATTTGATTTTTTCTAATCTCTATACGTGTTTATAAACAAGAGGTATAGTAAAATTTTAATTAGGATTTGGTAAAAAATTATTTTAAACATGGTTTAAACACTTGATTTAAATATACAAGGAAGTTATCAGTTTCAATTTCATTCATAGATGGAGTGGCGATGACCAGAATATACTGTCAATATAAGCCATCTGATCAAAATAATTAATTATCAAATGTATTAAATTAGCCAATTCCAACAAGGGGTTATGCTTATCGGCATAATTACTACATTGTTTTTAATGGTTACATTCATTTTCCAAGTTTTTTGTTTGGGACTGTGGAGTGTTTATATTCCTTACCATAGTGCTTAGATTCTCATACCATTATTGAACTGCATTAGAATTAAAAATAAGTGTGGAATGCAATTTTATTCATATGATACATATTTAGATATATTGTTTTTCATTAATTTGATATATTATTTTTCATTAAAATTAAATGAGTATGGAATGCAATTTTATTTATATAATTGTATATAAGGTCTTTTTTGGACTCCCAACATAACCATTTCTTATATTTAACCTAAAATTCATTATAAATTACAGAAAAATACAAATGACATTTTAATATGAAATTTTTATTTATTTTTAATATATATATATATATATATATATATTTAAAAAAATAAAAATAAAAAATAAAATAGATATATATATATATATATATGAATGAAAGATATTAGATGTAAACAAAATTTCCCCTTTCTCCATTGATGAGAAATATTAGATGTAAACATCCCCTTTCTTCCTGCATTGATGAGAAATATTAGATGCAAACAAAATGCGAAATATTTATTTCTATCATGCTGGCACGCTTTTAATCACACAAAATACCTATGCTTTGAAACTTGGAACCATTGTGACCGGAACAAGCTTTTTCGGAAATGGCTTGAGATCCTTCTCTTAGGTTGCTTTTCAATTCTGGGCTGAGGTCCTATGGGCTTCCTTCTCTTATGTTGCTTTTCAATTCTGGGTTGAGCACTGCTGGGCGTGACACGTATTTATTGCATTAAATTTAAGACATTTGCTGGGTGTGACAAGTGTTTATTATATTAAATTTAAGACATTTAAGAGTATAATTAGAGTAATAGTAATATGAATTAAATTGTTGATAAATATTAATAGACATCAATTTATGATGAGAATCAAAACACTAATTTTATTAGTAAAACATAAAAATTAACTATAATATAGCTTTATTTTAAAGTATTATTAATTATAAAAATAATTAATATATAAATTAAACATGTATATAATTCATTTATTTTATTATGGAGATTCTTAATTTGTAAATAAACTTTATTATAATTTATGGGACAATATTTTAGCTTTTCAATACCACATGTTTAAATTCTTTTTTACTTGTGAGTATCAAAACATTGTTGTGACCTCTTAGGAAGAAACACATGCTCTTAACCATTAGGTCCATGCTCGAGAGAAACACATGCTCACAAATACTGTGAACCTGTGACCTCCTAGAAAGAAACAGAAACACATGCTTTTAACCATTAGGCCCACTCAAAACAGACCCCCTTGTTTGTGGGACAAGGGAAGACATATATGCTCTACCCCCAACACATGCTCTTAACCATTAGGCCCACTCAAGTTTAGATTCATATGGTAGAAAAATTGAAGCTATGATACCTACTCTACCCCCTATGGTTTTGAACCTATGGCCTCTTAGAAGGAAACACATGCTCTTAACCATTAGGCCCACTCAAGTTTAGATTCATATGGAAAAAAAAAATTGAAGCCATGATAACCAACCCAACAATATAAGTTAAATAGTTGATAAACACTTATAAACCCAATATTATTATAATTATTATCCAATTTTAAGGTCACAACCAAGCTAGACACCAAATTGGTATATGAGACCCCCTTGTTTGTGGGACAAGGGACCCACCTCCGCGCAACGATTTGACTACTAAGTCTACGAAGGCATACATACTCTACCCCCTAATTTTTTCTACCATGTGAATCTAAACTTGAGTGGGCCTAATGGTTAAGAGCATGTGTTTCCTCCTGAGAGGCCACAAGTTCAAAACCAGAGGGGGGTAGAGTATGTATGCCTTCGTAGACTTAATAGTCAAATCGCTGCGCGAAGGTGGGTCCCTTGTCTCACAAACAATCATACACCAATTTGGTGTCTGGCTTGGATGTGACCTTAAAATTGGATAATAATAATAATAATATTGGGTTTAGGGTCCCTTGTCCCACAAACAAGGGGGTCTCATACACCAATTTGGTGTCTGGCTTGGATATGACCTTAAAATTGGATAATAATTTAATAATAATAATATTGGGTTTAGGGTCCCTTGTCCCACAAACAAGGAGGTCTCATACACCAATTTGGTGTCTGGCTTGGATGTGAACTTAAAATTGGATAATAATAATAATAGTAATATTGGGTTTATAAGCGTTTATCAACGATTTAACTTATATTGTTGGACTGTGACCTTAAAATTGGATAATAATAACAATAACATTAGGTTGGTCCCTTGTCCCACAAACAAGGGGGTCTCATACGCCAATTTGGTGTCTGGCTTGGATGTGACCTTAAAATTGGATAATAATAGTTGGGCTGGTTATCATGGCTTCAATTTTTTCTGCCATGTGAATCTAAACTTGAGTGAGTCTTATGGTTAAGAGCATGTATTTTCTCCTAAGAAATCACCAGTTCAAAACTAGAAGAGATAGAGTATATATGCCTTAATAAACAAATTAAAAACCTACCCACATTTACTTACGAAAAAATAACTCTTTACAAAACACTTTGAGTCATAAAAATTCATAGTTACGTATAGCTAGCCAGAAAATTGTTTGTCAAAAAATTCGTAGTATATTTTAAAATTGTTTTTCACAAAACAATTCGTCATATATCTCTTCACGTGCTATATTTTAAAATTGTTTTTGACAAAACAATTCCAGTCATATATCTCTTCACGTGCCTGCGTATAGCTAGCCAGAAAATTGTGTAAAAAATTCATAGTAGGTTTTAAAATTGTTTTTCATATAACATATTTTAGTTTGTCGTATATTCTACTGCCACAAGAAAAATGGACATAATATATCCATAGTGGATCCATGTCAATTTCAGATATTCTGTTTCACCCTTCAACGATGAAGTAGCGGTAGTGCATTTAAAGTTATGTTGTTAGTCCCTACTTGAATTTAATGCTGGACAATGAAAATAAAAAAGGACGATGAAACATATCCCACTATCTAATCTAGAACTTCCAATCCAATTTCGATATATATCTATCTATAGACTTAAATAAATACAATTTATCACCAGATAAATGGCCGATATCACTGGAAGGATCCCTCTTTGGTTGATAGGTACTGTAATTGGTATTATCGTGATTGGTTTAATGGGTATCTTACAGTACATGAGTTTTTATAATGGTATATAATGTAATATTCTTTTTGATATGAGTTATGTGAATTTGCATGAAAGGTTTAATTTTTTGGGTGGTTATTTTTTTTTATCATTAAAGATGGAAGAAGCAGTAAAATGTAAAAGGACAGGAGGTTACTCTACTCATTATTAAGCAGTGAATGAAACCAGGAAAGAGTGATTAGAATGAATAAATAAATAAATAAATAAATAAATAAATAAATAAATAAATAAATAAATAAATAAATAAATAAGAGAGGAAAATTAAGATGGAAGACCAACAAATAAAAGTGAAATATTAAAGAAATATAATTTTTTAATTTATATTATTATTGATATTAAAAACTTTTTTATAATATGAAAATTTAATAAAAAATGAAAAATGATGGATACAATATGGGTGGAGTGACCACTTAAAACATTGGATGTTTCTTGTAAATTCATATAGTTTGTATCCAAAAATAGTAATATTTCATTATGTACAACTGTGGAAATTTACATGCTATAATACAATATCAAGTTTTTCGTGAGCCTTAGAATTTGGAGAACACTAGGGATTATTCTAATCCTTCCATACTTGAGCACCGATTTAACCTTTTCTCATCCTATGATCCTATTTGTCGAGTTATTTCTAAAGGAAACATCACCTGATCGATCATACCTTTCATATTTGCAAAAGCACTCGCTATGCAAAGTCATATGAAAAGAGACACTTAAGTGGATTAGCTGTATGTCATGATTTTCATGTGTTTTTGAAGAAGCCAAGTACACAACCCCTCCTTCCTCTGAGGTGGTATTCTCTTCTTTGAAGTAACCATCATCAAATACCTTCCCTATCTCAATGATTTTAGATCTATAATTATTCTTGAAATGCCCTTCTTTTTCACATTTCCAACATTTCTTTAGAAATTTTCTTGTGGACTTCGATCCAACTCCAGGTTTATATCTCCCACTTGAGTACTTATTCTTATTTCTATCTTATGAATGTCATCTTACAGATAATACATTTGTATACTAAATTTCCATGTTTTTCTACCTCATCTCCTCTAAGAATAGGGATGAGACTACATCATCAAAACTTAAAGTAGTTGCATTACTATGTCATAGATTCGATTTTATTAATACAACATGAATTTTTTAGATTCATTTGGGATCCTGGTATTGGTGTATAGAATCTAGAATCACTTGAGGACAAGCAAGCACGGGAAGGGAGGACTGTCATGTCCCTTTCCAAGTGATCATCAAAGGGGAAAAAAGGGGACCTATGGTAATCAACCATCATATTGAATGACCCATGGTATTTTTGATGACCCATGGTAATCACTCATAGTATTCAGATGACCCATGATATTCGCCCATGGTATTCCAAAAACCCATGGTATTCCGATATCTAATGACAATAAAAGGAGAATGGGAGCTTGCTCTTGGACATAATGAATTGGATATTGTGAACTCGTGCTAGGAGGGTGTTTTCAATGGTGCAAGATTCACCTTAGCTGATCTAGCCTGATTGGTTTCAATGTTGCAACGATACACCTTAATCAATTGAAGAGGATGGATCACTTCATATCTCTCGATTGTTCTTCATAAAAAAAAAGGTGGGGGGGAAGGGGGGAAGAGCCATCCAAGTTTCCCATTAGTCCTCAATGTTGGAGATGATTATTTCAGCCAAGTGTTCCATTTTGCAAAAGTAATTACAGGTTCTAAATATAGAGCATTTCCATGTAATTTCGTAACTAATAGAAATAAAGAGTTGGTTGAGTTATTATTTTCTACTCATTTGGATTCTCATTGTGCATTTTATTTTATGAAGGTTTACTATTTAATTGGCACACAACATGTTTAACAAAATGTCCATATGGAAAAATATTTATCTTGATTACATATAAAGTGTTTGAATGTGTAAACGAAAATTTTGTGAATTTTTGGCACATAGCGAAAAAGGGACATTACACCTCTAAGGTTGTAGGGCTCTTTGGTGTAGGGAAGATAATGGTCAAATTGCATATGTATGTGTACTACCCATGATGCAAGAAGAGATAGCTAGGTTCATAATATGATGCATGCTTTTTTTGTACTAGCTGTTGAGATTGCAACAAGATGATGAGCTTAGTGGAAAGGAGTCGCCTTCACTAAGTGGGCCCAGGCTATTTTTGGCGCAAAGTCTATTTTTAGACATATGGATCATGTTCTATGAGTTGCAGGATGCTATTTGTGGATGGTTGGTCAAGTTGGAAAAATAGATGGACTTCTATTTTTAGACATATTGGGCGGAATCTATTTTTAGATTGCCAGTCTAAAATTAGATATGTCTAATATTATTAGCTCTTAATAATATTTGGACTATAAACATTATCTTATTCTCTTGGAGCACTTCAGTTAAGTGCACAGATGTGGCACAGGAGCTGACAAAAGGAATTATGCTATTCCTGAGGGTTAAGTGGAGCTATTGCATGGATACTTCAGTTAGAACTCATGTGACAGAGTTTGGTGGAGTTGATTGAGGAAGTTAGTGGAGTTGTATTTAGTTTAACTAATCTAAACATAGTTGAGCTATTTGTATTCAATTTAACTAATTGATACAATTAGTGAGAGTGGTGTGAATTAATTATTAATTGATTCACTAATTATAAAATCATTAATCAACTAAAGAATACATCAGTTAACTTCAGTGCATGGACAGTTTCAGTGGAGACCAGTGCAGAAATAGGTGAAAGAGAAGGTTAACTATCAGTTGTGACTATACTGTTGCTATTTGCAACACACAGATAGGTGGAGAAGCCCATGAGGATTGTGCAGTACAAGCCAGGTGGTTTATCTATTTAATGAAGCCATCCCATAGCATTGATTATGCAATAGAGGCTGGCTATCAAGTGGAAAAATATTGGAGCATGTGTTTTGCTAGATCTAGCTTGATAGTGTGTAGCAATTTGAGGTAGTGTTGAGAGCTTGTGAAAAGTTTTGTACTATGATTGTTACATGATCTCCATGACATATAATATACAGATAGTTGGGGTTTTTAGCTTTAAGCTTTCCCATTAAATACTGTGTTCATATGTGTGATTGTTTGTGGTTTTAATGTATGCATGCAATTGATTTTATTTTCGCATGTGATGATCAATGGTAGAAGAGATTCTGTATTATGCATGAAGCTAAAATAGTGTGTGATCAGGAGAATCTCGGTGAATAATATATCAGTTATTCAAATTTTCTACATGGTATCGGAGCGATATTGATCATTGGAGCAATTGAAAAACATTGAAGCGGTTGAGTTTTGTGCTGGTGGAATTCGAATTTGCAGCAGTGTTTTCTTGGTGTCGAAGTTGAGATGTCTTTCAATGGATTGCGATTGGAGTATGCCCTTGAGGGCAGCTCGGGTATATTGCATGGAAGGACGGATGGAGGCGGTCTTTGGATGACAATGGAGTTGAGAGTTCATAGATGCGAGAAATTCCAAAACTCTTCTAGTGATGCTGCCGTACTTGACGCATGGCAAAAGAAGACAACAAAGTGTCGAAGGATTCTGTTGGAGGGCGTGAAGGATCACATAGTATCCAGCCTTCATGGTAAGGCTTCTCCATTCTTGATGTGGAAAGATTTGACAACTTTATTCCAAAGCAAGAGCGACTAGAGGAAGTTGGTGCTCAAGGATAAACTCAGGAACATAAAGATGGAGAAAGGCGACAGTATGCCCAAGTACCTCACGAAGTTCATCCAATGCAGGGATGAGTTGGGAAGTGTGGGGGTTACTGTTGATGATGAGGACTTGGTGAACTTGGCTCTCCTTGGGCTTCCAAAGAGTTGGAATTCCTATCAGGACTCTGTCAATGGTCGGGAGAAATTGCTAGGATGGGAGCGACTTTGGTCGGATATTGTGTAAGAGGAGATCAGGCGGAGTACCAGGGATAGATCTTCATCAAAGAACTCTGATGAAGAGAATTTTGCTTTGGCTGCCAAAGCAAAGAAGGGGAAGCGCAAGAAAGCTTCTCAATTTGGTGCAAAAGGCAAGAAGCAGGACATGTCCAAGGTGAAGTGCTTTCACTGTCATCAACACAGACATTACGCCACAAATTGTCCACAGAAGAAGAAAAATAAGCAGGCTGCTGGGACTGCAGCTGGAGAGGCCTTAGCCTCACAGTTTGAGCTGGATTTTTCGTTGATCGCATGCTTGGTCTCAAGTGTGATGGGTTCATTGTGGTTTCTTGATAGTGGTGCGTATTTTCACATGACAGGAGATCGAGATTTGTTTACTGATCTGGATGAGAAAGATCTTGGAGTGCACATCGAGATGGGCGATGATGGTAGATACAGTGCGATTGGTATTGGTACCATTTCCTTTGAGAGGGAGTTTGGTAAACCCTTCATATTGAAGGAAGTGATGCATATTCCAGGATTGAAGAAGAATCTTATCTCTATGGCGATGTTAGAAGACAAGGGATATGATGTTGTCTTTAGTGAGGTATGGCTTTCCTGCGTAGTAAGGCAACTGGTGAGACCCGGAGGATAGGGGTTCGAGTTAAGAATCTTTATCAATTGCAGGTAGATGGCTGTGCAGCAATGGCAGGCAAGGCAGAAGGAGTGGTGAG
Organism: Pinus albicaulis; assembly: GCA_034641835.2. Taxonomy (NCBI): domain Eukaryota; kingdom Viridiplantae; phylum Streptophyta; class Pinopsida; order Pinales; family Pinaceae; genus Pinus; species Pinus albicaulis. The sequence continues at coordinate 109,346,296 of CM076577.1, read as the reverse complement.
CCGGGATGATGGCGAGTTGTGCTTGCCGGAGATTGAGCCACCTTCTGTGGAGCTTTGAAGATACTGCAGCAGATTTCTACTGGGCTTCCTAAGGGTACTCTTGCGCAGTCAGATCAGTGCAAGGGATGTACCTAGGAAAAATTTGTGAAAGCCACCTTTCACGAGAAGGATAGTCGTGCCATGACGATCCTTGAGAGAATTCACACATACATGTGTGAACCTTTCTCAGCAGCTTCGACAGCAAAGCACGGGTATTATGTGATATTTGTTGATGATTTTTCTCGTAAGTGTTGGATCTTATTCATGCCGAAGAAGAGCAAGACATACTCAAAGTTCTAGGAGTTCAAGGCACTGGTTGAGAAAGAATCGGGGAAGCAGGTGAAGGCTCTTAGGAGTGACAATGGTGGTGAATTCATCTCTGGCGAATTCAAGGACTTTTTCGGCGCAAAGGAATTCGAGAAGAGAGCTCATAGCACCTCACCACCCCATAGCGAACGGGTTGCGGCGGAAGAAGCAGACGATCGTGGGTGTTGCACGGAGACGTGTTGCATGAAGTCGGGGCTACCCTTACACTTGTGGGTGGAGTATGCGTCTGGAGATATATGTGCAGAAACCAGCCGTTGTCCTCACGGGATGCTTGGCATGAGTACACCGGAGGAGGCGTTTCTAGAAAGAGGCCTATATTTCCCATTTGAAGATTTTTGGTTCACCTATTTACATTCATGTGACGAAGGATGCCAGAAAGAAGCTGGAGCCGACTGCCGAGGTTGGGATATTTGTGGGGTACACTGATACACCCCACAACTATCGTGTGTATTTTCCAGACAGTCGCAAGACTGTTGTGCGACGGGATATCAAATTTCATGAGGAGAAAGACATGAAGTGTTCGCTTGAGAGGGAGCCACACTTACATGCAGATGAGGAGCTATTAGTTCCTAAGGATGAGTCTCAATATGTGGATCAGCCACAAGATGAGGTTCATGGAGTGGAAGAGACCACTTAGGCAGCGCCAACCATCAGAGGGCGGAAGCACACTATAGAAGCTGAGCGACTGGCTCAAGATGAAGAGAAGGTTGTAGGAGCACCTACATCACAGCGCAGACAGAGACAATCACCTGACCGATATACTGGATACATGGCTCTTATGAGAAAGTGTATCGTGAAAGAGCCATCCTCTTTCGAGGAAGCTGTGGAGGACCCCGCATGGGTTGATGCCATGGTGGAAGAGTATGATTCGATTGTCAGAAACAGTGCATGGGAGATTGTCCTGAGGCCGGAGGGGAAATCAGTGGTGGGTTCGATATGGATCTAAAAAGTGAGGCAGGTAGCTGATGGGAGTGTGGAGAAGTACAAGGCAAGATTTTTTTTCCCGAGGCTTTTCACAGATTGAGGGGATCGATTATCAGGAGACATTTGCACCTGTCGCAAGGTATTCTTCCATACAGATGATTCTTGCTCTCTCAGCGTAGATGGGGTGGCACATTCATCAGATGGATGTGAAGACTGCATTCCTCAACGGAGTCATTGAGGAGGAGGTGTACATAGAGCAACCCGAAGGTTTTGAGATCTTCAGCAGGGAGTCGCATGTGTACGAGGAGCTCAGAGAGCGGCGTATGGGTTGAAACAAGCACCTCGTGCTTGGTACACATGGATAGACAGTTATTTCACTGGACTTGGATTCTCCAAGAGTGAGGCGGATCCTAACCTATACCAGATTGTGGTGGAGGGTAAGTTGCTGATCATTGTACTTTAAGTAGATGATTTGATTTTGACAGGTGATGAACTGTTGATACACTCATGCAAGGATGATCTTGCAAAGGAGTTTGAGATGAAGGAATTGGGCCTCCTTCATTATTTTCTGGGATTGGAAATTTTGGTAGCGCAGTGATGGACTGTTTGTTTCTCAAGGCAAGTATGCCCGGGAGATACTAGAGAAGTTCAACATGCATGGCTGCAAGCCTGTTGATACTCCTCTTCCTGGTGGATGGAGGAAGGAGGATGCTACTTCGGCGGAGGTAGTGGATGCCACTGTTTATCGACAGTTGGTGGGGTCGCTTATGTATATGGTCAATACACGACCCGACATATGCTATGCTGTTAACCAGCTTTCACAAGCTATGGTTAAGCCAACCAAGCTCTTTTGGAAGGCGGGGAAGCATGTATTGAGATATCTCAGAGGCACATCGGGATATGGATTATGGTACAGAAAGTCGGATGAGGTGAGGCTGTGTGGCTTCACGGATGCAGATTGGGCAGGGAGCCCAATGGACAGAAAGAGCACATATGGAGGGATTTTCAGTATCAGGTCGACAACAGTTTCTTGGTACAGCAGGAAGCAGAGATCCGTGGCACTCAATTCAGCAGAGGTCGAGTATATGGCAGCGAGTTTGGCTGCATGCGAGGCTATATGGATGAGGAAAATCCTGGTCGGGTTGTTCGGTTCACACTTGGATCCTACTATGATTTATTGTGATAATCAGAGTTGCATCAAACTCTCGGTTAATCCAGTATTTCATGATAGATCTAAACACATTGACATCTGGTATCATCATATCAGAGATTGTGTGTAGCGGAAGATCATGTTACTTTCATACATTCCTACGGAGGATCAGGATGCTGATATCTTGACGAAGGCGCTCACCAGGAGCAAATTCGAATACCACAGGGGCAGGATAGGGGTTGCAGATAATCCATATCTTGTTGAGAGGGAGTGTTGAGATTGCAACAAGATGATGAGCTTAGTGGAAAAGAGTCGCCTTCACTAAGTGGGCCCGCAGGCTATTTTTGGCGCAAAGTCTATTTTTAGACTATGTCTATTTTTAGACATATGGATCATGTTCTATGAGTTGCAGGATGTTATTTGTGGATGGTTGGTCAAGTCGAAAAAAATAGATGGACTTCTATTTTTAGACATATTGGGCGGAATCTATTTTTAGATTGCCAGTCTAAAAATAGATATGTCAAATATTATTAGCTCTTAATAATATTTAGATTCTAAACATTATCTTATTCTCTTGGAGCACTTCAGTTAGATGCCTAGAAGTGGCACATGCAGCTGACAGAAGGAATGACGCAATTCCTAGGGTTTAGTGGAGCTATTGCATGAAGACTTCAGTTAGAACTCATGTGACAGAGTTTGGTGGAGTTGATTGAGGAAGTTAGTGGAGTTGTATTCAGTTTAACTAATCTAAACATAGTTGAGCTATTTGTATTCGGTTTAACTAATTGATACAATTAGTGAGAGTGGTGTGAATTAATTATTAATTAATTCACTAATTATAAACTCATTAATCAACTAAAGAATGCATCAGTTAACTTCAGTGCATGGACAGTTTCAGTGGAGACCAGTGCAAAAATAGGTGAAAGAGCAGGCTAACTATCAGTTGTGACTATACAGTTGCTATTTGCAACACACAGATAATTGGAGAAGACCATGAGGATTGTGCAGTAAAATCCAGGTGTTTTATGTTATTTAATGAGCCATCCCATAGCATTGATTATGCAATAGAGGCTGGCTATCAAGTGGCAAAATATTGGAGCATGTGTTTTGCTAGATCTAGCTTGATAGTGTGTAGCAATTTGAGGTAGTGCTGAGAGCTTGTGAGGAGTTTTGTACTATGATTGTTACATGATCTCCATGACATATAATATACAGATAGTTGGGGTTTTCAGATTTAAGCTTTCCCATTAAATACTGTGTTCATATGTGTGATTGTTTGTGGTTTTAATGTATGCATGCAATTGATTTTATTTCCGCATGTGATGATCAATGGTAGAAGAGATTCTGTATTATGCATGGAGCTAAAATAGCGTGTGATCAGGAGAATCTTGGTGAATAATATCTCAGTTATTTAAATTTTCTACACTAGCAAGCCTAGTAACAGGAAATAGGGTCTATACCATCCCTTTTCTGTATCCACTAATCCATGGGAAAGAATTTCCATGGACTTTGTGGGAGGTTTACCAAGAACCAGAAAGGGACATGACTACTTGTTCATGTTAGTTGATAGGTTAAGTAAGATGTGTGTTGTAATTCCCTGTGAAATGACCATTAGTAAGAAAGAAGTAGTAACTTGTTCTTTGGACAAGTCTGGGTGCACATTGGGATACCAAGGAGCATCATTTCTGATAGGAACACAAGATTTCTTAGTGCACTTTCGATTACATTGTGAGAGAAGATGGATACGAAGTTGAAGAGGTCTATAGTATTCCATCCACAGAAATGTGGGCAAACAAAAGTAACCAACATGACTTTGGTGCACATTTTTAGGGGTTGCAATCAGAAGCATCTAAATGCTTGGGATGGAAATCTAACATATATACAACACTCTTATAATAGAGAAGTCCACACTTCTCTTGGTAAGTTCCCATTTGTAACTTGTTTTGAATATTTTCCACCTTCACATTTGGGTATTGCATATGTAAAACAAGGAGGAGTGAGGGAAGATCTTACAGGGAATTCCTCAAGGGAAAAAAATGTTGAGAAGATAAGGAAAATTCATATACAAGTATAGGATATACTGCAAAAGTCATAAGAAAAATACAAGGTTAGGCATAATCAACCTAGAAAAGAGAATTCATTCAGAGTGACAAACATAATATGGTTACAATTGAACAAGCAGAGACCACAAGGTTTGGGTAAGAAAATCAAGGATTTGTAATATGGTCCCTTTGCGATACCAGAAAAGGTGGGAGATAATGCTTATAGACTCATTCTACCCCCATAAATGCACATTTTCTCAGTGGTGAATGTAGAAAAACTGAAACTCTGTAAGGCTTCCATGTTGGATCATGAAGAGGAAAAGGTCCTACCTTGTGTACAATATTTGGCATCAGATGCTCAAGAAGAGTTGATAGAGGATACAATTTTCAAAAGAGGTCAAGAACTAAAAGGTAGGTACATAATGACCTTTGGAAAATTGGGTTGAAAGGATAGCTTCTAAGTAAGGCTAAATGGTACTCCAAGGAGAAGCTAGAGGAAAATTTTCCTCATTTATTTCAATAAAAGATTTTGGGGACCAAAAACCTCCCAAAATGGGGAGGTATGATCCATACTAGATCAACATATTATTTTTCATCCATCTCAATTCTTTTAGAGTGGAAATTTTTGAGAAATCAACTTGCAAGGTCATTTTTACCAATGGTCCTAGATTGGAAAATTTCAGGTGAAAAAATTTAGGAGTCATTTTAGGCGTAAATGACTAATTTTTGTGGTACTTACCTTAATATGGACCTATATTCAATAATATACACATCTATACCTTTACAACGACACAAAAATTTCATGAATCAAAGCTCGTATGAGAAAGTCCTGCCTCCAAAAAAGTTTACCTATCAAAATTGACCACCATAATTTGAGAGGATGCCACGTCAACCCCCATTACTCATGGAACTGGGGCTAGCCATGTGGGAACTATGAATAAGACTCTATAAGGGTAAATTTGTAACTCATATTGTGTTTTTGTATTATAGTAGCCCATGGGACATAGGTTTCACTCCTTTGTACTTTCATCCATTTCCATTTACGTTTTTGGCCATAAGGGTTTCCCATACCTATATTGTGTTTATTGTGGTTTGCGAGTTTTGTTTTTTTACTCTATTTCCCATATTTTATCTATGGCATGCATAAGCATAATGCATTAATTAACAAATCCAAAAATCTAAGAAAATATTAACTCTCATAGTGTAGATAGTGAATTTCCAAATATATTTTAATATATATCTCATGACAAACTATCTAGTGGAATATCCACGAGAGTTTACTGATCAACCCAATTGACTCTACTAGTCGATTTTTGATTGTCAAATGACTATCTATAGAATATCTAGATGTGTGATACATTTGCAAACCCTGTTGTTCTAAAAACTCCTTCAAAAAGTCATCCTTAGTCTTTGATATCATCTTTAAATTTTGGAATTATATTTCACTAACCATATTGAGGATGTCAAACTTCTTTAATAATATAGTTTCCATGTTTGATATTTTATCTTCTAGCATGGACACCTTAAATTCCACTTGTTTAGTCTCTTATTTTTTCAAGGATGAGCCTTCAAAAGAATTTCAAATAGTATCATTCAACTTATTATGTCTATAGAAAATGCATTATAGTTTTATATGGTCTTATGTGTAAGGGAGTTTCAACCTTTATATCTATTTTGATATACTATTTGGTTTTCAATAGTAGTACTGTAGTGGTCTTTCATGGTTACAACTATAAAGGATGGATGATTCCCTTATACTACCTAATACCTATGCATGCAAGAGTGGACTCTTTGAGGATTGTGATTAATGTACTATATATGTAGGCCATAAAAATGATATCTAAGTATGGTCTTAAGTATGCCTACGGGGCTCCCAATATAACCCAGGGTACATGGAATGTCAAAACCATAAACATATTCTATCTAATATAGTATTATTGTCTAAGTACAAACAAAGGTGTACAATGGTATCCTACGATAACCCCAACTATATTGTCGATGTTTGTTCTTCCCAACTCTTGTTTTACCTATTGAATAAAAAATATTTGTGTTTATAGAAATTAGTACACGTCTCTAGTCTAAAAAAAATATAATTCTATAAAATGTAAGAAAAATTATAAATTTGCAATAGGTTTGGAACCCTTATAAACCACTAATTTGGGGTCTAATTTTTTAGTCAACTTTGAAACTATTATGATTTTTTTAAATTGTAGTTATCTATTAATGAAATAAATTTCATAAGAGGTACTCTAATATTTCATCTTCAAGTTTATCCTATTCAATTTGGACCTTCCAGGATAAATTTATGGTGGAATTACATATTTCATCTTCAAGTTGATCCTATTCAATTTGGACCTTTGAAAATAAATTTTATAGTTGAATTACCAAAATATTCCTTTTCCCCCTATTTTAAGGGAGTGAGCTTGTATGAATTTTAACTTCACCAATATTTCCCTAATAATACTCAACTTGAGCCTTGAAATATACTAGCCTATCTTCCATCTAATGCCACCAATGACACTCAATTTGGACTGTGAAATATCCACATATGATTGTTTTACTAATACCCCGTGTTTAAACCTAGTTTTAGGACTACACAAAAACCATAACTTTACAATGTGTAATCCCAAAAGTATAGAAAACCACATTCTAAAATTTGCATTCAATGTACTTTCCTATATTCTCTATCAACCATGAAATTTCCATGCATTGAACTTCGATCCAAAAATAATTAGAATGAAAATGGTAGGATGACATGTTTAGAAAACCAAAATTAAGTGAATTTGAAGATAAATGTTTGTACTAAATAACTAAATAGACATAAAAAGGACCCAATTAAACAATTTCAAGCTTAAATCAATTAAAGAGTGAATGTATAAAAATCATCTTTGAGGGGAAATCTCGTATTACAATATATTGAATGCGCAAGATATGGTGATCATTAAAATGAGTTTGCTTGATGTATATATATAAGACAAGGAGGGATACAAATAAATAATGACATTTGGGTGCAAATTCTAGTTAATGTACTGATAATGAATGAGGATTATCGTTAAGGGATATATTTGTGTGTGTGTATGTGTGTGCGCGTGTGTCAAAAATGGATCTCTCTCACTTATTTGGGACCATCCCACCCATGTCCTTTAAAACCATCGAAATTCCATGGATGCATGCACTATCCTTTGGAACTCATAGGTCACATGTTGTAGCTTTGAATGTGCATAATTTTGATGGTGTGAGAATATTGAATCATTGGCTACTTAGGCTCTCATCTCTTCAATCCCTATTTCTTATTTCAATCCCAAGAAGATTTTTCTATCCACCACAAGTGTTTAATTTCATCGATCAGTTCTATGAAGGTAATGGGTCTTGCTCCTATCATTCCACCAATGCTCCAGTGGCCATTTCATTATAATTTTCCTTCATGAATATAACAACTGGGATAAAGGGGTATACTCCAAAAATGGTGGTGATAATCCAAATCTTCATTTGATTCCCTTCACATTGGACATTCTCACTTCTCATGGTCTCCATAGTTTTCTTTCTCTCTCTCATGGATCACATACAAGCCTTTAATGGGATTTGAGTCTTGTATCATTTGAATTCTATCAATAAGTATCAAACACTTAAATATACTCTTCAAGTTTAATATTAATAGGGATCTAAATTTCCAATTTTGATCCCAAAACTAGGATTCTAATTAAGTTATAGGGTAAATAGTAAATCATTGATATAGGTCCAAATTTGATTCAAAAACGATGATTCTAACAGAGTTCCATATATGGATGCTGACTTAAAAAACAAAAGGTGTCAGTGATAGCACTACGTTTTGATTTTATAATTTTGGTTGTAATGATATGTTGACGAGAAGAATGTGGCTTTCACTAGAATGTCTTCAATGAAGAGAGGAAACCCAATCGCAAATTCCAAATAGACTCACTTTCATTTAACATGGTAACCTTTGACTAATATATGGGTCTGATTACCACTTAGAGGATAACTAATCGTTTTACAAGCTATATACACAATTTACTATTAGTGTTGTTTCTGAGTTATTTCCGTTATATATATAGACACACACACACACACACACACAATGATTCATCGAAGATTTGGGAGTTTTATTATTAGACCGAATGTAATAAAACAACATCAACTGAATTACACACACACACACATACACACACAATGATTCATCGAGGATTTGGGAGTTTTATTATTAGATCGAATATAATAGAACATCATCAACTAAATTATTTGCTTAAATGTAAGCATAACATGAGATGATTGTGTAGCTTTCAAAATATCAATCTAATATATAACCATAGGAAAACAAAATACTGATCAATTAATTTTAAATGAGCCCTAATATATTCCTAAATTTATGCCAATATGCAAGACTCATGCAATACAATATAAAAAATTTAACATACAAGAACGATACATTTATTGCATGGAAAGTGAATTATATTAGTCAGCAAGGCGGGACCTTCATTTACAAAATATTGCAAAATGGAGCCTTCAATAGAGGCATTCAGTCTTATAATCTCCTCTCATCTCCTCTCCTTCCTCCCTCCCTCTATGAAATTAATTTTTATTTATATATTTATAATACAGTTACAAAAGGGCCTTTGAATGGTAACACCTTAGATGCAGTGGAATCGTTAAGAATTCTCCGATAAATCTTGTTGTCGATGCATCTTCCACAGAAAATGAATGTCCAAGATTTCAGAAATTCTAGGGTTCTCCATCTTCCGTAATTGTCACCTTGCTTTCAACACTTGATCTGCTAGTTTTTGCACATAAGCCTTCATACTAGTAGTATAGTAATGGATATATGTCACCTCTCTGGTGGGAATGATGATGAAATTTTCAATGGATTCTTCATTTACTGCTTGGATTTGTTTGATCTCGAGAACAATTGCAGCTCAAACATTAGATATTTCGTGAAGTATTGTTTCGGTGGAGGAAGAACTGGATAAGAGACCCAAAGACCCAAGTTCCCATTCTTCTATCATCTCGGTGGTCGTATCCCACATTCCTTTAGCAAATTAAATGGCTCTGAACACCATTTATTTGCTTTCTTCTCATTTTCATCTCCAAACATTGACCAAAGATCGATCCTTCCTTTTCTGCTCTTTGTTTAACCATGGCAACGAATCAGGAGTGTGCACTTTCTCCTTTTTCCACTCAAGGATTTGATTGAGAGTTTTTTTTGTCTCTATCTTAGTCTTGTGGTTCAACATAGATCTCGTGTCTTACTTGTTCCAGCTATATGAAATGGTATTAAGCATGTTGCAATTTTTCTATAAAAGAAATTTTCATTCTTTGAAAGTCATTATTGACTCTAATCGCCTAGGATTTCAGTACTTGGAGGCCGATTTCAATCCTTTGTGCCTATTCAATTCTTGCATTAATTTCATGTATGTGGATTTCATTTGATTTTCTCATCTCATTGAGATGAGTCTCCTTAAATTGCACCATATGTTGTTCCAATTGAGCCTTAAAGGATTTTGATAATGTTATACATTATGTCTCCAACCCTTCCAGTTTTTATGCTTCTAATAATTGCCTTTGGTCTTTCAATTGGTGTTGCAATGTCGTCACCATTTCGTTCAATTACTCCACGTTAAGGATAAAAATTGGGTGGTATCATTATTGGTTGTAGCCAAAGCTCCTAGAACTAAGGCTGTGTCTATTATGGCCTATTGGTTGCTCTGCTCGATTATACTCCAAATTATCCTCTGCTCTGTGCTTTCATGAACAATTTCTTCCTTTCTGACAATTTTGATATTTCTCCTCTTTGGGACATTGCAGGTAACCACTCCTTGATTTGTTATAATAATAATCACCCAATTCAACGATTTCATCTTTAATTTTCATGGGTTTATCTAGGAGAGGTGTTGCACTTGTCTATTTAGTGATCGAAGGGACATAGGAAATCATACTCTATCATATAATGGGCCATTGTACTAGAGTAACTATAAAAACATGTAGCTTTGATATTTCTTGTTGTCGAGAGGATTTTGGAGAATGTTGTTGTTCTTTCCCATTACTGGTATCTCTCTTTGGCACATTTATCTACACTTGTGGTTCATCATCATCAATTGTTATTTTCTTTATGGCTAAGTCTTTGGTTTGGGTTAGCCTTTGTTTCTCTAGTCACATCTTGGCCTCAAGTATTTTCTTCTCTAGGACTTCAAATCTAACCCGCTCTTCATTTTTCGCTTCTTGGAGCACCTTTATCTCCAAAAAATGCTTCTCCTTTTGTTTTTATCTTTGCTTTGATTCTAAAAACTAGATGACAACCAAGTCTTCCTGTTCTCTCAATTGCATTCTCAACCTCACATCTCCTTGTACATGATCATGTCCTGGAATAATGAGTCACCAAGTTCAAACTCATGTTCATATGGATATATGAGTTTAAAAAACTTTTAGTTCTCTTTCACCATGCCATGGGGATAATGATTCTTGAAAATGCATGTGAGGAGTTTGAGATCTTTGATGTTATTCACTTATTTTATGTCATGTGTAAATTTCATTAGAGAATAATGGCCTATTCTTATGGGGAAGCCCATGCAAGAAATCTTATTAACACCACTCCATATCCTACAATATAATATGTGATTTCTTGAATCATAAACTTGACGGGGACCAATTGAGGCATTAAATGAGGGGTCTTCAAGTAGTTGAATATCTTGATATATGTACAATCCTCCTCACACTACCAATTTCCTATTCCCATGATGGAATTCCTCGCTTATTTAGATATCTTGGGTGCCAGGAAACTAAAGAGGATATGATGGATTTGGGCCAAGAACTGATCACAAATCTCATAAAAAAATTGTGGTATTAATCTACCCATAACTCTTGAAAATAAATATGTATAGGGAAAGCATTGGAGTCCATTTCCTATTCATTCCTGATAATTCATTTGTGACACATAACATGTTTATCAAATAAGCTAACATATAAAATGAGGTGCTTTTATTCATCAAGAAATCCTTCACTTTTGAAATATATTTCAATAAATTGTTATATAAAATACTTGACCAGTTAAATATACAACCCATGGAAACTATTTCCGTTGTGAAGAAAAAACCACTCAATTTTGAAATGCAAAGCATTGAACTCACCATAGAGTCAGTTAATCATGACAGTGAGGTGGTGAAAGGATCCCATTGTTTTATTTTAGGGTATTGTTTGTTGGAAAATTCTTTGAATGAATTAGTATCCCATCGCCAACCCTTTACGATCTAGATGAATTTGGGATGGGTTGCAAAAAAATGGTCTAGAAATTATCTGTTTAATTTAACCTTGACTTGTTTGAGATGATAAATTTCACTGAAAGAATCAACCTTTAAGGAGGCTACAACATCAAATTTTCTATTGATAATGGCCTCCTGCTTCAGGTCAATTTACGTCGCGGCCCATATAGTCACATCGTTATAGGAAATCATGGGCGACTTGGTGGCAACTTGGTGAATCTCAGAATTTTTGATATTGCACACTACTACGTATCCTGATCCCGTGCGTAAAATTGGGAATCGACATAGATATAACAAATTTCACCTCAATCAATATGTCTGGAACTTCCATCAAAATATGCCATATCCCCATATAATATTCCACTTATAGGAGGATCAAGCACTATGGGTTCTACGATGTTGAGTTTCTGCCCCACACCCTTATGGATTTTGGACATCCTATTGATTTGATATCTAATGTTGAAATTCAACAAGAAAATGCACACACACTTGTGTTGGATCTTAGGTCACACATGAGTGAGAGATTCTAGTGACACATTAGTGAGAAGGTGTGCAACCAATTTTTAAATAAATTGAAAAATTAATTGTAATCTTATCTCATAACAACTTGTAATAGCTAACTAAGTGTGATAGACTTAGTTAGCTCAATAATTTTGAGTTGAGGGTCAAAGGACATGCATGTAGAGTGATTCTATTATTAACAGGGTCCAATTGCAGTTGTAGCACTAGTGTAGTGTGAGTGGGATCAGTTAACTCACATTAATTGAGTTAAAATCAATTTAACTAGTTCTAACTGTTTGATGAGCTAGTGGAATATCACGTGAACTAAAATAGATTTAATTTACAAGTAGTGATCTACCAAGTAACTGATGATTCACTATTTATAGCTTCATGCATGTCAATTCTAGTGGAGACCCAGTTGAGACAAAGGTTCAAGGAAAGTAAACTATTAGTTGTATTTTTAGAAAACTGGCCAAGTGCAGTTATAAAACCACAGGAAGCCCATGATGTATTGCGCAATCAAGGAAGGCTGAATTTCCTATTTAATAGGGGTTTATTTCTCTAGGGATTGTGTGAGTAAGGTAGGCTGAGGGTAGGCTGATAATTGGCTATGTGTTTGTCCAATTTTTCCTAGATCAGTGTGAAGCAATTGATAGAGTGTATGAGGTTCTTGTGAGCACACATGCATTGTATTGTTTCACGATTCCTTGGTTGATTATACAATCAATATGGAGTGGTTTTGAACAATTTTTTTCCTAGGAAAATCTTGTGTTGTGTGACTGATTTACTTCTTTCTCTTACTTGCATGTGATTGAGCGATCATGATTTATATTCCACAAATATTGTAGAGGGATTTATTATCTTGTTTTAGTACATTGCATGATCGGATTGAATCCATTGGTGTAATTTCTACATGGTATCAGAGTGCCAGGAATCATAATAGTGGAGAAGAAATTGAGTTTGTGTTGAACAATATTCAAATTTGCACATACTTTCTTTGGAGCTAGAAGTAGATCAAGATGTCTCTCAATGGATTGAGACTCAAATATATACTCAAGGGAAGTTTGAATTATATTGCATGGAAGGAATAGATGGAGGCAGTGTTGGAGCACAATGGGTTGAAGGAATTCATAGATAATGATATTCCCAAGCTTGCAAAAAAATATTCCCAACTACTTGATGCATGGCAGAAGAGGGTAGCAAAGGCAAGGAGGATCTTGTTAAAGGAACTTCGATATCATATTGTCTCGAGTCTCCATGGAAAGGAAACTCCATATGATATGTGGAATACCTTGACAGATATGTTTAAAAGAAACAATGATCACAGAAAATTTGCACTCAAGGACAAGTTCATAAAAATCAAAATGGAAAAGGGCGACACAATCCAAAAATACTTGACCAAGTTCACTAAATGTCGAGATGAGCTTGGAAATGTTGGGATTACTGTAGCTGATGATGAATTGGTGAGCCTAGCACTTCTAGGCCTTCCCAAGAGCTAGCATAGTTACCAGGAATCTGTGAATGGGAGGGAGAAGTTACCAGATTGGGAGCGATTATGGTCAGATTTGGTACAAGAAGAGTTTCGGCAGAATACTAGTGATGGATCCTCATCCAAGACTGATGATGTGAAAAATTGTGCCTTGGCTGGTAAGGCAAAGAAGGGGAAGTGGAAGAAGTCCTATTCCAAATATGAGACCGACAAAGAAGGCAAGAAATATTAAATTTCAAGGGTGAAATGTTTTCACTATCATGATCATGGACATTATGCCACAAATTGTCCAAAAAATAAGAAGAACAACAAGAAGGCTCCGGGAGTTGCAACGGGTGAAGCTTTGGCCTCAAAATTTGAGTTGGAATTCTCTCTCATCAGATGCATGGCATCATCTGTGATGGGATCTATGTGGTACTTGGATAGTGGATCATCTTTCCACATGATGTGAAACAAATAAATCTTTAGTAGCTTGGAGGAGAAGGATCTTCAGATGCACATCGAGATGGGTGATGACGAGAGGTATAGCGCTAACATGATTGGTACAGTCAATTTATAGAGACAGTCAGGTAAACCTTTCATATTAAAAGATGTCATGCATTTAATAAGCTTGAAAAAGAATTTAGTTTCAGTTTCTACGTTGGAGGATCTTGGATATGATGTGGTTTTCAGTGAAGTAAAGGAGTTCCTTCGTCACAAAGCCACATGACAAGTAAAGAAGATTGGGGTTCATGTGAAGAACCGCTACAACCTTGATGTAGATGGTTGCACAACATTGAGTAGTAAAGGAGGGAAGGTGGTGAGTCAGGATACAGGTGAATTATGGCACAGGAGATTGGGCCATCTACACCACAGTGCTTTGAGGATCATGCAAAAAATTTCTACAGGTCTTCCAAAGGGTACTCTTGTGCAGATAGAAACATGCAAGGGATGTACCACGGGGAAGTATACTAAAGTCAATTTTCATGAGAAGGAGAACTAAGCAATGACAATCCTTAAGAGATTTCACTCAGACGTGTGTGGACCATTCTCTACACCTTCCACAACAAAGCACATGTATTATGTGATTTTTGTTGATGATTTTCTAGAAAGTGTTGGATCTTCTTTCTGCAGAAGAAAGACCAGACATTCTCCAAGTTTTGTAATTTCAAAGCACTGGTAGAGAAATATACAGGGAAGAAGGTGAAGGCTCTAGGAAGCGACAATGGTGGTGAGTATATCTATAATGAATTCAAGAAATTCTGTACCAAATAAGGAATTCAAAGAGAATTTATTGAACCTCATAACCCACAACAAAATGTGGTTGCAGAAAGAAAGAAAAAAAAAATTGTGGGAGCAACACGAGCTATGTTACATGAAGTTATGAACAAGGCCTATTGTCACATTTTTGGGCAGAGGCATGCAACACAACAGTATTTGTGCAGAACCGTAGACCTCATCGGATACTTGGCATGAGTACACCAGAGGAGGATTTTTCAGGTAAGAAACCAGATGTTTCATATTTTAAAATTTTTGGCTCATCTGTCTATTGCCATGTGACCAAGGATGCCAGGAAGAAGCTAGAACCAACATCAGAGGTTGGGATATTTGTGGGGTACACTGATACTCCCCACAACTATTAGGTATATTTTCTGGCTAACAAGATGAATATTGTCAGGAGAGATGTTAAATTTGATGAGGAGAAAGCCATGTGATTGTTCCTTGAGAGGGAGCTCGACTTGCATGCAGATGAGGAACTCTTTGTTCCAAAGGATGAACCTCAGGATGTGGAACAACCACAAGCAGAGGATTATGGAGTGGAAGAAACCACTCATGCAGAGCCATCCACCAGAAATGGTAGGAAGTGCACCAGAGAGGCTGGAAGATTGATTCTAGATGCGACAGAGCATGTAGGTTCACCTACATCACAACACAGGCAGATAAGGTCCCGAGACAGATACACTAGATACATGGCTCTTATGAGCGAGTGTATTGTGATAGAACCATCCTCCTTTGAGGAAGCAGTGCAACAATGATCCAGGTGGATATTGGTAGCCACCCACCTATTCCACTTGGGGCCCCACCATTGTTTCTTTCAGTTTTTTAGTTTCCTTAATCATAGCATAATTTACTTTTTTTATCAGTTTTTCGGGTCCTAAACTTCCGGAGCCATTTTGAGGCCCTAAACGATGTTTTTGGGCATCGCTTGTCCAGAAAATGTAGCCTATTTTGGACTTGAAATTTACTTTTAAGAGTTGTAGTCCTTGGATAGATCTTTCTAATGATGTATCATGTGCGTCAAACAGAGATAGTATGCCAAAGTTACGACCCTGGGAAATTGATGTACCAATTTACCCCGACGGGGCCCATATTTTGGAATTTCATCTCCTAGGGTTAGGTTTTTGGATGTTTATGGTTTTCCATTGTTTCTAAATAATATATAGGCCTTCAAGCCTCATTTTAACCCAGATTTCAGATTCTTGTAGCCACCACATCTCTTCTCAAAGATAAGCTACCAACACCCTAGCTAGTTTACTTCCATTTTGTCTGTAAACAAATTTTAGTCTTTGATATTAATGAAATGAAGTGTTATTTCTGTTGCATTTTTATATTTATGATTATATGTGTATTCTGTTGCGTTCCTACATAAATCCGGATTAAGCAGCCAACATGGGTTGATGCCATGGTTGAGTAGTATGACACCAATATCAGAAACAATGCATGGGAAGTTGTCCCAAGATCAGTGGGGAAGTTAGTGGTTGGATCCAGGTGGATCTACAAGGTGAAGCAAGCAGAAGATGGGAGTGTGGAGAAATACAAGGCTAGATTTGTGGCCAGGGGATTCTCATAGTTAGAGGGGATTGACTATGAGGAGAATTTTGCTCCAGTTGCAAGGTACTCATTGATTAGATCTATCCTTGCACTCTCAACGTAGATGGGGTGGAAGATACATCAGATGGATGTAAATACAACTATTCTCAATGGAGTTATTGAGGAAGAAGTGTACATTGAGTAAACAAAAGGTTTTGAGAACTTTGACAGGGAGTCACATGTGTGCAAACTCAAGAGAGAACTGTATGGGCTAAAGTAAACACCTCATGCTTGGTACACCAAGATTGATAGATATTTCACCGGGTTGGGCTTCATAAAGAGTGAAGCGGATGCAAACCTATATCATATTGTGGTTGATGGTAAGCTTTTGATTATTCTACTTTATGTTGATGATCTGATACTGAGAGGTGATGAGAAGCTAGTAACTTCTTGCAAAGAGGATCTTGAAAGAGAGTTTGAAATGAAGGACATGGGGATATTTCATTATTTCCTTGGCTTGGAAATGTGGCAAAGAGATGGGGAGATATTTGTATCTCAGGGAAAGTATGCCAAGGAGATTTTGAGGAAGTTCCACATGGAGGGAAAAAAACCCATGGAGACTCCTCTTGCAGGTAACTGGAGGAAGGAGAATGCCACTTCAGGTGAGGTAGTGGATGCTATTGTTTACAGGCAACTTGTGGGTTCACTTATGTATTTGGTGAACACACGACCAGACACATGCTACACAGTTAACCAACTTAGTCAAGCTATCGTTAAGCCTACCAAGCTATTTTGGAAGGTGGGGAAGCATGTGTTGAGATATCTCATGGGCACTACAAAGTATGGATTATGGTACATACAGACAAAGGGAGTAAATCTTCAAGGCTTAACCGATGCAGATTGGGCAAGTAGTCCATCAGAAATGAAGAGCACATTAGGGGGCATCTTCAGCATAGGATCAACAATAGTTTCTTGGTACAGGAAGAAGCAAATATCATATGCACACAGTTTAGCTGAGGTAGAGTACATGGCAGCTAGTAAGGCTGCATGTGAGGCCATTTGGATGAGGAAGATACTTGTTGGTTTGTTTGGTCATCAGATGGAGCCGATGGTGATACATTGTGATAACTAGAGTTGCATAAACTCTTGGTTAAACCATTATTCCATGACAGGTACAAGTATTTTGAAATCCAGTACCACCATCTTAGAGATTGTGTTCAGAGGCGAATTATGTTGTTGCAGTACAGTGCCATGGAGGATCATAATGTAGATATCTTGACGAAGGCACTTGCAAAGAGAAAATTTGAATACCACAGAGGTAGGATTGGGGTAGCATATAATCCCTTTATTTTTGAGAGGGAGTGTTGAAATTCAAAAAGAAATTGCACACACTAGTGTGGGATCTCAGGCCACACATGAGTGAGGGATTCTAGTGACACATTAGTGAGAAGGTGTGCAACCAATTTTTAAATAAATTGTAATCTTATCTCATAACAACTTGTAATAGTTAACTAAGTGTGATAGACTTATTTGGCTCAAGAATTTTGAGTTGAGGGTCAAAGGATAGGCATGTAGAGTGATTCTACTATTAATATGGTCCAATTGCAGTTGTAGCACTAGTGTGGTGTGAGTGGGATCAGTTAACTCACATTAATTGAGTTAAAATCAGTTTAACTATTTCCAATTGTTTGATGAGCTAGTGGAAGATCAAGTGTATTAAAATAGATTTAATTCACAAGTAGTGATCTACCAAGTAACTAATGATTCACTATTTATAGCTACATGCATGTCGATTCTGGTGGAGACCCAATTGAGACAAGGTTCAAGGCAAGTAAACTATCAGTTGTATTTTTAGAAAACTTCCCAGGTGTAATTATAAAGCCACAAGAAGCCTATGATGGATTGCGTAATCAAGGAAGGCTGAAATTCCTATTTAATAGGGGTTTATTTCTCTAGGGATTGCGTGAGAAATGCAGGCTGAGGGTAGGCTGAAAATTGGCTATGTGTTTGTCCAATTTTTCCTAAATCAATGTGAATCAATTGGTAGAGTGTATGAGGTTCTTGTGAGCACACATGCATTGTATTGTTTCATGATTCCTTGGTTGATTATACAATAAATATGGAGGGGTTTTGAGCAGTTGCTTTCCCTAGGAAAATCTTGTGTGTGCGATTAATTTACTTCTTTCTCTTACTTGTATGTGATTGAGCGATGGTGATTTATATTCCGTAAATATTGTAGAAGGATTCAATATATTTTTTTAGTACATTTCATGATCAGATTGAATCCATTGGTGTAATTTATACATCCAAGATGTCTGCATGAATAAAAAAACACCATGAGAATCCATGATATACAGTTCATAAAGAGAAAGCTAATTTGAATATGATAAATTACTTAGAGCATAATAAAACTAAGTACACGATAGCCTTTGAGCAGTGGGCACATGTTTTAGTGTTGGGAGAGAATATTAAGTTGAATGATGGTGCAACTGTGTAGTAGCACTATGAGAGAGAAAGGCTAGGATAAGATGAATACTTAACAAAAATCTTGATGGCATAGAAATGAGATAAATACTTTAATGTTGTCACTGTGTGGTGTTAATTCCAACGAGAATGCATTGGGGTGATCGAGGCAAGCCACTCATGCACTACAGTTAGTTGTTAAGGCCACCTAGGCATGTTGTTGCCCAAAATTACGACTTGATGTCAAGTGCATGCAGCGATCGATGATGCAGATTGGGAAAATCCAATAATTAATGCTATAAGGTTGCGTCTATAGTTGTTACTAACAATGATGTATCAGTTTGGAGAAAGTAGAAGGATCCCTTGGCAAAGATAGGATATACCCATTGCAAGGAGGCTTAAAGAAAAGGCCCCGACAGGGATGTCCCACTCTTACACAAGTGTGGTAATTATTGCCAAATAAGCTTAAATGAGATCAAAAAAATTTCTAAGTTAAAATATCCTCTCCTATAGAGTCAACACCGAGAAGTCAAATTAAATCAAAATATATCAAAGTCTCTCATAATTCTCTCCTATGACTTCTGATGTCTTCTATGGGGTATATGAGGATGCAAGGGGATTTATTCACTATGTCATTAGCACCGAAGGATTGGTAAAATATCAGATTGGTCATTACCAAGACCTCTTTAACTTCTGACTGTCGACCTCCAACATGGTGTATTATGGGAAATTCGGGAGAAAACATATGATACGTTGTCAGTGTTATAGAAATAGAGAAAATATGTTTTAATTAGATAAGAAAACTATGATTTCCGATCTATGATATAGAAGGAAACAAGGAAGGTGAAAACTATTCTGATGGGATAGTCTTAAGGCTAAGGAGCTCAAAATAGGGTATGCTTCATTAAGGTTCCTTCGCTAAAGGTATACGATCGATAATAATACATTCAACATAGGGGCACCAACCAAATCTTAATTTGGAAACATAGGGGGGATTTTTGGGAACAATACGATAACAATTGTCAAGGTCATGATTTCAAAAATGTTGCACTGAGTGACCCCACCCAAATTTTAATTTGGAAATACAAGGGGGTTTGTTGGGAACAAGAGGATAACAATTATCAAGGCCATGATTTAAGAAATTTTTCACTTTTAAGCTTGAGAAAAAAGGTCATACTTGGAGTACCAATTTTTGACTTGAGGGTTGATTTTAAGATTTGGGTTGTGACCATGTCAGATTTTAAAGTAATGGTTTCAAAGAGGAAACAATTTCAACCTCAAATATGTATTTTTTAATAAAAATAAAAGAAAAAGAGAGAGGTGCCACTAGTAACACATATATTTCACTTATGGGTTGATTTTAATGTTTTTAGCAACATTATTGTAGTTCACACTTCCTAACCTATTATCTTATATTAGGTTATCAAGCTACATGAGTGATTGAATTCTACGATTGATTACTATAATAATTATTAATATAAATATGAGGTATGGATATGCTATCTACATAGCCACACCTCGCACAGATACACTAGTATTCTATGATTAGTCTTAAGTTCGATTAATCGTTAACCTTGGATTAGTCTTAAGATCGATTAATAATTAATATTGGATTAGTGGTTAGTTAAATGATTAACCCCTTGTCAATATTAAAAAATAATTTATAATTTATAATTATTATAATTAATTTAATATCAAATTAATTAGGATTCTCATGAATCCATTTTGATTTCATTGACCCTTAAGTAAATATTAATATTATTATTATTTTTATGACCTAACATGAGAATCTTCCTCGAATTAATTTTTAAATAAGGCAATAGGTGAAGGATCGAATGGCCCATTATGGGAGGTTGGTTGCATTGATTCGAGGGGGGGATAAGTGCATGACACTAGAGGGAAAGGGGGGATTATTTTGAGAGCTTTGGGGAAAACTAGAGGGGGAAACAATAGGGGGTTTTGGTACTTGGGAGTGGAAGAGGTTTGGCTATCATAGGGAGGAATTTTTTTTGTTGGACACCAAATAAAAGTTGGTGCAGGGATCTCAAACACACTATAGATACAATTTAGGATTGGACTCAAAGGGCTAGAGAACCTGTGGAGGTTCCTTGTTATTAAAATTTTTACTGCAAAACATAACAATTATTGCTATTTAATGATAGGAATGATAAAAATTAACCAACAATAATAAAACATTAATCACAATATTTACCTTGGAAAAACCCCAACTCTAGGGAAAAACCCATCCCAATGGAATTCCATTAATATATTTGGCCAATGTATAAATTTAATAAAATTTTTCTACTACTGATGAATTCGAATTGAAAGCAAGAGATTAAAAAGTTTCTCTACTATTTTGTAGAATGAAAATCACAATTTAGAAACACATGTAATGACATGCAACAATCAAAATCGAAAAAACATAATGATTTACATGGGAACACAATTGGGAAAAACCCCTCCACTGCTTTTCATTAATCAGATGAGAATGATAAACTATTACAATGTCTTGCTTCAATCCTGAAGCATGCCCTGCACTGTAAAAATGTTCTCCTATTGATTCGGGCCTACTCTGGCCAACACTTAGCCAACTCAGGGCTCCAATTTCCTCCTATTTCCTTACGAAATTCAGGAGAAATTTTTCAGCTCCTAAATAAAAGGGAAATTCCCTATTTCCTAAGGCAAATCCAAAGGAATTGATCACATGCTTAATTGCAAATCATGTACACTCAAATATTATACAATTGATAATTACAATGTGCCTTTTCCTCCACTCCATCTTGGAAATTCAAATTCCATGCATGTGTAAGATATTTTTAGTTGATTGACTCGTTTAACTAAGAGATAATTGAGTTAAAAAAATTTCTACTACTCAGTTGACCTTCAACTAACTCACTAAGGACTTGAGCTTAGCTAACTGAGTTCAACTGAAAATAACTGAGTTAGATTGCTAAATTTTATCAATCACTACATGAAAAACTCTAATTTTAGCCTATAACTCGAATTTACTGATCTAACTAGTAAACACGACCATGTTACACAAGCTAACTTCCATCCAAGTCATCCTGTTGATGTGGAAAATAAAATTACTAAATTTGACTAAGACATAAGTCAAATAGTCAAATTTAGTCTTTCTTGCTACAATTTCTAACATTACCTCTTGAAAGAAAGGTATTTTGCACCACCCCTATCCTGCACCTGTGGAATTCAAATTTTCCTCTTGAAAATTCCTTTGTCAAAATATTTGCATACTGCTCCTTAGTTGGAATGGAATGTAGCATCATAATTATCCTAAGCACAAAATCCCGCAAGTGATAGTACCTGATATCAATGTGCTTGGAACTATCATGAAATATTAGATTCTTAGTGAGTTTAATACAACTTTGATTATCACAATAAATCACTATTAGATCCATCTTCTGACTGAAAATACCCACACCTATTTTCCTCATCCATATGGCCTCACATGCTGTTTGAATTGCAACCATTTATTCAACCTATACTGAGATGAGTGCCACAAACCTCTGTTTCCTACTATACAAGGAAATAGCGACAGACCAAACACTGAAGATAGTAACTGAAGTAATTTTCCTATTTGATGGACTCCCTGCCCAATCTGCATTAGTGAAGCCTTGGAGCTTCACTCCCTCTTATCAAACACATACATGGAATAAACAAGATATGAAGGATAATCATGAGATAGATTCTATTAACAAGATTTACATATAAATACAATTTCTTATGACCCTTTGTTTTCACATTCCAAGTGGTCTCTTGGACTCTAGTGTCTGTTCAACTTCCACACCATGACCCTTAGCAGGTTATGTGTCCAACATCCCCCCCTTAATCCGAAGGGGTATATACGAGTCCAAGAAGGGAGCTCTAATACAAAAATACAACAATGCATGAAAACACTAGGCTGAATGTGCTCTTTGAAATGATGGCATAAGGTGGGATAACTCAAGCTCTCAATTGGTGGTGGTTTAAGGATAACAACCAACACTGGAATGCTTAGTGCAGTTCCTAGAACTCTTCCAAATCTGGGTAGAAGATGAAGTCTTTTGTTAGAGGAAGTGATACACATTTTTGTGAAAATAGATACCTTTGGATCTCAACTTGGAATTCTTAGTGTGATTCCCACTAAGGAAGTGTCCCTAATTCTTTGAAAAGGGATACCATCAACCCAGAAAAGGGATGTATCAACTTGTAGAAAAAGGGAGAACCTCAATGTTGGGGCCTTTGTTTTGGACAAGAAATTTTTGGATTTGCGAAGAACCTGAAGTCAGGTTGTGGAGTGCAATCAAGGTAGGCAGGGAGTTGTCATGGTTGCAGATAACCTGAAGGCAGGTGGCAGAGCATAAACAAATGATGGCACAAATGGCAGAAATGAGAGACAATGAACAAGCAGTAGAAATCCCAGTGATGAAGAAGAATAGAAGGCAACATAGGGCAAGGGAACAACTGAGCGGAAAATGGGAAAATACTGACAGTGTTAGTCATTAGGAATAAATAAGCAGGGAAGAAGCAACTCCGAGGATAGTTAGTTAGAGAGAGACTAATAGCAGAGTAGAGCCTAGGGAGAGCTTCGCGAAGCCATATGTACTGAACTATGCTGTATTAGACTTTGCAGAGTATTTTTATACTATTTTTAGCCAAGTTAATGGAATCATACTGATGTTGTGCTACGTATTATGGATTAGTTGATGTTTGATTGATTATGGTGTATGTATGTCTATTTTAAAACTTTAATATGATACTCTGAATATATGTGATGAATGATAACTTACTTCTTAAAGTTGAGATATATGAATGTATTCTGTATGCACGTAAGAGACGACTTCCGTTAGTAATATTTCCTCGATGTCAATGATCTAGTCTCTAATCTCAGTAAGGCCACAACACGCCTCAGGTGAGACTCCTTGCTCCCTCGAGAAGGGTGAAAATACCGGTGTTGTCCTAGACTACAACAGAAACCTTGTTGGCCTCAAGCCTGAACTTGGGTCTTGCCCAAGGACCTGCTTTTTCACCAACACTCAACTTGAAAAGGGAAATCTCAACCTGTGGTGGTTTAAGGAAGGTCACCAAATAAAGGCATGCTGAGGGGCTTATTTGTCTCTGGCTACAAATTTAAATCCGAGTATGGATGTCTCTAATTGTAGGGTCAGGAAGAAGGTTCAGGTTGTGGCTCAGGCTCTCTTAATTTATCTTTGAAACTTGTAGATAACCATAAATTCCCCCCCTGTCAGTTACAAGTTTAGACGATGAAAAGATCTCAACTGCAAGAATTTTCAATACTCAAGAAAAAATCCCGTGGTATGAGTGAAATATATTCTTGGCTATTGAAGTCCATTGCCAAGAAGCGATCCATCCAAGGAGAATATTTTTTCTTGCAGGAGGCTTGTTTTTGAAGCATATGTTTGAATGATGATTGCGCTAACCATAATTATAACATGGATGAATATCAAAACAATGATCTTTCACATGGCCAACTCTGTCACAATGTTGGCATTTGACAACTTTTGGATGTTGTGGAAGAGGAGCAAGTGAAGATGAGTTGTATTAAATAAATCCAACACTCTAAAATTTGATGGGATTGGAATAGTCTGGAATATGAAAGGGAACCTCATTGTCATATCCAAGACCAATTTTGTGTTTATTTCTAACACGATCTTCCCAAGGTCCGATGATGGGCTTGGGAAGTGTACTCTAATTTTCTACATCTTTGTGCACATTTACTCCTGAAATGGGTATTGCATCTGAATCAACCTCAATATAATTGATTTTATCAATCTAAAAAAGTGGATTATTTTGAACAAAAAAAAGTTCAGAATGATGAGTATGCTATTGTAGCTCCTCTTGTTGTAGCTAAGATTCAAGCTTAAGAAAAAAATAAATTTTCTTGTGCATTTTTTAGATAGAGTCTAATGTTAGCAAGAGAGGATTTGTGGATTTTCACTGTGTTATTAGTAGTAGACTGCATCAAAGTTTTAAAAAACTCTAATACTTAATAAAATTTGGCCATTTTCTCCAATTCAAGTAAATGAATGGTGTGAGGAAAAATGCAGAATAATGACAACAAAATAGGAAACATGGTGTAACCAAGGAAGAATGTCTCCCTTACTTCTTTTTCAAATTTTCCCTAGCAAAAAACTCCCTTTTTTTAAAAGTAAATTTAAGTACTTGAATTCCATGGCAAGAAATACTTAGTCGCTTGCTTCTGTTTATCAAAAAAATAGAGTCAATTGTAGTGCTGTACTATTTTCCCCTCATTTATAATTTAATGTCCTTCGATTCCGGACTAGGCTTCGTGGAGTGGAATGCTTATGTTGTTTTATTTACCAAATTGAAATTATTTCAACAAAAATTGTTGTACCAATAGTTTATCGTGTGAAAGCACACAACATATTAATTGCTATGTGGAGGCACCATTACACATGCACGGGGGCTCAAGTTTCTACTCTATGTAGCAGCAATCATTGTTATTCATAAAAAACTGGAGAGCCCTTCAAACTTTGTCACTGTTATTTTCGGTTTCAATTCCCATTGAATATACTAATGGAGTTTTGTGCCTTCGAATCTATAACCAAGCATGTTGTAATTTCTTCGAATCATGGATCTAAAACCTCCATGGATCTCTTATCCTTCAAAGTGTGCTAAATACCAGAAGTCAATGGATCGACTTCGACCAGGAAAATGTATAATTCTTCATCCTCTAACTAAAAAAAATCATACAAATACTCCAAAGTGATAAGAAGAGCGATAAATAATAATGAAACTCACAAAGAAACTGATTTTTCGACGAGGCGCCAAATAAATTCACTTGCAGGTCCTAATTTGGTAAAATATGATGATTCATATACTGTTGATGCAGTGTATGATATCACTTAGAACTCCATACTTGGAAACAAAATGGAATCAAACGTAAGACCTGGCAACTATTCTCAAAATATTTGGGATTCAAGCGCTAACCCTTGATCCAGCTATGATGCCATGATTTTGTAGTTTTAAAAATGTCGAGCCTTGTCCAAAATCAAACCACTCATACCACATGATTTGTTCTCGTGTACCACTCATACCACTGATACCACTGATAACATCAATTACGTCCTCTTCCTACGTTAAGATGTAGGAGATCCCACATGCTCCTGTGCATCTTGCACCAATATGTTAGCTTCTATGGTTCTCTTCCTCCCCTCTCTGGAATATTTTGGTTGAGTGGGTGCCTCCACTCGACCTCCTGTCTACTTCTACACTTGTGGCTGCTCTACAACATCCTGAAGCTCTGCATGAGGCTCCTTCTTAGGAACTAGGAGCTCCTCCTTTGGTGGGATACTGAACTCTTTCACTATAGAGCATCTCAAAGCCTTATCCTCATCAAATTTGACATCTCTCCTCACTATTGTAACCCTAAGTAAGAAAAAATACACTTGGTAATTATGTGGTGTGTCTGTTCATCCTACAGAGACTCCCATATTAGTTGTAGGCTCAATTTTCTTCCTCCTATCCTTGGAGACATGACAATACATAATATCTCCAAAAATTTGAAAATGAGATACATTTGGCTTCCTTCCAGAGAGAGCTTCGTCAGGCGTAATCATGCCAAGTATTCTATGAGGGCTCGAGTTATACAAATAAAATGTGGTGTTGCATGCTTCTTCCCATATATGTAATGAAAACCCCTGATCATGCAACATGGATCTTGTTGCTCTCACTATGCTTCTATTTTTCCTTTCAATCACCCCATTTTGCTATGGGTTATGGGGTGCTATCAGTTCTCTCCTAATCCCCTCTATGTCACAAAATTTGTTGAAGTTATCCTCCATTGTCACTTCTCAGGGTTTTCAATTTCTGACTGGTCTCCTTTTCAACCAATTCTTTGAATTCAACAAATTTAGAGAAAACTTCATCCTTCTTATGCATGAAGAAGATCCAATTTTTTTTACAAAATTCATAAAAAAAATCCACATATTATTTGGGTTTTGTTGAAGAAGTTTTAGAAAATGGCCCATATACATAAGAGTGGACTCGCTCCAAGATTTCTCTTACTCTTCTATATCAGTGATGGAAGGTGGATTTGATAGATTTACCCAATGTGCATCCCTTGCAGACATCATGCTGGTCAAGGGCGCATTTCAGGATACCTATGGTAATATGCTTCATGATCTTTAAGGCCCCATGGTGTAAGTGTCCTATGCACCTGTGCAAGGGTTCTCCAACATATTGAATTTGCAGCTTCTCTGCCTTGCTACTTTTTGTAATGCAAGCTTCCACATTAATTTTGTAGATATTTTTCACACTAACTCCAATCTCTTTCACTTGCCTCATAGCTGCATGTCTTACAATGGTTTTTCCATTACTGAAAAAAAACATCATAAACTATATCCTCCAATACAACTACAAATATCAAGTTCTTCTTCAGCCCAAGTACATACATGGTATCTTTCAGATGAATATGGGAGCCTGACTCCCTCTTAAAGGTTACAATTCCAATTCCTTTGGTACTGTACTACCCATCATCCCCAAGTTCTATGTGCATATGGAGATCCTTCTCCTCTAGGCTGCTGAAGAATTCTTTGCATCTTGTTATATAGAATGAGGCACCTGAATCTAGCCATAACACACACTCCCCATTACAATGATTCCTATGCATGAAATCAAGGTGAACTTTATTTCAAATTATGTGGCAAGTGCTTCACCTGTTGCTCCACCTGAAGGATTCTTGTTAGATTTCTTATGAAGACACTTTTTTGCATAGATCCCATATTCATGGTAGTGAATAGATTTTATCTTGCTTAGGTCCTTCTTCTTGCCATTGTTCTAGTTGTACGTTGGCTTGCTTTGGGTCTTCTTGCCATTAGCTTTCTTGTACTTCCCAACCAAGGAAACATTCTTTTCCTCCTCAACTTTGGATGTTACTCCATCTCTAGTATTCCTTCAAATTTCTTCCTACACCAAATTAGACCAAAGTATATCCCAATTTGGAAAATTTTCCCTTCCATTTACAGAGATCTGGTAGTCATGCCAAGATTTCATAAGGCCTAGGAGAGCTAGGCTCAATAGCTCTAAAGAGGACACATTTTCTCCTTCTCCTCCAAGTTCATCTTGAACTTGAGTGAATCTAGAGAGGTAATGTGGAATGGTTTCATTTTTCTGCAATCAAATCTTTCTCAGCTTGGTCCTCAATGCCAATTTCCTGACATCACTGCTATTTTCGAATAAATCAGTGAGGGTATTCCACATAGAAAATGGAGTTTATATTCCATGTAAATTTGAGACTATGTGGTCTCTCACACCTTGCAGGATGATCCTCCTCGCTTTTGCCGTATATTTCTTCCAATAGGCTAAATATTTTGCATCCGATGCTGCTAGTTTTGGAATGTCAAATTTGGTTGATCAGGTGCTCAAAATTATGCTAAAAAATGAAAGTTTTTGGAATGGCGTGGAATCGTCGCTTGCATAGATCTTAGTGTTTTGAATATGGCGCAACTTGTTTTGTGGAAAACCAACACTATATGCTCCCAGAAACACGTTCTGTTTACTTTGTCAAACATAAAATTTTTTGAAAAAAAAAGGGACAGTCCAGTCAACATTCTGTACTGCTAACTAGGCATCACCATGTGGCAGGTTGACCTGGTCAATAGTTTTCCTCTCACGTATGATATTGTGCAAAGTGGCATGCTTTTATTGGGTTGAATGGTGTGTTTTGATTGTTATTGGGTGGCCAACCATAGGTTGCCACGTGGCCCAAACAGGGGCCTCTATGTGGCAGCGTAAGGGCCACCAAAATTGGGTCAAGGTCTGAGTGGATTGGTTAGGGGTCTAACCCGCGACCTCCAAGAAATGAGCAGAGAGACTTTTCCACCACGCCATATCATTAATTCTTAATATATTGTGGTTGCCATATAGTTTTGTTTCAACATTTTTTTCACAATGGGGTGGGGGCTGGGGTCTAGCCCCAACCCTCGACACCGTCTGGGGATGGGACCATGGGTAGGAGGCTGGCCCCATGCCCCCTCCCCCACTAACCATAACCATAACATTTAAATTCCGACCGCCATATGTGGCCAACAAGATGAAGACCGCGGGTTAGCCAAACCGAGCAGATTTTTTATATAGAAAAAAATTATTAAACCACATGCGTTATGGTTTGGAATTCGACATTAAGGCATTATAGGAAAAATTAACGCACCGAAAAATTCACCTGGAATTTGGGCAATTTGGTGCTCAGTTAGTGGATTTGGGGGCAAAATTGTAGGATGGTGCCAAATTTGGTGGAGTTTGTGGTGCAGTTAGTGCCAAATCTTGGGGAAGTCATAACTTAGTTTTTGACCGAATTCGAAGAAGAAAGAGGATACACATGCATTTTTTGGAATTCTGGAGCGATTGGAACATGTTTCAAATTTTTTTGAGCATTTTAAACATATGCAATCACACTTTTGAGCATAAGAGAAGAGGGCCAAGCCATTGGAAGTTGGACCAAGGAGACGTAGCCCAGGCGGGGTGAACTCCTTCATCATGTGCTTTTGTGTTATTTTTTATGGTTATGTTCATGTATGTTAGATGCTCATGTTTAGTGTTTTTTTCATGTTAATTTTCTGAATAAATTAACATAAAAACACATAAAATCTCATGGTTAACTTGAAATTTACCTCATAATAATCAAGCACTTTGTTTATATTCTGAATTGGAATTTAGCACAACAAACACTAATTTTTCCATTCAGATCAAGCTGGTATTAGGGCACTAGGTTTACTTATGCAAGGAAGATTTAATTGTTATGAAAGTGTTTGAATTCTTACAAGGTTCAATCTTAAGAGAGGAGAAGGAAAGCTTGTCGGTGAAGGTTCTCAAGTTGGAGCAAGGAGAAGGAGGGCACATTTTCCACAATATACACCACAAGATTCACCTCCAATTATAGTAGAAGCTTCAGTAAGCATGTCTCATGAAGGAGGAAATGGTAACATGACAGAGGACGAGAAGGCTTTTAGGACAGATTTCTTTGATATGACAAAGATGGTGAAGGCCGTATATGAAGAGAGGAATACAAGGTTGCAAGGTGAAAGCTTTAGTCCTCCAAGAGGAGAGGGTTCTCCAGGAGGAGTAGGTAATGGAAATGGTGATAAATCACCATCTACTCCACCATCATCCTCACCGCCATATTCACCTTCATATTCATCCTCTTACACTACTACAACCCTTACTCATACTCATCAACATACCTAGAAAGGAATTGGTAAGCAACCCTTTTTAAAACTTGATATTAAATTTGAGATTCCTATGTATAATGGTGAAGTGAATGCAAAGAATCTTGAAAATTGGGTTCGTCAGTGGGAGATATACTGCATGATTCAAAACCTTCAATATGATGATACAAAGATTCAACTAGCTTCCTTGAGACTGGAGAGTGCAGCGCTAGTATGGTGGGAAACCAAGACACAATATGAGATCAAAAAACATGGTAAGATCTCAATCTCTTGGTATAATTTCATTATTGCAATTAAAATTCAATTTTAACCTCTAGAATATATGCAGAAAGCCATCATGAATTGGCAAAACTTTAGACAACTTAAAGTTCAAAGTCTGCAAGATTACACCCAAGAATTTAGAAGAAGAGCTCTTATGTTAGGTGTTGATTTGAATTCAAAAGACACGTTGCTGAAGTATATAGGGGGTTTACATAACTACCTAAGGCATATTATCCTTATGTTCAATCCCACTAGTCTATATGAGGTTTGTGTGCAAGCCACTCACCTTCAGGCAAGAGGGAAAAATATTCCAGAAGAGGGTAAAAAGAAGCCATTTAAGGGTGGAGATAAACGAAAGGGTTTCAAAGGAAAAAGGAAATAAAAATGCATCCATTAAAAATAAAGGAGAGAAAAGGACATGCAAACATTCTTCCAAAGAGGGTCACGATGAGGACCATTGTTGGAAGCTTCATCTAGAGATGAGGCCCAAGAAATTCAACAAGGGAAAAAAAAAAATAGTTGCAACCACTCAACAGGATTTGGGATCCAATTCAGGTGATGAAAATAAAATTACAGCCATGGGTATGAAAGGAAAATAATCCATTGTTAGCACTAGTTCATCAAATTTCCACACTAGTACTACGAATTAAGAAACAAGGATTGAATTATTTCATGTGAGGGTTATTTCAAAACATACAAAAATTGACACATTATTTGTAGTGGGTCTCAAGCCAATTTGATATATGAAGACTTAGTCAAGAAAATTAATCTTGAAACCATTCCACATCAAAAACCATATCCATTGGGTTGGATATGCAAGAACACAACTTTACAGGTTACAAGATAGTGTATTCTTCGGTTTGAAATCACAACAAACTTCATTGACGAAGTTGAATTAGATGTTGTACTGCTTGATATTTCAGGAATTATTTGGCTAGTCCTTACCTCTATGATAGAAAAGCCATCTTATATCGCTATGGAAACAAGTACCACTTGTTCAAATATGGTGTTGAGTTTTTTGTGAGAGCTCATTGCAAGAAACTAAATATTTCATTAGTTAATGCAAGGAAAATGAAAAGACTAGTGAATTCAAGCAATAATTTTGTGCCTCTTATGACTAAACCAAAGAATGATGTTGATTATGAAGCACTACATGGTTGTGATCCAAATTTGAAATCTGATTTGATTGAAGTGGTTCATCAAAATAATGAGATATTTTAGGAATCGAAGGGATTACCTCCAAAGAGGGGAATCCAACATCAAATACAGTTGTAGCAAGATTGTCCTCTTCCTAACATTGGCATGTATAGGATGTCGGTGATGGAGAGTGATTAAATAAAAAATAAAATTCAAGAGTTGTTGCACAAAGGGATCATCCGACCATGTACTTCGCCATGCAGGTCACCTATTGTGTTGTTGCCAAAGAAGGATGGAACATGGCGCATGTGTGTAAATTTCCATGCATTGAAAAAATTACAGTAAAGAACCATTGTCCACATCCTAGAATAGATGATTTATTTGATCAATTGAAATATGAAAAGTATTTTACTAAGTTGTACTTAAGGAGTGGTTACCATCAAATTAGAATTGCTGAAGGTGACATTTGGAAGACAACATTCAAAACAAAGCAAGGTTTGTTTGAATGGCTTGTTATGCATTTTGGTTTATGTAATGATCCTGCTACCTTAATGCATGTGATGAATGATGTGTTGAGGCCATTTCTTGATGGGTTTGTCATAGTCTACTTAGATGATATCTTGATTTTCAGTAAATCACTTGATGAACATGTCATGCATGTAATAAAAGTACTTGATGTCTTAAGGAAATAAAAATTGTTTTTAAGATGTCAAAATGCGAGTTTGGTAAAAATGATTTGGTGTACTTGGGGCATATTATTGGAGGAGGTGCATTAGGGGAATTTTGAGGTCTAAAATGGGCCTCCTAAGGAAATAATAAAATAATAGCTACACCAATAAAATAATATTTATGAATTTGCAATTCACTTTTTGCACCACAATCCATGTAACCATAGTTAAATTCAATTCAAACGTTGTACCAAAATAAAATTAATAAAAAAATTGTATTGATGTGACTATAAATAAGAATGATATTTTCAAGAAAAAATCATTATCATTGAAAAACTAATGCATTTTTCCTTTGTACTTAAATAACTTAAAATAAAATATAAATATAAATTTATAAATTCTTAATTATATTATATGCTATTAATTAAAATTTATATTATTTAAATTGTATAATAACATATAATTAATATACTATATAAAAATAATATAATATAATATAATAAATGTATAGGGATATGCATTGTTTCTTTCAAGAAATATTAATATATTTTTGTTCAAAAAGTGTGAAAGGACATTTATTATGAGTACTTTATTTTGTTTTTAAAAGTACTTAGAGAACTACCATGGTTAACCATGAGTTTTTGTCTACCATTGAGAATGTGACAAGTAAGTACTTTTAACTCAAGAAATGACACCTCAACCATTAGGGATGATGTCATCCCCTAAAATGTGATTGGTTCTCACAAAGTGAATTTTGATTGTACATTTTCGTTAGGAGGCCCATTTTAGACCTCAAAATTCCCCTAATGAGTTGAAGATAGACCCCTCTAAGTTTGAGGTCATTGTGAATTAGACATCGACCAAGATAATCACTGAGGTAAGAAGTTTTTTGGGAGCAACCAAATATTGGAGGAAGTTTATTGCTAATTTCTCTTCTATCATAGCTCCATTGCATGGATTGAATAGTGTGAAAAAGGTCTTCCAATAGGGAGGCAAGAAGCAAAAATCATTCGAGGCTTTGAAAGAGAAGATCAGATTCAACTCCAGTACTTTCACTACTGGAGTTGAGACAAACCTTTGAGATTCAAATTGATGCAAGTGACTATGCCATGGGTGCAGTCCTTATGCAACATGGTAAGCCCATTTCATTTCATTCAAAAACTTTCAATGGTGCAGTGATTAAATATCCTACTTATGAAAAGGAGATTTATGCGTTGGTTCAAAGTGTGAAAAAATGGAAACACTACTTGATGGGAAAGGAAACCATCATACACACCAACCACCAACCATTGCAATACTTTCAATCACAAACTAAGTTGCAACAATCAAGGAACTTTCGATGGATCAGTTTCCTACAACAATTCCACTTGGTCATCAGGTATAAGAAAGGTATATACAACAAGGTTGATGATATTATTTCTAGGCCTATTGTTAGTGCAACTACTTTACTCAAGCATAATTCTATTTTACATGAAAGTTATGTTGAGAAATATGCATTTGCTAATGAATTTCAAGATGTTTATGCAAACTTGAGTCAAGGCAACCAAGTAGAAGAATTGGATTACCATGTACATAATAACTTGTTGTATCATTTGGGCAAGCTTTGTATTCCATAAGAGGACTAGAGAGTGAATTTCATAAGGGAAGCCCACACTTCTCTTATTGCTGTACATTTTGGTGTAAGAAAAACAACCTCACATCTTTAGAGGTATTGTTATTGGCCTCATATGCTTGCAAGTGTGTCACGTTTCATTAAAGGTTGTTCATTGTGTGCAGTCAGTAAGCCTAGTAATAGGAATTTAGGATTGTACACACCAATTCCCGTACCTTCACGTCCATGGGAGAGTGTTTCTATGGATTTGGAAGGAGGTCTTCCATTGTCAAAAAAAGGTCATGATTATTTGTATGTATTTGCGGATAGGTTCAAAAAGATGTGTATATTAATTCCATGTAAAAAGAAAATCATAGATGAACAGACAACTCACTTATTCTTTTAGCATGTTTGGGTTCATTTTAGATTTCCCACATCCATTGTTAGTGATCGAGATTCTCGATTTGCTGGGAATTTTTGGTCAAGTTTGTGGGAATTGATGGATACCAAGTTGAAAAAGAGTACAAATTTTCATCCACAAACAGATGGTCAAACCGAGGTGGTCAATTGAAAAATTATAGATCTTCTTCGAGGATATTGCAACATGCATCCTAAGTTGTGAGATGAAAACTTGCAATGCATTTAGCATGCTTACAACTGTGCAAAACACTCCTCTACACAAACATCGCCATTTAAGGAATGTCTTGGATACTTGCCTAGATCGCCATTGGATTTCATTTTTGGGAAGGATGTTTCTATTGATGGTCATACCGGCATAGACAAAGCCAATAATTTCATAGAACAAATTCAATTGATACATCAAATAGTTCAAGATCAACTTGAAAAGAGCCAAAGCAAGTAAAAATAAAGGCAAAACAAGAATCATGTAGATCACAAGTTCCAAGTTGGTGACGAAGTTTGGCTTCAAATTAGGAAAGAGAGGCTTCAAGGGGAAGGTAAAAAAATGAAACCAATTCGTTATGGTCCTTTCATAATTTTGGAAAAGATTGGTGACAATGCCTTCAAGTTAGATTTGCCTTGATACATGAAAATTTACTCTATTGTTAATGTTGAGAATTTGACGTTGTATGAGCCTCCTTTGATTGAAGATCAAGG
This sequence comes from Pinus albicaulis, assembly GCA_034641835.2. Lineage (NCBI taxonomy): Eukaryota > Viridiplantae > Streptophyta > Pinopsida > Pinales > Pinaceae > Pinus > Pinus albicaulis. The sequence continues at coordinate 109,311,326 of CM076577.1, read as the reverse complement.
AGAAAATGTTTAGATTCCATCTATTGAAGGCTTTTCTCTAGAATACCTTGATGAGCTTCAGCAAGACAACATTCTTGATAGAATAATAAGGGCATCAAAATGAGGGAGTGTAGGCTACCTTCGTGTGGGGCTGCTCAAAGGAAAAAATCCAAGCAAGGCCAAATGGATCGAGATTGGAAAGATGAGGGAACTGTACCTCATTTTTTGAACAACTGAAAGTGATATTTTGGGGTCCAAAAGCTTCCAGTGGGAAGGAGTGATCAAGTGCTAGAAATTATGCTCAATAATGATTTTTTTCAGAATGGTGTGTGAACACAGTGACTGCGTAGATCTCATCGTTCTGAATTCAATGCAACTCGTTTCGTGGAAAACTGACAGTGTATGCTCCCAGAAACACGTTCTATCCACTTTGTTAAACATGCAAATTTTTGAAAAAAAAAGTATAGGGACAGTCTAGTTAGCAAACCATACTACTAACTTGGCATGCCCATGTGGCAGGTTGAATTGGTTAATGATTTTCCTCCGACGTATGATATTGTTCCTAGTGGCACATTTTTATTGTGTTGAATGGTGTGCTTTTATTGGTTATTGTGTGGCTAACCACATGCTACCACATGGCACAACCAGGGGATGCCACATGGCAGCCCAAGGGACACCAAAATTGGGTCAAGGTCTGAATAGAGTAGGCGGGGGTCAAACCCACGACTTCCAAGAAACGAGTAGAGAGAATTTTTCCACCGCGCCATACCATTGATTCTTAATATATTATGGTTTCCATATAGTTTTGTTTCAACATGTTTTGCGCAATGGGGGTGGGGGTCGAGGTCTAGCCCCAACCCTGGTCACCGCCTAGGGGCGGGACGATGGACAAGAGGCTAGCCCCGTGCCCCCAACCCACTAACCATAACCATAACATTTAAATTCCAACCTCAATATGTGGTCACCAAGACGAAGACCACAGGTTAGCCAAACTGCGCGGATCATTCATATAATTTTTTTTATTAAACCATATGCATTATGGTTTGGAATTCGACATTAAGGCGTTATCAGAAAAATTAACGTGCCAACAAATTCGCCTAGAATTTGGGCAATTTGGCGCTCAATTAGCAGATTTGGGGGCGAAATTGTAGGATGGTGTCAGATTTGGTGGAGTTTGTGGTGTAGTTAGTGCCAAAACTAGGGGAAGTCATAACTTACTCAGTTTTTGACCAAATTCGAAGTAGAAAGAGGCTACACAAGAATTTTTGGGCATTCAGGAGCCATTGGAACATTTTTCAGAGCTATTTGAGCATTGTAAACATATGTAATCACACTTTTGAGCATAACAGAAGAGGGTCAAGCCATTGGAAGCTGGACCAAGGAGACGTAGCCCAGGCAGGGTGATATCCTTCATCATGTGTTGTTGTGTTTCTGTTTATGGTGATATTCATGTTTTTTAGATGTTTTTATTCAGTGTTTTTTATATGTTAATTTTCTTAAGAAATTCACATAAAAACACACAAAAACTCATGGTTAAATCGCAATTTACCGCATAATCCTAAGCACTTTGTTTATATTCTCAATTGGAATTTAGCACAAAAAACACTAATTTTCCCATTCAGATCATTGGTGTACTCTAACACTCCATTATAATTAAATACAACTCCCGCCTATCCTTCCAAGCTATGAAATTCAACGTTCCGTCTAGGGCATACTCCAATCTCAACCCGTTGAAATAAATTTTCCCACACAGAAGAAAACTGCTTCACTGAATCTGCAAATTAAAATTTCTGAAGGTGAAGATCTATTAACTTGTTTCTATTGTGATTTCAACTTTGATACCATGTAGAAATTCAATAGAAATTTTCTACTACTGATGAATTCTAATTGAAAACAAGAGATTACAAAATTTCCTCTAATATTATGCTGAATGGAAATCACAATTTATAAACACATGCAATGACATGCAACCATCAAAACCACAAGAACACAATGATTTACAAGGGAACCCAACTAGGAAAAATCCCTCTGCTTCTTTTCATTAATAGTATGAGAATAAGAAACTATTACAATGTCTTGATTCAATCTTGAAGCACACCCTACACTATAAACCTATTCTCCTGCTGACTCTCTTTCTCTAGCCAACACTTAGGAAATTCAAGGCTCCAAATTCCTCCTATTTCCTTGCACGATTAAGGATAAATTGAGCTCATAAATAATAGAGAAATTCCCTATTTCCTCGAGAAAATCCCAAGGAATTTCTCACCTGCTTAATTTCCAAGCTTGTACAGTCAACTAGTATACAATTAATGATTAAAATGTGCATTTTCCTCCACTCCAGATACACAATTCAAATTCCATGCATGTCTAGGCTATTTTTAGCTAATTGACTAGTTTAACTAAGAGATCACTGAGTTAACAACAATTATACTACTCAAATGACCTTCAACTGACTCAACCAAAGACTTGAGATCAATTAACTGAGTTAGATTTTTAAATTTTAGCAATCACTACATGCAAAACTCTAATTCTAGATTATAACTCGAATTTACTGAGAAAAATAGTTGACAAGGCCATGTCACACAAGTTCACTGCCATCCATGTCATCCCGCTGATGTGGAAAATCAAATTACTAAAAAGGCACAAGTCAAATTTAACCTTTCTTTCTATCATTTCTAACAACCAAAACTCTATCAAAGCCTGCAAAGAGAGCCTTCACTACTCACATCCCTGGCATTATTACAATGAATTCCTACCAAAATTTTAAAGGCTCCATCACATGAATACCACGGGAAAATTACCATGGGCATCCAAAAAGCCATAGGCCCAAAACCACTATTGTTAGCCCCATCGACTTAGACTCTGTCTTCAAGTCAATTTTACCTAACACTTGGGCTAGAAAGTCGAATAGACTTTCCTAGTTGCAAGTGTGGCATATTCGCTCGGGTGGTCCCAGAAGGAGCATTGCAACTTAGCCATTGTAATCAAATATTCTTCTTATTTTTTGGCAAGTTATATAAATTTCCCATAAATATATTTCTAATATATATATATTTTTTAATATGAAGTTATCAATTATATTGTGTTTTAAGATATGTTTTAAAAAAAAAATATGTTGTGAAATTATGTGGAAATTTATTTATGGTTTGAGGACCTTAGAATGGGTCCTTACATGTGGTATTTGAGCCCAACTTCAAATTTGGACCCTAAAACCCACCATAACATCCTTAATCCATACATGTAGGAAGTTTATACACCAAAATGAGGGTTAGATGAGCTATATGAATATCAAAAGCATAAGTAAAAAAATTCTTTTTAACCCCCCCAACTTTGAATGTAAGAACAAGTATATGATGACGCAAGGTGAACACTAAAAAACTCCATGTGGTGATTTTAGGAAGTGGGAATTACACATCTTATCTAAAAAGAAACAAGATAAAAGCGTTGAAGATTCACATATAAACATATATATGTGAATAAGAACTAAAAAAATAAACTCACGAAGCTCACCGTAGAAATTAATTTACTGTCAAAAGTGATTCACACACTATGATGTTGAAGAGTGGGATTTGAACCCATGGCCTTCAAAGAATAACCTTAACCTTGTGCCTTATACCACTTTCAATGAAATTGCTACATTCCATAAGCCACACATAATTTTTAGAGACACCAATGCATTCCATAAGCCATACTAATATCTTACAAGGACCTTATTTTAAGGTTTTCAATTTAGACCTTCCTACTGTAAAGTCAAATTTGTTCACAATCAGAAATAACATTAACAAAAGATATCATTTGTACCTCCATCTTACAATTTAAAGCTTCACAAGTATAGACAACTTGAGAATTTATTCCCAAGTTGATCCTTTGTGTTTTATTTCCCTTCACCAATGTAGTTTAAAATGCCTTGACAATACCATTGTTTAGTTAACATCTCACCAAAATCACACCATTGAAATGCAAATATTTCACTTACAAAGTTACAAATTTTTCATGTCATTTTTGTAGTATTATGAAGCTTCATGCTTGACATGCAATTTATAGAAGTTTTCAAGGAAATCATGCAATACAATGAAAGTGTATCCAAAAGGGAAAGAGGAGAAGGAAAATGTTGGAAATGACATTAAAAAATGAACGCACTCATAACTTGGATTTGGATTTCCTTTCACCACCTTTTTCCCATGCTTATGCCATGCTTACGCCATCGGTATCCATCATCAAGGATGTTGATTTCACTGGTTGTTTCCACCACTACATGTGGTTCGTGAATAGCTCTAGATGTTGCAATAATTTATACTATATTATTCTCTTCATGTGTTTTGATTATATTAATTGTTATTTAAATCACCTATCAATGAATTTTTATCATTTGAATCTTCCATATCATCATCACTTGCTATAATTGATGACAATTCTGGAGTATCGAGTGAACCTAAATGGATAGAGATTTGAAGTTGGTTTATTGATGATGGATCTTAAAGATAAGTTACAACAAAAGTTGATGAACACCTATCCAAAATTTCATTTATCGTTGTCTTAAATAAATTTGCAAAATATTTATCTTTCAAGAGACCAAGTTCTATGTTTCTCCATGTATTCCCACCTTCAACTTTGGTATTAGCTTAAGTAATTTCTGCCTCTTCCTGAATCATTGAATGTACGACTTATGAGGACATTTATAATCAATTTGAAAGTGGTTTAAAGGTGGAAAATTTGAGTACGCTGTTCGAGGAGGAAAGGATTCACAAAACTAAGAATTTCTTGATCAGAATTCACAGCAAAAGAACTGTTCTAGAGGGAAACTTGAGAGTGTGGTGTCTTGTATGATGTGGAATGTGGGTCCCTTAGACCGTTGGGTCTCGTGGACGTTATTAAAATATATCATATCATATCATATCATATGAGAATATCGAACTGCATACTGACTGTTGGCTTGAGGGGTCCTGACCCAGGTTTAGATTTATTGTGCAACCAACAAACCCTCAAACTACTGGCCCTTTCGGTAATGACCTGCTTGCGTAGATCAAAGTCTCACTCGAAGCAGTATGGAGTGGTGTTGGAACTAGGTTTCTGCACCTTGAGGAAGAAATTGATGTGGAGGCCCTAAACAGGATTATAACAAAACTTAAGCAGGCGTGCGTATACATAGATCAACAATAATCAGATCAAACTCATCGCAGATGTAAATAGATAACATGATCAGATCTTCACAGATTACTCCAACAAATAGAGTGTATATTCTTGTACAATAACTTAAACAGATCTATTAATATATGATACACTTAACCATAAATTGATATTCATGCATGAAGTATAAGACCTATTTGCGCAAATGCATTTGATAATAAACACAAGTAAAGAGATAATAGACATAATTAGATTTGCAGTAGTGAGATAACTAAGATATCAAACACATAACACATTTGGTTCTGCCAAAACAATTTTTGTACTATTGGTCTAATAACTCAATACATTTAGACATCCCTTACAATTAACCTTCCGTTCACATAGCCAGCGGAGTCTACACATAGCCAGGGCTAGGTATCCATGCACATAGCCAGTAGGTGCCTTTCTACCCAATCCCAGACTTAGACTAAAATCCTTAGAAAATTTTATCACATAAGCATGAGATTATTAATTATTACTGAACTATCTTACTAGACTCAATCTATCTATATTTATATCCGTTCAGCACACAAATACTATTGTCTAAAACCATGGTTTGAGGCCCACATTTTTCCCTTAAAACCCATTTACATAAAATAGGGACTTTGAACTGACCCAAAGCCCCTTTGACTCTTCCATGTAGTGTGCATAACCAAAAATAAAAAACTTGATAAAAAATCACCCGAGGGGACCCCACTCCAACAGGTCCCCAACACAAACTCATTACTTGTCCAAAGTCACTGTGGGGTGGGATCCATCATTTTTTATTTGAGCACGAAAACAAAGGTCTTCAGTGGAAAAACCACCTCAACTCTCTATGTATCAACTCCCTGCGCTTGATGCACAAAATTCTCCATGGTTGGTCCTTCAACTACCAGTTCAATGCTTCGTTGGGTCTGCTGAAGGGTCTTCAATGCTCCATCTAATGTCCACGATAACTACATAGCCTCCTCAATCCACAACTGCATCCTTGACTGCAGCAATTTCTCTCTGTGACGTAGTTCCTCGATCACTGTCTGAACAAGCCGACCCTCTTGTAGGTGGTCAAGGAACTGCGCAATCACTAAGGTAGGCACCACCATCTTGATGTCTGAAATTTGCTACTCCTTGACGCGCAACTCGTTGCGTAGCTACTGCACCATCGGGTCGTTTTGAACCGAAGTCCAGACACCCATGGCCTCATCCAATAGTAGGCCACATTCTGTGACTGCGTCGATGATACTATCTGTTGTTGTCTTCACTTCTGCAACTCACTAAGCTCTAACTTTAGGTGGGGTCTCTAGCTGCAGCTTCACTTGCAGATCTACTATCTCATCCTCAAAATTTTCTCTAATGGTGTGAATTTCCTCCTGTGAGGCCTTTAGTGTAGTGGCCATCCCTTCTAAATTTTCTGCTGAGGTGCCTAAGGCGGGAACCATCAGAACGTCACTGAAAACCTAGTCAATTTTAGCTTCTAAGACTACGCGCCGAGCCTTTACTGCGCGACATGATTCCTCTGCAGTTTGATGTTTTTGTTGAGATTCGACAGCTTGCTACTGCAAGTTAGCAGCAGTGTGGTGAGCTTGGGATTCTCTGAACTGCAGGTCATCCACAATCATGTTGTGGATCATGTGGAGCTTTCCTGTGGGTAAGAAATGAGATCAACATTGCTGTCGCCGCAGCCTCTTAGCTACGCACGCTGGCTCACCGAATCGACGCAAATGGTAGGTTCAGGGATCTGGATGAGGTAACTCTCCCTTGTCGCAGGTAAAAATATGTTGAGTGGCTGCATGTTGGTCGTAGGCACACTCGCTTGCATCTGGCTCACCTAGGAAACACTCACTTGAATCTGGCTGGCTTGAAACTTTAGCTCCTGAATACCTGTTTGCACCTTGTTGAGTGCAGCCTTGTACTACGCCTCGAGGTTGGTCCATATATCCTCTGTTGTAGACGTGACCGTGTTGGCTATTTCATTGAGGTCATTCTTGGTCAACATCAACTCTTCCTCTCCAGCTTCTTTGGATCCTTTGCGCTTATTTCTTGGACCTCCCTCCGCTTGAGAGTCACACGTTGTCCCTTTGGCAGCTTGTGATTCAACTTCTCAACAATCTGAGCCTCTGTATCCTTAGGTCCTGCACCATTCTTCTCAGGTGCAGTTTCTTTCTCCAAATCTATGGTCTCACCGATTGTGGTCAGCGTGGCCTCTGCTCTAGTGGTTAGTCATCTGCGTTCCTGTTCTTGGCTCGATGGGCGTCTTCGGAATGGATGTGGAGGCACCCTCTGTGGTGCACGAATCTAACCATTCTGGTGGCCATTCTATAGTGATGTGAAACAAATCATCTTCGGTGACTAGATATGGCAGCTTGTACCATATGCCCTCCACGACGGCTTTTGCACGGTTATGAATATTGTGGAATGTTGCTTTAAAATCAACGATTAGCTTGTACTGCTCGTACAAGGTCAGAGATAGCCTCATCTTTGATTGAATAGCTTGAAATATTGCAGCATCAAACAATACCCAAAATATTTTTTTCTCTGTGATGCGTGCGAGGATGGATGAATTCCAAAGCATGGCATACCACGCGACTTCACAGATCTGAGGATCGATTTCTAAAAATGGTGTCTCTTCTAGTGTCTTCCAACCGATGAGCGCGATCAAAAGCAAGATCCAAGCATATTAAAAGAGCTTGTCCTTTTCTTGTACCTCGCCACATTCTCCAAAAAATCCTTGCAAAGATATTGTGCCCAATTTTATTGGACACCCTTCTCGCATTTCCCCGCGAGTGAAATAACTTGACCTGGAACTTATTTAGGGCGACATTTCCTTATCATTTTGCATGCCAATATGAGTGTCCAAAATCAAACGGCTGGATCATTAATTTCACTTACCACGAACCCTCGGCTGTGGCGCATGACCTGATGGACATTCTTGATCTTCTCTACCAGCTTTTCTCCTAGCCCTTGCCTCAAAAATTGGCCATAGGGTCTGCGCCTTGATCAAGCAAGCCGGTGATTCGATGGATCAACGCGGTATCAATAGGGATGCACTCTCCCATCCACAAATATTCATCATGGACAAGTGCAAGCAACTGCCACACACATATTTTATTGATCAAGCTACGCCTAAAATGAGGGATTTGCAATAAATTTAATACACTGGCCTTATGCAGGCCCAACACCTGGCACTTCGGCTCCATGCGCACAATATCCCCCTCATAGGACACTTGATCTAGGTATCTTTCTGGTGTGAGCTCAGGGAATTGGTCTGTGTTGGCGAGGTCCTAGTCCTCCATATTCAATAGCGGCACTTTCACGAGCATGTTTCCTTCCATTGGGACATTTTCGGGGATCAGGGGCATGTTAATGTATGCCCGCACTTTGTCGAGGTCATTTCGGACCTTTACTCATGCTTTTTGTGGTGTGACATAGGTCGAAAGCTACGAGATAGGGGCCACTTCTACCACATCTTCCTCCTCCATGATCATTTCAGGAATTTTTTGTCGCTCAACCGCAGTGGAGCGTGACTTCAGAGTCTTTTCTCTTGGCGATCTGTAGGACCCTGAGGTCTGTCTCTTCTTGGTATTAGCCATCATAGGTGTCTCGTTGGCCTACACGGTGGGATCATCTCCATGGGGTGTGGCTTTCATAATTGGAGGGATAACGTGTCCAAGACCTCTACGACGCAACTCCTCCTCAAACACCGGATCCAAACCAGACATACACATCAAGTAAACTTCAGCAAACAAGGAGATCAAGGAACAAAATTCACACATAAGGTAAAGGGAGCTAATGTGACCCCTTCGGTCATATTTATAGATTAGGCACTTCGTCAACGGTCCCTTGTGCATTAATGTGTCTCCATAAATGGAAACACGATTCCAAATTTGGCAAAATCTCCTCATTAAATGCAACCTAGATGCTCCCCTAAACAATAATAAAACTATATTTTCTAGATCTACTATTCCAACTGCTAGATTTTGACACTTCTATGACCCATTCAACCTCCACGCATAGCTACCACGCACGCGTCGCACTTGTCTACGCAATTCTAATACTTTGGACATATAGTCATTTGGTGCGCGCATGGAGAGGGTCATCCTTATACAAATTCCATTAGGGGAATTTTGAGGTCTATAATGGGCCTACTAAGGAAATTATAAAATAATAGTGGAAATAATAAAATAAGATTTGTTTACATCAACAAATTTTGGAGGGAAAAAAGAAAAAACAACCTTTTCAACTTATCTCCCAAAGTTTTTACTCAAATTTTGAGCGGGAGTACTCGTTGGATGAAAAATTTAATTCCTCATCCAAGGAGAACCCATGTTGCATACTTTTGATGGGTCATGCTACACAAAAAATGTGAAATAAATGAAAAACTTGAATGTAATTACATTTTTTATGTATTTCTCATTTTTCATGTAGCAGGGTCTGTAGGAAATACTGAGAGGGTGGCGGGGGGGGGGTTGAATCAGTGTTCTTTTCAATTAGAGCATTAGTTAATATTCAATTATTATTAGTGTTTGTAAAATGATAGCAGTAAACAAAAGGAACACAAATTCACACAATTTTTAAGGTGGAAACCCTCTCCAGGACAAAAACTACCTAAATGCTTTTCTAATAATTCTTTAATATTCAAATCCAATTGAAAATAAAGCTCCAAATTCCAAGAATGTAGGAAATCATTCTTCTCTAGCTCCGATTGGATGGGCGCTCCAACACCCGATATTATTCAGTAGTCAAGTGAACGGATGCCCCAACACCCAATGAGCTACAACTCACCCTAGCGCCACCCTACCATCCTAAGGTTTTCAAAGGCTTGAACCTGTTGGTGACTTCATGCACTAGCCTAGCTCTACCCTACCACCTTATAGAAGAATAAAACAATAATGAACTCCCGTACTAGGGAAAATGGTCCACTTTACAATGATACAGAATGATGTAGAAGAAGAAGACACACTAGACCATAACCCCAACTATGACACAACCACCTAATGATGATCCTAGACCTCCCGACACGACCTCTTCAACTTTTGGCAGATAGAAACTAGTACAATATTTACAATGATGCATTTAAAATGACTTAGTACAATGATACCTTTACAATGATTGTATTTAGTGCTGCCCACTTGAATACTTCATGTGATGAAATTCTTGCTGCTGTTCTGCACCTTGATTTCTGCTCTTGTCATGCTACCCTCTGCTGCATCTTGCTTTTCTTTGCTACCCTAGAAAGTGTAGAAATTATATAAATTATGTGCTATATGTCCAATATTATCCTGATCTCACACTATTTTAAATTCATGCAAAATACAGAATCTATTCCACCATTGATCATTTGCGGAAATTAAATCAAGATTGCAATGCACACATGAAACCTTAAAAATTCACACACATTAACACAGTTGTTTTAACGGGAAAGCCTGAAGCTGAAAACCCCAACTATCTATATATAATATATGTCATAGAGATCATGTAACAAACCTCATACAAAGCTGATCATATCAAGCTCTCAGTACAATACAATCGCTACACACTAATTAGGCTCGATCTTGCAAATCCATGCACCGATATTTGCCACCTGCTAGCTTGTCTCTACTGTGCAATCCCTGCTGAAGAATGGCTCTGAATGAACTCGAATTTATCCAGAATTGACTATGCAATACTCATTGGCATCTCCACTGAGTGTTGGATGCAATCAATGCATCACTATAGTCACAAATGATAGTCACACTTGCTCTTTCACCTACCTCTCCACTGGTCTCCAATGAAACTGCCATGCAATGTAGTTAACTAATGTATTATTCAGTTGATTAATGAGTTATTATTTAGTGAATTAATTAAATAGTTAATTCACACCACTCTCACTAGTGTATCAATCAGTTAGACTAGATACAACTAGCTCAACTGAGTCTAACTGAGTTAAACTGAACACAACTCCACTAACTACTTCTACAACTCCACCAAACTCTGTCACATGAGTTCTAACTGAATTCATCCATGCATTAGCTCCAGTAAACCCTCAAGAATAGCGTAATTCATTCTGTCAGCTGCTATGCCACATCTGTGCACTTTTTTTTTTTTTTTTTTTTTCTGAATTTGTCTACTTCTATTATTGATACAAAAAAGTTACAGAGAGGCCCTAGCCTCAAAATATCTTGCCTAGAGTTATAGCATTCTCGTGATTACAAAATTGATGGTTTACCAGATAAACTTTAGAAACTGAAACTGCACCACTAGTCCAAAACATACAAACAGAGATGTGCCGCCCACGTAGGGGAAACTGACTAATATACATTGTAACGAAAGTCTGAATTTGTAAACTGAAAAACAAAAAACACCGAGAATTGTGCCCAATCGAGCGACTGTGAAACAAAAACCTGTGAGTGTAGACCTGTTTAGGAATCATGAGAAGTGGGAGGCGGTTCTTCGATGATGTGGCAGCCATACTCGTATGGGTCTTCTTCCTCTGCCTGATGACCTTCTTTGCCAATGAAACAACCACTCTTGGGGTCACTTGGGCCAGCCTGTTGGCTCATGTCTTGAATTTCACTGCAGCTGGGCTCTTTGCACTTCAGGCTGTCAATAGGAGGAGTGCTGTGCATATCTTCAGTGTTCTTCTCCAGAGTCACACCCGGAGTCGCGGCGACCACACCCCAGGAATATTCTTGAAGCACAATAGTGACCGTGGTGATTAAGGTGCATTGGCTGAGAGCACAGGGGAAATGAAGCTGAGCCATATGAGACTGCATTGGGGTGGGGAGCGGGGTGACCGGGATGTGGGGGGAATCCATATCAAATTGGGACTACCCAGACCCACGGCCACGACAGCTTCTGGTGGCGAGATAACGGCCAGAGAAATAATCCGAGGAATGGGAAGTGGAACTAGAGGTAGAAGTGGAGGGTTGAAAAGCAACATGCCCGTGACTAGTGCCTCTCCGGAACCTCATACGTTGGCACAACCTCGACATGATGCAACGAACATGCAGGGCAGTGCAAGTGTCAGAGATGCGATGGCAGGGGAGGGAAGTGAAGGTAAGAGCTTCAACTAGCAGGGGAACGCAGTCAGGTAGAGTCGAGGCATTGAAGATAGGAAAATTGAACCTAAGATTTCAGAAGGGGCTTTGAGTGAAATGTATACCAGGCAGTAGTTTGATACAACACTCCAGAGCACAATGCTTCCCAGTGCTAGTCCGAGAGTGGGGCTCTGCGGCAGCGATGGAGCAGCTTGAGCTCAAGGGTGGAGCAAGAATGAAGCTGGTGGGAGGCGTCATTTTCGAAATGCAAGTGGGTTGGTGTGGAAGAATGAGTTGCATTAAGGCAGCATTGAAGGAGATGGCAGGGGAGTAAATGCAGGACGTCGTGCGAGGCTACTTGGCGGTGGTAAATATCCATGCACCAACCCACAGTGCCGACCCACGCGCCAACGTACAAAGCAGGATAATCACCCGCATCCGGGAGACAATGATATTGTTGCACTAGAAGAGTGCAGTCTTGAATAAGTTGAGCATCATTAGAACTGTTCAAAGGGCCAGAGAAGAAGGGAAGTTGCTGATTGACTCCTTGATTGGCCAGACGGTCGGCTACCTTGTTAGCAGTGCGCCTGATGTGCTTGAAGGTAATGGTGCGGGGAGCCCTGAGCCAATCTTCAATTTGTTCTAATCTTCTAAGAAGTTGCCAACTCAAAGCTATCTTTTCCGCTAAAGTGCCAGAATGGATTCAAATAGCTACGTCTATGAGAATTTGACAATCCCCTTCAACCTCTAGAGGGAAGAAGTTTTCTTTTTCAGCAATACAAATACCATGCCATAATCCTTCAAGCTCTGCAGCATTGTCAGAGTCTCTTCCAAGCGAGCCATAGTATATATGAAAAATAGAGCCCTCAAAATTTCTGAAAATGTCACCGAATCCAGCTAATCTTGGGTTACCCTTAGCCGCTCCATCGAAATTCAATTTGAAATAATGTGGCGTGGGTGGAGACCAGGAGAGGGGAGAATCAGTATGGTTGGAGGAGTTGGCCTTGATCTGAGCAAAAGGAGTGAGGTTAAGGTTCCAAATTTCCAGAATGAGGCATTTAGGACGGGAAGAGGGCATATCAGAGTTTTGCCAGTGCCTTAGAGCAAGAGTTTCTTGAAGAATTTGTTTGAGATGCAACCACAGGATGTCAAGGGGCGTACTTTGATTTTTGAAGATCCTTTTATTACGCTCCTTCCAAACGATCCAATAAACAAAGCCCAGAATTAGGACCCAGAGAGAGTTGAGCAAGTGACTTTGGAAAGGCTGCAAAGGCCAATTTCTGATGGTATTAAAAATGTCACCCACACGTCTACCAGTTCTTCTGTTGAATATAGCAGTTTGCTCCCAGAGATGAGCTACTAATGGGAAAGTATCCAAGAGATGCGATATGGTTTCAGAATGAAGATTGCAGTTGGGACATCTAGAAGGCCCAATGAAGCCACATTTTTGTAAATTTTCCCATGTAAGGAGTCTCTGTTTGTTGAGAAGCCATAAGAAAGTAGAAACCTTAGGCCAGATACCTAGTTTCCATACTTGATCCCATAGATGATCCTTCGAAATCTGCATGGGATAATAGAGCAGCTGGTATGCTTCTTTGGTAGTGAAGTTGCCTTTGGGAGTGTACCCCCATCGCAGTTTGTCCTTTTGATCGAAAACTTTGATTCTTCTGAGTTTAAGCTCTTGATCTATCTCTTCAAATGTTTCCTCCTGCCAATTTTCCTTCCATGTTCCTGCTGATCTCCATTGTTGAAAACCCTGAGAGGAATGTTGCTGCCAAAACTGATAGACTTGGTTTTGAACATTATGCTGGAGAGTTGCTTGCCAGTTTGGTTTGTGAAAGAGAGTAGCAAGTTTAGGGAGTTGCTGCCAAGAGTCCTCCCAAAATCTAGCAGTAGTTCTTGAATGAATTTCCCAGAAACTGTGTGCTTGGATAAAGGCACTATGTTGCTTGGCGGCATTCCAAATTAACGAACCAGGGGTGTTCGTGGTGATGCGAATGAGATCCTCCTAGGGTCTGCCTGGAGCATATTTGGCCACATTTGTGCACTTGAATTAAGTGCTTCAAGAGAATAAGATAATGTTTAGAGTCCAAATATTATTAAGAGCTAATAATATTCAACATATCTATTTTTAGACTGGCAATCTAAAATAGATTCCGCCCAATATGTCTAAAAATAGAAGTCCATCTATTTTTCCAACTTGACCAACCATTCACAAATAGCATCCTGCAACTCATAGAATATGATCAAAATGTCTAAAAATAGATTTTGCACCAAAAATAGCCTACATGCCCACTTCGTGAAGGCGAATCTTTTCACTAAGCTCATCATCTTGTTGAATCTCAACAGAAAGTCTGGTCCTTTACAGCCCTTGAACATGATCTAGCTTTTTCTTGCCTTCTAGGATCTCGATATTGAATTTGGTGTATCTCTATTATTTCTACTCCCCAATACGTGATTTTATGTTCTGTAGTAGTACTCTGAGTCTTCTTTCCAATTCCATAGGTCTGATCAAATTTGGATTCTTCAAGAGAGAGTTATGCCCAATCTCTCACAATGACCTAATTATGGACTGTTTCAGTAGAGCGAACTTCTACGGCATGCCACGTGTCACTATTGTCTTCCTTCGGCTTTTAAATTGATACAAAAAAAACTACAGTCTGTGCACTATCTACCATTTTTTACATAATTCCAATCCGATACTTAGAAAGAGAGTTATGACGATTTTCCCAAGGTCACTTATTTGAGATGAAGTTCAGGAGCTTGCAAAAACACTAACTTCCACATATAATATCTTTGAAAATATTGTGCACCTTGACCTAAAATTTTTACAAGAGCTTCCTTAGGATTTCATCTTCGCTAATAAAAATTTCAGCTTCTGAACCTTTGTAGAAAAAAAATTAGAGTGCAAATTCCACGATGACCTGTTTCAGGTAGTGAAATCCCTACATAAGGAGGATATGAGGATCACAATTTATATAAATGCTTAGGTTGAGAGGGGCTTCAATAAGTGAACGTGGGAGGGATTTTAGGAGCTTAAAAAATATTAATTATTGACTTTTCAATGACCCATGCCACAACCCCATGGGGTTTTAGCCCACTAACCGGGGTTAAAAACTTCAAACATGAATATCTTTTAAATGTCAAGAAGTAAATGGCATGCCATATATCAACAAAAACATCTCGACAAGTAGAAACCATAAAAAGAATTATTGACCTAGAATATAGTAATTTGGTAGGCCAAAATTCCCATGCAATATTGGGGGAGCCTCTGGTGCTGCTTGGGTTGACATCAATGATAACCACTAATCAACAATATCCCTCTTTGGCATTGATGGAAACACAAGTACTCCCCCCTGCGATCATGAAACCTCTTCCTACAACATTCTCTCCCCCATTGACATCAATAGAAAATGGTAAATCCCCCTGACACACAACCATCCTGCAGACCTGTACACACTTCCACTCCCCCTAACACACAACCATCCTGTGGACCTGTACACACTTCCACTCCCCCTTTATATTCTGAATAAAGAAAATCTAATGAGAACTTGGGAGAATCCCAAGCTTCTGGCGAAGATATTCAAATGCTTCATGAGGTAAAGGTTTAGTGAAGATATCATCAATTTGTTCTTTTGTACCAACATACTCAAGTTTGATATTCTTTTCATCGAATTGTTCTCTAACAAAATGATATTTGATCAGAATGTGTTTTGTTTTTGAATGCATGACAAGATTCTTGGAGATGCTGATGGCACTGGTGTTGTCACAAAATATGGGAATAGGCTCACTGAATTGTACTTGAAGATCTTGCAAAGTTTGTTTCATCCAAAGGACTTGAGTACAACATGCTGCCATTGCAATGTATTCTGCTTCCGCTGTAGATAACGAGATTGAGGTTTACTTTTTTCTCAACCATGATACAAGACAACCACCTAGATAGAATGATGCTCCACTAGTACTCTTATGATCATCAACGCTTCCTACCCAATCTGCATTTGTAAAGACTTGAATAATGAGATTGTTACCCTTGGGATATCACAATCCATATTCTTATGTGCACTTTAGATACTGAAGAATTATTTTGACAACAATAATATGTGATTCTTTTGGTGCTGCTTGGAATCTTGCTACTTGTCCAACTGGTTGCATAACATCTGGCTGGGAGGCTGTTACATATAGAAGACTACCAATCATAGATCTGTACAACCTCTGATCCACATCCTTAGATGAGTCGTCTATGCTTAATTTGCAACCTGTTACCATCAGAGTAAGGACGGGTTTGCAATCTTCCATTTTAATTTCTTGAGCATTTCCTTGATGTACTTGGCTTGACATATAAATATTCCTTTCTCTTGCTAAGATATTTGAAGCCCTAAGAAGTATGTCAACTCACCAAGTAAAGACATTTTGAACTCACTTTGCATATTTGTAGAAAAGTTCTTACTTAGTTGATCATCATTGCTACCAAATATTATATCATCCACATATACCTCAGTGATTGTTAAATTATATTTATCTATTTGTGCATAAAGATTGCTATCGACAATACCTTTCTTGAACCCTTTTTGACATAGATATTCATCAAGACGAGCATACCATGCTCTGCGAGCCTGCTTGAGACCATGTAGAGCCTTATTTAATCTGCAAACATAGTCTTATTTTTTTGATGGTAGAAAACCTTCAGGTTGTTCGATGTAAACTCTTCTTCTAATTCGCATTTCAGAAATGCTAACTTAACATCCATTTGGTAGAATTTGATTTTTCTTGAACATGCATAGGCAAGAAAAATTCGGATGGATTCCATTCTGGCAACTAGTGCAAATGTTTCATCTAAATCAATTCCTTCCACTTGTGCATAGACTTTGCAAACCAATCTTGCTTTATTTCTGGTAACCTGTCCTTCTTCATTCAATTTGTTCCTGAACACCCATTTAGTCCCAATGACAATTTTATTTTTTGGTCGTGGAACTAATTCCCAGGTGTTATTCTTCTCGATTTGATCCAATTCTTCATTCATAGCTGCTACCCAATTTTAATTCTGGTTGGCTTCCTCAAAACTACTTGGCTCAAAGGTTGATAGAAAAGCAATGTGAGCTTGTTGTGATGAATGAAGCTGTTAAACTTCATTTATATCAACAATGATTTGATTTGATGGATGGTTCTTTTGAATCCATTATTTTGTTCTCTTTGGAGGAGCTTCTTTTTGTTGTTCCGGTATATCTTGATGATCACTATTTACTTATTCCTAGTTGATAGTTGCTTCTTGTTCTAGAATTTTCTCTGTGTCTTTTTCAGGCTCTGTCTCAAGTTTCAAAGATTCTAGATCCTCATCATTATTCGTTAGAACACATCTTCATCAAATGTAACATTTATGCTCTCCACTATCTGTTTTCATCTTAGATTATAGAATTTGTAGGCCTTTCTTTTGCGTGAGTAACCAACAAAGATACCTTCATTAACACGTGATTCAAACTTACCCAAATTTTGATCTTCTCTTTTGATATAACATTTTCTTCTGAGGATTATGAAATATTTTACATTAGCTAGTTTTCCTCTCCATAATTCATATGGGGTCTTGTTGCAATTATTTTTGAGAAGACTTTGGTTGATAGTGAAGACTACCGTATTAATTGCTTAAACCAATAATTTTTCATCCAATTTTGAGTCCTTCAACATTTTTCTACCCATTTCCTGTATGGTTCAGTTCTTTCTTTCAACAACTCCATTTTTCTGAGGTGTTCGTGTTGTTGAAAATTTTCTTTTTATTCCATTTTCATCATAGTATTTCTGAAATAATTTGGAAGTGAATTCTCTGTCATTATCTAATCTTAGAAACTTTATTTTAAAATCAGTTTCATTTTTGAACAAATCCTTGTAGATCTTAAAGCACTCAAATGCTTTAGATTTTTTCTTTAGGAAACTGATGGCTGTCATCCTGGTATAGTCATCTATCATTAACATGAAATATAATTCTCCATCTAAGGCTTTTGTTCTCATAGGACCGCATATATCAATATGTATCAATTCCAATGGATGTGATGGAAAGTTTTATTTTGTTTTAAATTGTAATTTTGTTTGCTTGCCGTGCTGACAGGCCTCACATAGTGTGTTGGAAGGTTTTGATATTTTTGGCATTTCTCGTATTGCTTCCTTTTTTCTTATCTTGACAAGATTTTCAAAGTTTATGTGACCCATTCATTTGTGCCATAACCAAATTTCATCTTCTTTAGCTTGTATACATGCTTTAGTTGCTTCATCCAAAATATATATGTCATTTGGAGCTTGACTTGCTGTAGCCACAATTTTACCATACCTGCCTTTCCTAATTTCACATTTTGTGGATTTGAATAGCATTGTGTGTCATTGATCACACATTTGTCCAAAACTGAGTAGATTATGATTAATTTTTTCAACCAATAGAACATTCTTGGCTATAACATCTTTGCTTCCGAGAGTGACGGTACCTGATCCTATAACATTTGAAGATCCATCATTCACAAAGGATATGGTTCCATCCTTCTTCATTTTCAGAGATACAAATTTCCGTCTATCTTCAGTCATATGCGTTGAGAAACCACTATCAACATACCACACATCTTTGTTGTTTTGAGCCTTGAGAGTGAGAGCACAATTATCAGTCTTCTTCTTCTTCTATGTTCGTTCGTTCTGTGGCTTCGAAGATTCCTCTGGAGGATTTTCAAGTCTGCAGTCTCTGGCTATGTGTCCAAAGTTCTGACATTTGTAACATTCCATATTATTTATTAAATGTTTAAATCTATTGATGTTTCGTTGAGCCCTGGGAGGTTCATATTTGAAGGATATCCTGGAATTGTATTGGTTCCTAGGGTACGTGTGACATTCTACAACTTTATGAAAAATTTTTCCACCTGAATAACAATAGCCATGAAAAATATGCTGGTACCTGGATGGAAATATTCATCGAGGAATTGTCTTCCAAGAAAGTTCTTGCGAATCTTGTCCAATGAAGTCTACATGCATGTCAGATCTCATAGGTTCATTGTATTTTGTTGTAGGAGGTCCTGCTTCTTCTTCTTTGTAACCGAGGCCAGTTGTGTCATTGTAAGATCGTTGATTGTTGATAAGTTCTTCAAATGCCCTTGAGCTGTTGGCATAGTTTTGGACCATTTTTCCCTTCTTCACTTCCTTATGTAGAGAGACTACTTCGACTTCTAATGCTTCCCTTTCTTGGTTGCTTTCTTCCAACTTCTTTTGAAGTGACTCTTCAATACATTTGTGTTCTTAAAATTTAATTTTGAGACCTTGAACTTGTTCTTCAAGAGTATTGGAATGGATCTTCTCAGCCTTGAGCTCTTTTATAAGCTTGATTGCCTCCTTAGAAAATTATTCTATGGTCAACCCTTCTTCTTGGTTGTTTGATACCTCTTGTTTATTATGCTTGGCCATAAAAAATACTCTCTCATTGGATTCTTCTTCGCTATCATTGTCTTCATTGGATGATGAGCTATCTTCTTTATAGAGAAATTTCCTTTTGGATCCTTTCTTTTTTTCTTGCTTGTTGAATTTCTTAAAGCCTTTATTTCCTTTTGAGTTGCGATCACTTCTGTTTGGACATTTTGCTACGAAATTCCCAACCTCACCACTTACGAAACATATCAATGGAAGTTTACCTTTGAATTTTCCCTTACCAATTTTTAGTTTTCCCATAAATTAAGCATATTATTCATATGAAAGACCTTCTTCATCATCTCCCTTTTCTCCACACGTGCAGGTGCATGTCTTTTCAATTGAAGGCTGTTTGTCCTTATTGGTTTTCTTAGATGCAAAAAACACAGTTTCTAGATGCGAAGTACCCTCTTCTTCATCAAGTCTCATTTCATATGCTATGAGAACTCCATTAATTCCTCTTTGCTGAGTTTGTCCAGATTTTCACTGTATTTTAAGACCGATACCTTTGGGTTGAATCTCCCTGGTAACATTCTAAGAATATTTCATATAATAGTATTCTCATCAACTGGCTCTCCCAATCCTTCCAAAGTATTCGTTATTTCATAAACGTATTGGAAGTGTGCAACAATGCTGCCATCTTCTTTCATTCTGAGTTGCTCAAATTTTGCTATACAGATTGAAAGCTTTTCTTCTTTGACATTTGAGTCACCTTCATATATATTCTCCCATATATTTTTGGCAGTTTTACAAACCAACACCTTATGATAAGAAGATTCAGTAAGTCCACTGATAAAAATATTCTTTTCTTTTGCATCATTTACCAAATTCTTCTTACATTGTTCATCCGCGGTTGATGTAAGTCCATTTTTAAGAGTGTCCCATACTTCGTAACCTTGCGCCAAGAGATAGACCTCCATTCTTCCTTTCCATAGTGCATAATTATTTTCATTGAACAGAGGTACACAATTCTTGGTATGCTCCATGACCTCCTTCCAGCTGTTAAACTGCTATTGAAGGAACCAAGCTTGTTGGGCCAAAATTGTGAATTAAGGATAAATCACACTTCCCTAGACAGGTGCTAGTCTAGAAAAATAGGTGAAAGACTATACGACTATTTCTCCTAACTCAGAACAGATACATAGAGAGGATTGGAGGCTTACTTGTTAAGTCACTTCCAAATGGCTCCTTCTGTCGCTTCCACTACAACTTCAAATTCAAGAAGTCTGTAGGCTGAATTATTCCTGCAAGAAATAACACTAAAAAAATATAAGATGCAATAATATAGATATCTATTCAATATAGTTAGCTAAATCAGTAAAGCATAAACCATATACATCAACCAAGATCTTGCAATATGGAAAAACAAAGTCAATACAAACGCATATAGGGAAAAATAAGCAGTACTCTTTATTGATGATAGAAGGAGAGGTTACAACCTAGCGACTAATTTGAAGTGACCTTCCAGCAATGATCCCAAGCCTCATCACAGTACAAATCTCTGCAGCAGTAGCTTCACAAATATAGCTCTCAATTGAAAATTCTCCAACGTTTCTCTACTCAAATTCTTCCTCCTCAAGCACTTAGATCAGTACTCAATTTATAGATGAAGTGTAGGTTGTTTTGCAATCAATAACTTTCCAAAAATAGGCAAGACATGTTTCCAGTCATGTAGATGTAAAATGGACACTTGGATTCGAAGCTTGACACATGTGAACTCTTCTAGAAGGCACTGGCTAAGTGGAGATTCCAGAACAATGAGAATTTCGCTCCCAATGTGACCAACACACTTGTGAATGTCAGGAAGTGCTTTGCAGAGCAGCCTTGCATGGGGCTTCCTGCATATGAAATGCACTTAGGCCCCTTAGATCCTGCATTGGTGAGCTCTCATATGTTATATAATAAGCTTCAAACCATGAAAACCTTTGCTTGATGAAAGTCTTGCTTGATTTGTCTTGTTTCTTGTCTTAGGGCATGTAGCAAATGAAATTATAGGGAATTATAGACCCTTGATCATCGGTCTTGGATATGATGCCTAATTAACCAGGTCATTGGGAATGGCGCCCAAATTGACCTATAACAATTTCCCCCTAAAACATGAGATCCAAATAATAAGAACATTTGATTGAGATGCTTTACACTGTGATGATCCTGGAAACGAAGCGGAGTGGTCACTTGCATCAATATTACAATACATTACATCATGATATATCCTCTTTTGATCATAATTGTTGAGGGTAGTCATTCCCATGTTCAGCGCATAAACAATCTAATAACATGTACATAATTCAAAAAGTCGTCTACATTGGAATTTTGCCCAGATGCAGACATGCCTACAGATATAGGCCCATTTTTGGATGAAAATCTATATGTAAGGTCATTGTATAGATGATGTGTAAAAAAATCCTAAAATCGCAGCCCGGATGGCTGAAACTAGATCCGGGGTCTTCTTATCTCGTTCACTTGATCATTCAGGTACAAGTCTAGCCATGCAAATATATGATTTGTAGTCGAACATGGAAAGACATCGTTTGATTACCAGCCAATAATGTGAGCTATTAACAAATGCAAGAGAACCACCATTAATGTCAATGGCCCTCAAGGTACTGCAATACATTTCGTAAGGCGTGAATAGATGATTTGATGTCGAACGCCAAACAAAATCTTTCAGTAAAAGGTCCGAAAGTGAGGATCTTGTCGATGTTGTGACAAGCCTCATGTTACTGGAATCTGATGTTTCTAAGTGAACTTCCTGGATATTTATTTGTCATCGACAGGAAGTCACTTTATTGCAAAACAGGAGTTACTGATTTCAGAGACAAGGGTATGACTTGATATAGCAATTTTCAAGGATGACGATCATGAAAATGAAGGTTTATGAGTATTGCAGAAGGATGAGTTTTTAATCACTGGGTGAATTCTCTTGAACATATCGGCGACAATGTGATGAGTTGGCAGCATTGACCCAAAACTGAAGTGAAGGTATGATGAACCATGGGTGTGAATGAACTGTCAAGATGATTACCCAACCCAAACAGTCACGAACATGGAGTGAAAGAAGTGTCATGTTCAAGAGCGACTTGGTACCAAAAAGAAACTTTGCTTACTTTTCCCAAATTTTCCCCGGTCATTTGTTGACCAACACCTCTTTATTTTTTTAACAAGATTGAGTTGGATAACATTTTCTTGATCTATAATTCAACCCTTCGGGTGAATAAAGTATTTCTATTTAATAATTTAACGAGTCTAGCGATGAATGAAACTCGATTCTTGCCATGATCGACAAGCCCGTCACTATTTTATGTTTTAACGAGCTTAACGACAGTGATAGCTCGATACTTTTTCATATTTAGAGAGTCTGAAAAAGAGGACGAAAGGGAAATCCAAAAGTACTTTTTCGTAAATTTGTCTCTAAGATCCAAAAAGTGTAAAATAATATCTGAAAGAACCTCTTTGGTCATGTTTAACCAAGGTATTCCTTTTTCGTAAATAATCTATCTCATTCTGGAAAAGGGTTAAACTTATACTGAGTAGATATCAATTAATTTAATTTAACGAGCTCGAAAAGGCAAGTGCTTGACAATATTTTCACATTATCGAAGTCTGAAAAGCGCTGAAAGAAGACTCCAGGGGTCCCTTTTTCACTGTCATCGAAGCTCGAAAAAAAGATAAAAGTGCGCTTCAAATCCTTTTTTGTTTTTAACGAAGCTCAAAAAATAAGGAGGAAAAGTATGCTTTGTGGTCAAGTATTTCTTTGAAATAAATCTGCACGAATAATTTGTTCATCAGTTGTATTTTCTGTTCAGAACAACATCAAATGGATTAAAAATACTTGTTTCATGATAAAAACATAATAAAACTATAGTCATAGCAATAAATTTAACTTGAAAACAATTAAATGACTATATAAAGTAGTTTCACTATTCATTTTTACCATTCCATAGTTACCATTTGCAGTTTGGAGGTCTGAACTTGATTTCCCCCCCGAACTTCAATCGTTGATTGCAGTCGTTTCTGTGGATGGATTGCGTCGCCGTTTGATCCAGGTTAGTAGCATGAACCTCCTCTTCCCTTTAGTATTCATTTCATTTCCATTCCTTGCAAATTTTTAGGGTTTTAAGGCCCCTAGGGTAAATTCTGCCCAAAATGAAGGCAACGCACCCCTAAATATCGAAACCTGCATTGCATAGTAGGTATAGTGAAGGGTACCTGCATATGCAATGCACTGTCTTAACCCAGGGAGTGCGTTAGGCGTAGTTCAAGTTTTTGTTTTTCATGATGTGCTCAAAATTTACCTAGTTTTTTGCAATGAATGGTATCTAATGGATCTTATGGTTATATTTTAGGTTTCCATCGGATTATAATGACGATTACATGGAGGGAAAGAGAACATGAAGAACAAGATATGATTGCCTTGAATGATTCGGGTACTGTAAGAGCCTTCAGAGATTGTGGACTACTTAAGTACTTCAAATTGTTGGGAATGAGGCAAAAAATAGAACTCTTAGAGTTCTTAGTTCGAGCATGGGATCCGACAATAGAGACATTTCACATAAAAAATCAAGTGTTGTCGATAAAAGTTGAGGATGTGTATTTTCTCACAGGTTTGTCGAGGAGAGGTTTGCCCATTTCTCTCACAGGGTCTACCGTTGGAGGAGAGATAGTGAGGGATTATGTTATGCAGTATTTCTATCCAGGGGTAGAACCTAGCAAAGATGGAAAAATAAACATTCGGGATGTCAGGGATTTGCCTTTGAGAACCATCCTTTTTATGATCGCTAAAATTGCTGGCATCGTTACACTACATGTAGCGAATAGATCATATATATAGTATGTGCTAAAGTGCTTAGAGCCAATAGTCTTCAACTAGTCTGATGCTGTTCTATCTCAGATAAAGGAACAACTAAATAAAGCAAAGGGAGGAAGGAAGAAAATTTTTAGTTATGGTTCAATCCTTATCTCCTTCGCTTTGGAACAGATTCCACTGATGCAGCCACAACATGTAACATTGGATATATCTAGTCCTAGAGATCCTCGAATGTAGATATGGGTAGAACTCATGGGTCAACATGCAGGCCAATCGACCATTGTGTTCTCTACTACATTCTTCGCCTGGTTCCGGTGACAGATTTTCACCATCAACAAGTATGCATACGTAGGCATCGAATTCCGAGGAGATCCAGATCTAGTATTACCAGAAGGCGCTCAGTGGGGTGCAATAGGTAAGAATGATTTGACCATGTTTTTTTATTTTTCTAAGGTTTATACAATATTTTTGTGTTTTTATTTCTTTCCAAGACTAAAATAAATGTTTGATGTAATGCAGATATTGATTGTGTTCAACCAGTAGAGGAACCAAAGCGTGAAGTAGATGCGCCAGTAGAGAGGGCTGTCGGGAGAGCAGTCCTTCAGGACCTTGATATGGCTAAGACTCTGGCTGAGCTTCAGCAGCACATAGAGGGGTTGACCTTCGGGACTACGGATTGCCGGATCGAAGAGCTTCCCATGCGACTGCAACGACACATAATTGGGGTTCCTAACCGTTGGATGCGGTTGCTCCATAGGATTGCTAGATCTATATAGCATGTTACCATGAGCACCACTAGTTTACTTGTGACATTTTGCATACATTTTGAGGTTAGATGACAATTGTGTCTTGGGCGCAAATTTTGTAAAAAACCTATAATTATCTATCTATATGTTTTTAGAGTTTTTCCTATGTTTAATGCACAATCCTATTCAATATTGTGAATATTTTCTTTACCTATGTCGCAAATGTCTGTATAAAACTTGATTAGTTATTGAATCAGTTAAAGTGTTCAAATTTTTGGAAATGTGTTGATATTTAACAAAATCAAAATGTCTTTCCAAAAGTTGAACTCTTAGGAACAATCTAAGAAGTGTTGGATTTCTAACAGTATAAACACTAGTAAGTTGTATTACCATGAGTTGTGAGTCTAGCCTTATGATTATGTGGCTAATACCAAATGAAATGGCATCAGAGAGAAGTTCGATCAACGCGCTATACTCAAGGATATTGTTCATCGATATACCAATACAAATCCCTTGAAAACTCACTAACTCGCCGTTCGGAGTGAAAATGGCCCATGTTGCAGAGGATAGATTCTGCGTACTACAACTAGCACCATCAGCATATCCAACAAATGATTTCGAAGATTCAGAAATCTGCCATAAAATGTAAAGCATATTACTAACATCAAGAAAAAATCTAAAAACAAATTAAGATAGTGAATGCAAATCAATAGCATATAAACAATATAATACAAAAAATTACTACACTCATGATTAAGCATAGTAACGTTTAAGATACAACCCATTTCTAGGTTGTGCTAATGGAAACCCATCGTAATCAATTAACTTGTAGGCACCCTTAGCAAGAACTCTTTTGAAAATATAGGGTCCATGAAATAATGGCTCGAATTTCCCTATACCTATTACATTAGCTTCTTGGTCGTAAAGAAGGACCAAGTCGCCCTCTGAGTAGATGCGAGGCTGGAAATTTTTGTCGTATTGCGCCTTTATATGTCTCTTATGCACTTCATTGGCCAATTGGGATTCACGACACATTTCATCAAGATGGATGAGGTGAAGGAGAGGCACTTCTTCTTCTGAGGTGTCAGGTAACAAGTCTATCGCGAGTTTTAACGATGATATTTTGCATTGGATTGGTAAGATAGCTTCCAGACCATACACCAATTGAAAAGGAGTAAATCCAGTTGCGTTTCTCACTGAGGTTCGATACGACCACAAGGTGGAGTACAGGATCAAGTACCAGTTCCTTTTACAGACTCCTATCATTCGTTGAAGCATTTGATTAAGAATTTTGTTAATAGCCTCAACATGTCCATTTGATTGTGGATTATAAGGAGTAGAATTATCATGCGACAATCCTAACTTGGCGGTCAATTCAGACATCATGTGGTTGCGAAAATGCTTCCCATGATCCATAACTATAGCCTATGGGAACCCAAACCATGTAATAACATGGTTGAAGAAAAAAAATGCAACTGTTTGTCCTATGTTATTAAATGTAGGCATCGCTTCAGCCCATTTGGTAGAATAGTCGATTGCGACAATAATATAACCGTGCCCCCCGGATGAAGGAGGGTTACAGGTCATGAAATCAATACCCCATTTCATAAATGGTCTAGCAGAGACAACAGGATGCATTGGCGCTGGCAGTTTGCGAATTTTACGATAAAAAATATGGCATGCATGACAACTTATGACTGCGAGGATGCAATCTCGAAAAATAGTAGGCCAAAAGTAACCAGCGCAGAGTATCTTCTGTGCGGTAACATATCTAGGTAAGTGTCCACTACAAGCCCAAACATGACAATCATTTAACACTTTTTTGGCCTCCTCATGAGAAAGGCACCTCCTTAAAATGGTATCGACACCACGACGATAAAGTGTATCGCCGATGATCAGATAATATTTGGCTTGGTATCGAATACGTCGCTGTTCAGAGCGAGAGGTATTAGGTCGAAAATTTTGGGTTTGGAGATAAATGGTGAAATCCCCATACCAAGGATCAGATGATCCAATCAGAAACATAGACTTGTCTGGAATAGATGGTTCCGACATAGAAGGAGTACTATCAGAGGGAAGGTCACAGAGAAGCTTAGCCAAAACTAAACACTTATTTGACTTGGATTTGATGAATTCCAAATCAAATTCCTGCAAAATGACAATCCATTTTGAATATTTTCCTCCCAGTAATTGACGTGATAAAATATAAGTCATGGGGTTGCAATCCGAAACTATTGTTGTTTTTCGAAGCAGGATATAATGGCGAAATCTTTGGACAGATTGAACAGCTGCCAAGGCAAGATTTTCCACGTACGAGTACTTAACTTCCATGTCATTGAGATTATGACTCAAATAATAGATCGTATGTTCAATTCCATCTTCTACTTGGACAAAAACCATAGCAATGGTCGTTTCAGCCGTGACGATATATACGAAATAATCATTTTGATAATTTGGAGGATACATTAATGATGCTCGGACAAGAGTGTCCTTGACAGCATCAAAAGAAGCTTGCACAACTTGGCCCCAATGGAAGGAAACTCCCTTTTTCAATAATTGAGTAAATTCTTTAGAAAGTTCAGCGTAGTTTGGAATGAACCTTCTCAGGAAGTTAGCCTTTCCTTGAAGTTTCTGTATCTAAAGTAAGTTTGATGGTGCAGGAAAATCAAGAATGGCTTGAACCTTCAGTGGGTCTATTCGAATTCCTTCTTTTGAGACTACGAATCTGAGAAATCAACCAGAACCAACACAAAACACACATTTATGTCGATTGAGGCGTATCTTGTAGTGTCGGTAGCGTAAGAAAATGGCTCTCAAATGCATCGGGTGATCAGTCTGATTTCATGAATGTGATAGTAAATCATCTAGATATGGTTGAACAATGTGCTTGATGTCGTTGAAAGCATAATCCATTTCTCTCTGAAAATTTTCCCCAACGTTCTTTAAACCAAACGAAAGTTTCCTATATGCGAATGTGCCCCATGGATAGATGAATGCTGTCTTATTTTGGTCATCTAGGCAGATATTGATTTGATTGTAGCCGGAAAATCCATCCATGAATGATTATATTTCGCATCCATCACAATCGTCAATAATCTGGTCGATAAAGGGAGTAGGATGGTTGTATTTTGGACAAACATGATTAACATCCCGATAATCAATGCACACTCTAATGGTTCCTTATTTTTTCATAACAGGAATGATATTGGAAACCCACTCAGTTAGTGGAACAGGGTAAATGAAACCAACATGAAAAAGCTTTTCAACTTCTGTTTTTATGGCAGCGGATTTCTTCGGATGAACAGGGCGAAGCCATTGGCGCACCGATTTGACATCAAGATACATATTAATAGTGTGTTCAAATATACTAGTATCTAAGCTTGGCATTTCCTTGTAAGACCAAGCAAATACATCAAGAAATTCACGAAAAAGAGAGCGATATGAATCAATTTCTGATGGAGAACAAGATACACCGACATGAATATTTTCTACAACACCAGGTTTGGTCGAAATATCGATAGAAATTGTTTCTTCAATATTTGATAAGTTTCGCTCAGAATCGATTGCATTAATTGGAAAAGAATTTGAAAAGGAAGTTTTGATGGATGGGTGATATAGTTCATTGAGATTATTTTCTTCATAATTTGGAAGATGGGAACGATGATGATAATATTCCCATGGTTCTCCTTTTGACATCATAGCTTCCAAAATATTTTCATCTGTCAAAAATTTTGAGGAAAATGGATCAGATGGAGTACCAAAATCTAAGAAACGATCAACCCAAACACTCAACGACGCTGATTTCGGATTTGCCGCCCAAGCCAAATAGATTGATTGCTATGCCAGCTCAATAGGGCTGGGCGGTAAAACATTATCCAACATAGAAATTTCATAATCACCTGTACTCTCCCTTAAGCCAGATAGAGTGGAAGAGATCATGTAGCAGGTCTCTATACTTGCAATTTCTGCTGATTTCGGGGGCGGCGATAATGCAAAGGTTCCCATAAGAGTGGAATCCTTTAAGAGTCCTATGCCAATGTTCTAAATTTATAGTTGGGGTAAGTGAACAAATGGAACGATTCCAGTTACCTGGGAGGCGGAGGCAAAGAAGGATAATTGATTAATGACTGTGATTGTATCTTTATGTGGAAAAGAAATCATTCTAAAATATGTAGAAACAATGGCAGTCATTTCATATACCCATGGTCTTCCAAGTAAAATATTGTAGTCAATTGGTCTGTCAAGAACCTCAACATCAATATTCACTATTTTTCCTCCTAATTCAACATGCATGTTATTGATAATACCACAAGGTTTATATGTTCTTCCATCAAAAGACTTCAATGTCATTGATGATTGTGATAATCGCGATGAGCCAAGTGAATTCCAATATTTTAGAGACATAATGCATGTAGATGCTCCCTCATCAATAATAGTGTGATGAACAAGGTGATTGATAACATTTACTTATATGGAGAATGACAATTCTGCTGGTAGTTGCCGCACATAGCCTGTATGATTAAAGATGACAAGATTAGAATCAGTCAGATCAATTCCACCAATGGCCGACAATAAAGCCTGCTTCTGGGAGGGACAATTTTGTAATACCTCAAGATTAGACATAGCTGAAGGGGATTGAGCCAAATCTTCAACTATATTATAATTTTGTGCAGCTCTTGCTCGAGGATTATATGTCAATTTATGAATTACTCCCTTTGGTGGCTTAATTTTCAATTTAGGAATAACAGTAGGTGGTACTGATTCATTAGATGGATTTGTTGTCAAGTTAGTAGGTTGATTAGTGGCCGGACTACCATAGTATTTATTTTTCATCGACACCAAAATATCTTGTGAAGGGTTTGTGGTGGATAACATTAACACTTGGGAACTAGGAGCTGGATTCGTAGCAACCAAATTAGTGTCTGGATTTGGAAATGGGTCTGTCAACACAGCTGATGCATGGGAAGTCTTGATGATTTTTGAGACTTTTGAATGATGAGGACAATCCCTAAGAAAGTGTTCCTCATTATAGATTATGCATGGATAACTAGGTTTCCGTGGTCCTGACGGTTGATCAGATGATCTTTCCTGCAGGTTAGAAGTTTGCTTTTTCTTTGATTTCCACTTTTTCTTACTTCCTGGTTGCTTGTCACTTTTTCCTTTGTAAAATGACATGGCATTAATTTCAGAAGTAGGAGCAGGATCAGATGCAGTAGCGTGGTGTGTGTTTGCAGTGCCTATCAAGTCGTCTCCAGCATGACAGTCCTTTATTTGAGGAGGAACATTGAAATTAGATCGTGGTGCATTAGGAATTTTTTCATAGAGCGTGCCAGACTGAGTGTAAATCAAGTCTAAATATTAGGCACGAGAAATGACTTGCTCTTCTGTGATGATGCCACCTTTAGCCACATCCTCAATTATAGATGGTAACAAGGACTTAATGAACCATTCAGCAAGAAGCTGATCGGGAACAAATTTCTTAACCATTCGTCGACGGCGACGCCACTCATGAATATGATCAGAAATGTGAGTAGCATTAGTCTGTTTGAAGTTGGTCAAGAGTTCTGTTCCAGTTTCATATCTGATCGGTAACTGGAAATGTGGCAAAAAGACAGTAGATAAGGCAGTGAAATTGTCAAAAGAAGCTCTAGGTAACTCAATGTACCATTTAGCAGCCAGACCTGTAAGCGTGTGCCGGAAAAGACATAGTCGAATAGAATCATCATTCAAGGAATTTGATGAACACCATAAATGATAAGTTAGATATGAGTCGATGGATCTTCTTCAGGGTTTCCATTGAATTTAGGAATAGCAGAGGGTAATTTATGAGGTATCACCAGCCACCAAGGAGCATAATTTATAGAATCATTGGTTAGCCGGTTTAGCTGGTAATTCCAAGGTTGCAACAAAAGGCAACTGTTTATTAAGGTTAGGTTGAGCATAGCCAAGGTAAGATGGAATTGCTTTGGAAACATGTCTTTGAGCACCAACATATGGAATCTGCTGCTGGTAACCCAGATAGGGGTTGTTTTGGATGGAAAATGCTTGAGAATTCTGTTGACCAAAACCTGGAGATGATACTTGTTGAAATGAAGTTTGAGGAATTTGTGCCTATGGCTACCAAGGGATCTGTACATCAATGTTATAACCCAAATTAGTATAAGTTGGATTCGGTTGATATGTATAACCAGGTTGTGTTTGTGACACCCCATAAAATGGTACACCACCTTGTGAATAAATAATTCTTGATACAGGTTGTTGTTAATTAACCAAAGGATTTTGAGTCTGTGGACCCAAAATTTGTTGAAATTGAGTTGAAGAACTCACCTGATAAGGTTGATGTACAATATTTTTATTCTGTAACAGGGGTATATATGTATTAACAAGTGGTAATGAAGTGGGTGTAACAAGTTGAACCGGTTGATACGAATGTACAATCGTTTGTGGTTGGATAGGCAGAGTGGGCTGCCATTGACAAACATTCATTTGAACATTACTTTGGCCAAAAAGTGACTGAGTAATATCGTATTGGGTAACCAAAGGTTACCCCCCAGCATAAGGAGGATAATAAGACGAAAAATGTTGTTCTTCGAATGCTGTGAGTCCAGTTGATATGGTACTTAAAGGAATTGAACCAAAAGGATCGACTTGATATTGCCATGATGATGGATGTAATGAATCAAGTCGTTTGGTACTAAGTATAGGACTACCAATTAAAACACCAGATGATGAAATTGGCCAAGACCATGAACGTGAAGATGCACTAGAGAAAGTTCCAGACAATGATTTGTGACCTATTGGGACCGAAGGGCCACCGCGAAAATATGACTCTGGTGAAGTTGTGAACATCGATGGAGTAGTGAGGGTAGGAGCTGACGTAATTAGAACAGTAGACCCAACCGAAGATGCTGGTTCAAACATGGCTATTTGACCAAATGTATACCCTTGAAAATTGACGGGAGATTGAATGGAAATAGGATCAACAAAAGCATATGGAAATGATTGAGGAAATCACTGGTATAGGTAAAGGCCCCCCCCCCAAATGGGTTGGAGTTAAAGGTGTATCATCCTATGGGATTTCTTCAATCGCAATTAAAACATGAGGAAGAAATTCACCGTCAGGCCCAAAATATATTTTAGACGATTGACTATGTGATATAGGAGTTTCAATAGCTACAGAAATTTTTGGGATGACCAAGGTAGAAACAACTTTTGGTTGTTCGAATTCAGGATTTAGATGTTCTGGCAAAGAAGAGACATGATTTGGATCAATTTGTGATTGAACAACGTCGGGTCCAAGAGGTATGGTCTCAGTGATTGAATGGATCATGACCACAGGTAGCTGTGAAGATTCCGTTTCGACAATAGTAAATGAACTGGGATGTGTGGAAACAATTTGAGCTAACTCTGGGTTAAAATATGATGTTTCGCCAGAGGTACGAATTGTACTTGATTTGGTAGATCGTGATCGCCTTCGCCTACCAGAAGTAAATTTCGGTGGTAAAGGTGGATTTAAAGCTAATCTACGCGAACAACGGGGAATATGATTTTGTTCTTCCACGATTACCGATTTATTTTATCCAAAAACAAATAAACAAAAAGAGGGTAATGCTAGGTAAAAGGGTTTACCAAGAAACTGTGAACTGCAGAATACCTCCTGGTGAACCAAGAAGTATGGGCAGGTAATCTTCCCGAATGCTGTGTTCGGTGTATCACAATTTCAAGGCAGCCAACTCAGTTCACTATGGATGGATAGCACCTAAAAGTTTTCCTCCAAACTATACCTAAAGGTACATGGAGGCCCAAGTCCGTGTTAGTGTTGTTTGATGTGAAATCGCAGAGTGAGAGCACCCTTTATACTTATCGTACTGTAACACCGCTTGATATACCTGAAAGTACGTGGACGAGCTACGATATAATTACGTACGTGGAGTAAGGTACCACACTCGGAATATATCGCAGACAAGTTAACGACAGCTGCTATGTTTTATGACGCCGGAACAGGTCTCTAGCCTAGACCTTCTAAATGTTATCGTTATGGTTCCAAAGCGTTGTTAAGTAAATTGAGATTAATTTTATGTTGATCTTGCTTAACAATTTTCCTTTCAAAGGTTCACTGTGATGATGTGTATGAAATTCCTAAAATGCAAGCTAAGAATGATAAAAAAACTTTCACTTTCAGCTTTTTCAATGAAGAACCTAGTTACTAAGGGAAGAGACCAAATAATTTGAGAGAAAACAAATCAGTGAACAAAACAAATCAATGAATCTCAAACTAAATGCAGATTTCCTAATGTTCCTTTTTCAAAACACACATAATCCTACATGCAAATGCAAGTTTTTCTTTTCAGTTTCCTTAATTTTATGAATGCAGAAAAGAAACTAGGTGCGCTAAATCAAAAATTCAAATGCTTTTTACTTTCGAGAAACGAAAAATACAAACAATAATTTCTCTCTTGAAGGAAAAACGAGGATTTCAACAACAATTTATCCTATCAAGGGAATGAAGATTTTACGACAATTTCCTATTTTGAAAGCAAATGATTCTTAATGCAACCATAAAAAATACTTTGAAATCAACTTGTCAATGATAAAGAAAAACTTTTTTAAAGCAACATTGAACAAATTTTTAGTCAAAGGAGAAGAAGTATATAGAGTCACTGTTCAATTGAGCATCAAAATTTTCAGAACACAGCAGCAAACAAAACTGAAGCAAATTGCAAAGTCAAATTCAAGGGAATTTGGTCACTTTTAGGAGTCAACGTAGTCTCTAAGGGGAGACAGTGCTCTGCAACGCAGGCTAGGAAGGGAGACAGTGCTCTGCAAAGCACTGTGTCTAGTCTAAGGGTGCGTTGGGCACAAAAGAAAAAGAAAAATACTACTGTTTAACTCACCGTCTTTGCAAATTAAGCTATGAAAAATTTTAATATTTATGTGAAAGAATTACTGGGTGGATAAAAAAAGCAAATCAGAGGCTTAAACACCTAGATCTAAGAGAAATTCTCCCCAACGGAGTCACCAATTTGTTGGGCCAGAATTTTGAATTACAGATAAATCACGCTTCCCTAGACAGGTGCTAGTCTAGAACAACAGGTGAAAGACTATACGACTATTTCTCCTAACTCAGAACAGATACACAGAGAGGATTGAAGGCTTACTTGTTCAGTCGCTTCCAAATGGCTCCTTCTATCGCTTCCACTACAACTTCAAATTCAAGCGGTTTGTAGGCTGAATGCTTCCTACAAGAAAAAACATTGAAACAACATAAGATGAAATAATATAGATATCTATTAAATCTAGTTAGCGAAATCAGTAAAGCATAAACCATATACATCAACCAATATCTTGCAATATGGAAAATCAAAGTCAATACAGATGCATATAGGGAAAAATAAGCAGTACTCTTTATTGATGATAGAAGGAGAGGTTACAACCTAGTGAATGATTTGAAGTGACCTTCCAGCAACGATCCCAAGCCTCATCACAGTATAATCTCTCCAACAGTAGCTTCAAAAATCTAGCTCTCAATTGAAAATTCTCTAGCATTTCTCTACTCAAATTATTCCTCCTCAAGCACTTAGATCAGTGCTCAATTTATAGATGAAGTGTAGGTTGTTTTGCAATCAATAAATTTCCAAAAATAGGAAAGAAATGTTTCTAGTCATGTAGATGTCAAATGGACACTTGGATCCAAAGCTTGACACATGTGAACTCTTCTAGAAGGCACTGGCCAAGTGGAGATTCCAGAACAATGAGAATTTCGCTCCCAATCTGACCAATGCACCTGTGAATGTCGGGAAGTGCTTTGCAGAGTGGCCTTGCATGGGGCTACCTACATATGCAATGCACTTAGGCCCCTTAGAGCCTACGTTGGTGAGCTCTCATATGTTATATAATAAGCTTCAAACAATGGAAACCTTTTCTTGATGAAAGTATTGCTTGATTTTTCTTGTTTCTTGTCTTAGGGCATGTAGCAACTGAAATGATAGGGAATGATAGACCCTTGATCATCGGTCCTGGAGATGATGCCTAGTTAACCAAGTCATTTGGAATGACACCCAAATTGACCTATAACAAAGCTCTCATACCAATTGTTGGAAATACTGAGAGGGGGGATGAATTAGTATTCATTTCAATTACATCATTAGTTAATCTTCAATGATTATCAGTGTTTGTACAATGATAGCAGTAAACAAAAGGAACACAAATGCACACATTTTTTAAGGTGGAAACCCTCTTCGGGACAAAAACCACCTAAATGCTTTTCTAAAAATTATTTAATATTCAACTCCAATTGAAAATAAAGCTCCAAATTCCTAGAATCTAGAAAAGCATTCTTCTCAAGCTCCCACTGGATGGATGCTCCAACGCCTGAGATCCTTCAGTAGTCAAGTGAACGAATGCCCCAACACCCAATGAGCTACAACTCACCCTAGATCCACCCTACCACCCTAAAGTTTTCACAGGCTTGAACCTGTTGGTGACTTCATGCACCAACCTAACACCACCCTACCACCCTATAGAAGAATAAAACAAGAATGGACTCCCGTACCAGGGAAAATGGTCCAATTTATAATGATATAGAATGATGTAGAAGAAGAAGACACACTAGAACATAAACCCAACTATGAAACAACCACCTAATGATGATCCTAGACCTCCTGAAATTGCCTCTTCAACTCTTGGTAGATAGACACTTGTACAATTTTTACAATGATGCATTTACAATGACTTAGTACAATGATACCTTTATAATGATTGTATGTAGTGCTGACCACTTGAAGATTTCATGTGCTAAACTTCTTGCTGCTATTCTGCACCTTGATTTCTGCTCTTGTCATGCTACCCTCTGCTACACCTTGCTTTGCTTTGCTGCCCTATAAATTCTGGTCCTTTGCAGCCATTAACAACACATGATCTAGCTTTTTCTTGCCTTCTATGATTTTGATATTGAATAGGGTGTATATCTATTATTTAAACTCTCCAATATGTGATTTTCAGTTCTGTAGTAGTACTATGAGTCTTCTTTCCAATGCCACATGTTTGATCCAATTTTGATTCTTCAAGAGAGATTTATGCCCAATCTCTCACAATGACCTAATTATGGACTATTTCAGTAGAGCGAACTTGTACGACGTGCCACGTGTCACTATTTATTCATTCAGATCTAAAATTGATACAACGAAAACTACAGTCTGTGCACTATCTTCCAATTTTTATAGAATTCCAATTTGATACTCAGAGAGAGAGTTATGATGATTTTCCGGTCACTTCTTTGAGATGAAGTTCAGGAGCCTGCAAACACACTAACTGTCACATATCATATCTCCGAAAATATTACGCACCTTGATATGAAATTTTTACAGGAGCTTCCTCAAATTTTTTTTTTCACCTCGTAAAAATTTCAGCTTCTGAACCTTCATATAAAAAAATTTAGAGCGCAAATTCCACGATGACCTGTTTCAGGTAGCGAAATCCCTACATAAGGAGGATATGAGGATCACAATTTATATAAATTATTAGCTTGAGAGGGGCTTCAACAAGTGAACATGGGAGGTATTTTAGGAGCTTAAAAATTATTAATTATTGACTTTTCAATGACCCATGCCACAACCCCATGGGGTTTTAGCCCACTAACTGGGGTTACAAACTTCAAACATGAATATCTCTCAAACTGTGAAGAATTACGTGGCGAGCCATATATCAATGGAAAAATCTCAACAAGTAGAAACCATCGAAAGCATTCTTGATCAAGAATATAATAATTTGGTAGGTCAAATATCCATGCAATATTGGGGTAGCCCCTGGTGCTGCTTGGGTTGACATCAATGATAACCACTGATCAACAGAGTCCATAGAAAATATGCAACATGGGTACTCCTTGGATGAGGAATTAAATTTTTCATCCAACGAGTACTCCCACTCGAAATTTGAGTAAAAACTTTGGAGATAAGTTGAAAATACGAGTTGAAAAAGTAGTTTTATTATTTTATTATTTTTAAATTTTTGTACCCTTTTACTTAAAAAATGGTGAATCATCCCCCATGGTTGACATCATCATCTTGAATCCTATTTATTCTTATAAAGTTTATTTTTGTTGTATATTGTTCTTAGGAGGCCCATTTTAGACCTCAAAATTCCCCTAATGAATCGACTTCCGTTGACATACCCAGGAAGATATTCTCCACTTAATGTGGCCAAGCGTAATACACCTCCATCTGTGATATACTTAACAATATATGGTCCTAGCCAATGCATCTTGAACTTCCCTGCGTGGCACGCAAACTTGCTGTCATACAAAAAAACTAATCTTCATTAAATACCTTTTATTCGATATGCCAATCATTCCATGCCTTTTCGTATGCCTTTTGTATTTGCTGATGGAAAGTTGCAATAAAGTGATCCTCTTCTAGCATGACCAGCTATGATAGTCGTTCCTCCATAATATCTGCTTTTGCCATATTTGTGAATGCTGCAATCCGCAGACTGGGTGTTATCACACATAAAATTTTAATTTTTGATTGATAGTGTCATTAGCCTAGGTTTCATTTGTCTCATAAAATTGGTTCATGAATTTGATGAAAACTCATGAAATGGTCATTATCCTAAGTCTAGAATATTCCATTGGTCATGTCATCAGAGTCAAATCCATCAGAATCTACCAAAGGTCTACATGAATTGGTTTAGATTTAGGTAGTGGCCCTAATTTTTCTTGAGTCTGCAATGAATATAACTGCAAAAAAAATATTTTCACTACAGACTCACATGACTAGTCCACAACGAATCTGCCAGATTTATAATGAAAAACACCACAAAATCATGTTTTTCTGCACCAATAAAGGGGATGATGCGTTGTCAAGTTTGTAGAGGTTTAGGGTGAATGTGATGTCACGTGATCGATTATTAGAGTCATCCAAACATGCGTAACCATGAGTGGCATTCATCATTACACTTCACTCCTCCCATTTTTTGTTATCCCTCCCATATTATAATTTCACCTTTTTAAACTCACCTCCAAATCTCCTCTCTGTCATCCTCCCTTCGACCTTTTCATACATCTGTTGGTTATCATCCTTGAAAAGTCCAGTTCCATCGCAAGCAACTTGCTGTTCAATTTGTCTTTTTGCAGGTGTCACAGTTTCAAGAAGGCATCGTGGTATAAAGGAAGATGGACACGAAGAAGAAAACAAACAAAGGAGGCTCCTGTGTAAGATATGAACCCATGGATCTCAAGTTACTCAACAAATACCCAAGCTTTCTAGAAGCTTTCAACAATGTTGGATGCATGAAATCCTGACAAAAAATTCAAGGTTTTCATGCTCAGGTATTAAAATATTTTGTAGTGAATTTCATAGGTATAGCTTCGAAGATGGGGTGCTAAGTTTTGTAGTGTCAACTAAGAAAATTTCTCAAGCCACAAAGATACCAAGGATGGGTGAAGAGTGGTTCAAAGCCACTAAGTTTAAGATGCAGAACTTTGATGAATTTATAAAACCTGAGCATATTGGAGCAGGCATGACATCTGGAATCCCAAGGAGCTACATGAAAGAAGAATACTCCAAATTGCTGCTAGTAATCCAAAAATACTTTACTTGTGAGGGGATATTTCATATGGTTTATCAGTACCATTTAGGGAATTTGTTGCACTTCACTGTTAAGCAGTCTCTTGATCTTACATTTTTCTTATTTAGGAGCCTAGGTAAAATGTCAGACAAGGTTCAGGCCAGGCCAGAAAGCAATGAGACCTTAATTTTCCATCATGGGTTGATCAAAGTCCTTGTGCTGGAGGAGTTGAAAAAACTAAACAGAGATTGGGCTACCTTTATTTTTCTCAGTGGTTATGAGGTTGATTCAGTAACACCCAAGAAAAATCCAAAGTCAAAAACCACTCCTTCAAGCAAGAGTGACAAACCTGCAGCTGAGAACAAGGGTGTGAATGAGGAGGAGATGGAGTCCATTATGGAGCCAATGGATATTGAAGTAGAGCCTGCACAAGAGACAGAAATTCCACAGCCTACACCTGCAATTAGCAAACAAAATATCAACACGAAAAGCCATGGAAGGATAACCAGAAGCCAAATAATTGGGAAAGACAACCTTGAAGATATTCTTCAAGCCATATACTTTGAGGAGACCCTAGTGGTCATAGCTGAAGATGTTAAAGGAAATAACAAGAAAAAGAAAGGTGTAACTGCTAAGAAGCTTGATTTTTCAGGGGAAGATGCAGGGTTTATATTTCAGGAAAGAAAACCACTCACCAGGCTGCAACTTGCCAAAGGTGTCATGGAAAGTAAAAGGACATAGTTTACTAACAAAGGTAGGCAACCTATCATAGAAGATATCATTAATTTTAATCCAGCTATAGGGGAGATCATTGTGCAAAGGAAGGGTAAAGAGAAAATGGTTGAAAAAAACAGAAGTGCAGTTGCTAAAAGAGCAGTTAAGAGAGGCTAGAGAAGAGGTTATTGAGACCCAATTGGAGTTGCAGGAAGCCAAGGTAGAAAGAAAGATGATGGAAGAATTCAAAGAAAAGGTAAATGAGCAACTAAATCAATATGATGAGTCATTAACCAATTCCAAGAAACTACTGAAAAGGACACTTCCTTTGTGAAGGGTAATGAAGCACACAAGAAAGAGAAATTTATGGTTGCAAGCTGAAAGAAAGAAACTCGAAGGCCATGTCAAAGAGATAGAAGAGAAAATGGAGATGATACAGTCAGA
Organism: Pinus albicaulis; assembly: GCA_034641835.2. Taxonomy (NCBI): domain Eukaryota; kingdom Viridiplantae; phylum Streptophyta; class Pinopsida; order Pinales; family Pinaceae; genus Pinus; species Pinus albicaulis. The sequence continues at coordinate 109,271,484 of CM076577.1, read as the reverse complement.
GTTAAAGAAAAAAGGTCGTAAACTCACAGTCTTAAATGAACCTAAAGAGATCCAACCTCTTACTGCCAAAGGTGAAGCTTCCAAAGCTTGAAGAGTAGACCAACTACTTTTTTGACATTTTTGCATCATTCAGAATCAGTATCTGCAGATCCATAGGAATAATATTGAAGAATAAAGGAAAATTTCTGAGTTTTCTTCCAATTAGGCAAATTCATAGCGAATCCCAGGCTTGAAGCCCAAATTTCACTACGAACTCGCTGTAGGTGTATTTTTTGTTTAAAATCATGGATATGGTTAAAATCAAGGTGGGAAAAAAATTTGTATTTAGCTCATTTGACTCAACAAACATTTCCAAATCAGCAAAGAGGGCTAACGAGTGGCATAGATTGGTGAAATGAATTTGCTACGAAATTTCGCTACGAACTTGCCTTGACTCCCATGTTTCTGCAACGACCAAGTTTTTGTAGCAATTTTGAGTTTTAATGGTTCATTGAAGGTCAACCAATCGCGTGGAAAGCTTAAATATTATCAGAGAAATATTTTTTTGGAGGCATGGTCTTCGACAAGGCTGCCCAAATCACCAGCGCATCATGAAGACATTAGTCATTTGTCATAAAACCACCTCCTTAAAAGTAGGAAGACTAGTCTCCTAACTTAGTGGGAACATTAATGTTTTAGTCATGGTAAGTGCCACCCAAGAACATGACCATATTTGATGTAAATATGTAGTCTTTTCAGTTAATTTTACGTAATAAATAGGTTGGAGAAGTCCTAGTAGGTCTCTAGGTTCTAAATTTAGTAGATGTTAGTTTTATTTCCATGTATTTTGCTTATTGTTAAGATGGGTGTCAGCAAAGGAGTTCGATGATCTAGCCATGTAGGCATATCCAATGTAAAGTGACTAAAGCCTATTAATATGCTGAATTACGAATAATAGAGGGTTGAATGATGTTATTTTACACTACTAATATTGTAAACTTTTTCTAATCAGTAAGATACAATGGCTATTGGCTTTTTTCTTCACCTGAGATTCATCTGTTGTTTTCATGAGTACTTGTCCTATGTATCTCGTTATTTTTTCTGCGGTGATTTGATGTTTGATTACTTAGAATTCATGTTAACCATGCTATAACTTCATTCAAGCATTAAACTATTGTGTATCTGTGTGTATTTCTTTTTTCATAAAGACGTCTATATGCCTCAGTTTCCACAAGAAGAACCATTGTCACTGAGTTTCTTAACACTGACTCCATAAGCCCAATGGTAGTGAATTATATGCACCTTTCACCTGCATGAAAACATACTTAAAACAATTTTGTTAGAGTTAGTCATCTGTGAGCTTCATTTACATAATATTATTAATATCTTTGAGAGAGACCTCTCAGGCTGAAAAGGGTAATTTTCAGCTAGAAGTTGGTTTGAAGGAGTTACTCTAGGTTTTTTGGTGGAGCAACCCATCTGTACCAACTTAGTGATAAAAATTTTGGTGCATCTGCTGGGAGTCTAAAGACATATTTCCCGAAGTTTGTTCTTCAACAATGATTCTGAGCTATTGGAGGTAGCAGGAGCTCAAAAAATTTCGAGGCTTCATAACTACCTTGGTGACTCCACTAAAAATCTTCATGTTTAAAGGTGGCTTCGAGAAAGAGATACACAAGGGGCAATCTATATCCTAACCCACCTACAATTGTGGATAATCCAAAAAGGATTCTCAGAGGCATTAGAATAAAATCTTCAAAATCGGGTGTTCCATCACATTCAAGAGTTTATTCCTCTGAGATTATTCGAAGTCCCGAAGATAAAAAATTTGATGATAAAATTGAAGAAGTGTTGTTTAGGTTTAAGACTAAAAATGAACTTACTGATATAATACTAGACCTACAAATACTAGGTATTGACACATATTCCTTAGTATCAAAAGAAGAGAAAGAATAATTTTGGAAGACTATCACATCAGAGCTGTTGTTAGAGAGAGAGTCTTTTGAAAAAGTAAGAGAGTTGGATCCTTTTAATTTTTTGTTGAAAAGAAAGTTTGGTATACCCTTGCCTAAATGGAGTTCATTTGTATCTAGACTTCATATACCATCTACAACATCTCCTAACACTTCATCCTCATTTACTGTGTTTTCCAAAAGTTATAATTTAAGCTCATCCATTGTTTTTCCACATACCACAGTCCCTGTTATCATGGCTGGAGTTCCTCCTCCTACGAGACCTACAAGATATGCCCCACTTGTCCTTCCTGTCGTCCTTCATGACCTCCCAAATGGATACTCAACTAGGATTAAAATCTTTGGGAGTGAAGAAGAAATATCAGCTGAAGAACATGTACCCCAATTTAATGATTTCATTGACCAAGAGGAGGTGGATCATGATGATGTGAACATGAGGTTATTTTCTCAAAGTTTCACTGGTGAGGTAAGAAAATGTTTTAAGACTTTAGCTCCAGCTCATTTGAAGAATTGGGACCAAATAGAAGACAGTTTTTTGACAAAGTGGGGGAGAAACGTAAATCTTGTTCAAGCTCTAACTGAGTATAAAAATTTGAAAAGAGCCTTAGATGAATCTGTCCAAGACTTTTCTAAGAGATTTAAAAAGGTCTATAACTCCATACCTGCTCATATTAAACCTCAGCCCAGGAGATGCTTAATTACACTATGCAGAAGCTTTTGATTATGAGTTTTCCATCTTGTTAAGGGAAAGAGAGTATGCTTCTTTGGCTGACATGTAGAATGATGCAGTGAAGTTTGAGGTGAACATGGCTGCAACCAAGAGGTATAATATGGGTAAGAAAAAATTAAAAGAAGAGGATAAGCCTTCTTCATCCTCATATGCTGATTTTGATTCTATGATGAAGACCATGGAGAAACTTATGGACATACTTGTTCTTGGAGCCACTCCTTTTCCTCATGCACAACAAGAGACACATATCAGAAATCCCCAATTTAGGAGACCTCAAATTCAGCAAAGACATATAGAAAATAGGAACCAACCTGAAACACAAGCGACACCTCCTTTTCAACATAATTTACTTGATGAAGAGGAAATACAACCTGAGTTCCAAGAGGATATTATTCATTTCTTAGATGAAGACATGTCTAGGATGTTTCTAACTAAAGAGGAAGATGATGAGTCTAGTAATGATATGGAGGGAAGAGAGGGACAATCTGATTACTTAAAGGGACACCAACATGCCATTTTTGAAATGTAGAAACAATACAATTTGAGAAACATGAATGTTCCCATTACAACAAAAAAAGCACAGCCAAAGAGAGATGCTCCTAAACCAGCTGAGCCAAAGAAGGATACACCACCACCACCTCATGTCAAAGAAATTGAAAAGGCCTCATCTACTTTCAATTTAGAAAATGAAATATCCAAAATCAAAATTCCAGTTCCCTTTGGAGAAATAATCAAGGTTACTTAATACAAAGTAAAATTGTCAAGATGTTGAACACTCAGCCCGTACCTTCAGACATCCTCAATCTACAAGAAGACCATCCTACCATTTTCCTAGGACCAAGGGTAGAATATGACCAAAATGAAAAAGTTCCTCCATTTTATGTAAGTCTGAATATTCATGATATGACTTTGCACAATGCCATGTTAGACTCAGGAGCTTCTCACAACCTAATGCCTAAGGTGATTATGGAAAGGACAGGCTTAGAGATCACTAGACCTTACAAAGATATGTTTTCTTTTGACTCTAAGAAATTCTAATGCATAGGTCTCATTAAAGATGTTTTTGTTGGCCTAAATCAAGTACCTTCTAAGACAATGGTGATGAACATAGTGGTAGCTGACATTCCTCCGAAGTTTGGCATGCTTTTATCCAGATCTCGACAGCCAAAGTTAAAGGGACTATGCATATGGATATGAAATATGCCACCATTCTGGTCTTTGGTGAGAAAAGGAGGTTGTATAGGGAAAGTAGGATGGCTTAAATGGTGATTAGTAAAGAAAAACCTCAAAATTTTCCTATTTATGAAGTTGAAACTGAATTGGGATCCTCAATTTTGTTTAATGAACTCACTGATGAGGTATAAATTGAGAAAAAGACAGAAAATCAGCAAGTAGAAAATTAGAGGTGTGTTGAGGAAAATGAAGAAGGTTGGTGACTTTTACACTTTGATGGCTCTGCTGGAAGAGAGCGGGCTGGAGCAGGGATATGGATTACCACTCCTAATGATGAAAGTTAGTTTTTCTCATTCAAACTTAACTTTTACTCTACAAACAATATGGCAGAGTATGAGTCATTGTTCTTGGGTCTAGAAACTTTGAAACACTTAGGTGGAAAAAAGATATCAGTGTGCGGTGATTCAAAATTAGTGATTAAGCGGGTAGAAGGGTCTTACGAAACCAAAGATGTAAGAAGGAGGGCCTAAAAAAACTTAATCATTTAAATTCTTGAGAATTTTCAAGAATATACTTTCATTTTAAAAACCAGAGATCGAAATTCTGTAGTTGATTCTTTAGCTGTCTCTGCATGTTTACTTTTCATCCCTACTCATTCTAGTGAGAGATATGAGGTTGAGGTAAAACATAGTCCATCAATACATGATAACATCATTCATTTAGAAGTGTTTGATAGTGATCAACAGGTCTGAAATTTCCTTGAATTGAAAGAGGTGTTTGAGAATATCTAAGTAGAACAACAAAATATGTTTGCTGAAAGTACGGTCAATCGCGAAGTCTTGCAGCTAAAAAATAATTGTATTCCCAAAGGCCCTAGTCCCCTTGAGAAATTATTTGATAAAAATGATGTTTTCAAATCTCAAAAGATATAGGTCGATGATGAAGAGATGGAGACTTGAAATATTTGCACAACATAAGTTCCTAAAATGGTTAAATTATCCAAGTTTCTTTCAATGGAGATGAGACAGAGGTATGTGGATATGATGAAGAAATATATTGATGTATTTGCATGGAGCTATGCTGATATAAAAAGGTATGACCCTAGTATTATCCAACATACTATTCCTATCAAAGAGAATGAAAAACCTTTCAAGAATAAGTTGAGAAGAATTAATCCTTTGCTCATGCCTTTGATTGAGAAAGAGATTAAGAAACTTTTTGATGCAAAGATCATTTTCCCTTTTAGATTTTCAAAATGGCTTGCTAATATAGTACCTGTTAGAAAGAAGAGTGGTGAGATTAGAATTTGTATTGATTTCAAAAATTTAAACAAAGAATCTCTAAAGGACAACTACCCTCTTCCCAAGATGGATAATATTCTGAAGAATATAAGAATGTCCATGCTTGATGGATTTTCAGGTTACAACCAAATATTGGTACATCCAGAGGACCAAGAGAAAACTACATTTACCACACTATGGGGAACATTCATGTATGCCAAAATTCCTTTTGATTTAATGAATATAGGGGAAAACTTCTAAAGGGCGATGGATATTGATTTTGATGAGGGGGAAGACAAATCAGTGGTGGTATATTTGGATGACATCAACAAGTTTTCAAAGAGGGAGGAGGAACACCTTAAGCACTTGGAGAAAATTCTGCAGAAATGCAGAAAATTCTGTATATCTCCCGATCATACTAAAAGTGTCTTTGCTCTAACTTCTGGAAGATTGTTAGGACACATCATATCAAAGGATGGAATAAGTATTGATCCGAATAGAGTTAGTTCCATTCAAAAAATAGACCTACCAAGGAATAGGAAAGAGATTCAATGTTTTCTTGGAAAGGTAAATTTTGTTAGAAGGTTTATCCAAAACTTTATTGAGATTGTTAAGCACATTACCAAGATGTTAAAGAAGGAGTTTGATGTTAAGTGGACAGTAGAAGCCAAGAAATCATTCGAGGAAATAAAGAAATCCCTCAATCAAGCCCCAGTGCTCATAAGTCCTGACTTTTCAAGTGAATTTCTGGTTTTTACATTCGCCTCTAAACATACAATTGCTGGAGTTTTATTACAGAAAAGGCAGCAAGGTGGTGAGCAACCTATTTCCTTTTTTAGTAGGACTCTTGACATCTCTAAACTAAAGTATAATATCATGGGAAAAAAATCATATGCTTTAATCAAGTCTCTTAAATATTTTAGAATTCACATTCTGCATTGTTGTGGAGGTAAATCCCCTCTGCGGACAGAGGCGATCCCTACTAGCCCAGACTGGGTCTAGAAACAATCGTTCACACTATAGTGCAGGTTCCTAATTGCAAATAAACCAACTAGCGATGAAGGCTTACCTGGAATCCAACGCTGTTGCTTGTAGAAGAGGTGGCGCTCCCGTTCCTTAGCTCTGGTAGATCACGATCCCCATGATCTCCGTGATAGGACACCTACACACGAGAGAAAAAAAACAAACGCAAGCGTAAAATCCAGTAGGTGCAACTATATGTCAGTCATAAATGACATAACTCATCAGCATAAACAACAACAAGAGTGGAACCATAACCAATAGTCGCTTATTATTAATCAATCAAAGGAAGAATACAACCATAGTTCTGACGCTGAATTCTCCTTCGGCGGGTCGCCAGCAGAAAACGTCTCGAAAGCCTATCAAGGGTGGGAAAAACCTCTCTCTTCAGATTTTGATGATGGTCTCCTTGCTTGGATTCGGCCTTAAGGGAATTATAGAGGCTCTTGCAGCATAATGCTCTTGGGAATTTGGGAGCTTGAAGACTAGCTTTCAATGGAGATGAGCAAGCTTTTATAGATGGAGGAAGGGGAGTTGGGATCCCTATAATCATGGGATTGACCCTATCATCAAGGAAGCTTCCATGAGAGGTGGAAAACCACTTCCTCTCTATGGAAATCCGTAGCCAAACCTCCCAACTCAAGATAGATAGCAGTCCAGGAATTTGTTAGGACGAAACTTCCGCCACTTATTTTTAAAAAACACTCCTTAAATTGGCTAGCGTGAGTGCGACTCTGGGATAGAGCGCCAATTGGCGTGACCTCTTTGAAGGATTTTCCCCATTGGCGTGGGTGCTGAACTGTTTGCCCGAGCCAATGTAAAAAGGGCCATTTTAGGGTTTTCCACAAGGAGATGTCTTCAGGGCAATGAAAGTTCTTGTTCAGAGGGATGTAATGAAAGTGATTTCAAGGCATGTCACTGCTCACAGGTCACGGAATGAACCCTCCAATGTGCGGGACGGGGATTACAGGGACGGTGATAAATTGCTATGTAACAGATGCCCCCTAAAGCACGAGGCCCGAGAGAGAGAGAGGGGTGAAATGCTTTACGAGAACATGTCCAACTGAAAACTCCGGTGTCGAAAAACCTGCGTGGAGAAATACAACTGATATCTTGGATACATGATATATATGCAGTATGGGCGCAGTGATCCATAAAAGAGTATATAATAATCTAGATCCAAGGCATGGGCTCAGCCATCCAGTGAGGATCGATAAATAGACTCAGGTATGGTCGCAGCCATCCAGTAAGTGAGTCATGTAACCAATCATAATAATCCACAAAATCGCAGCCTGGATTACAACAGACACAATCTAGGGTCTTGCGTTGCATCTCGACCCGAACATAGTACAAGTCCAAGCATGTGAATAAATGAGCTGAAGTCAAACATGCAAGAACATCGTATGATTACCAGCCAATGATGAAAGCTGTTAACAGACGTGAGAGGTACCACCAATAATGATGATGGCCCTCAAGGTACTACAGGTACAATCTACGGCATGTGAATCAATGCGCTGGCGTCGAACACCCGTAGAATCACTCGATCGAAGGCCAATGATGAAAACCTCGCATCGAATGTGAAGAACCTGCCATTGAGGCTTGCAGGCTCCAAGGCACCAGAAGGGAGTCTCTAGATCAGCTTCCCGGATAATGAGCTGAAGTCGACAGGAAGTGACCTTGATAGAAGGTGGGCCATAATTTTTCCCACATCATCGACGCGAGACAGAGGAAAATAATGATTTTTTGAATCATGATCAGATGAGAATCAGAGGAAGGTTGGTACTTGCAGAGGTCAACTTCTCTTGAACATATAAACGGCACGACAGTGGACTTGGCAGTATTTGACATCAAAAGATTAGAGGTCATAGTGACGAGGCAAAGAGAAGATGAGAGGTCAAAAGGGATTATCCAAACCCACGGTGGCAAGTGAAAATGGAATGAGATGTCCCCAACTCGACACGAATGCAGACAAGTGCCATGTTCAAGAGCGACATACTGCCGACACGACAATGATGCTGGTTCCATTTTTTTCCCCGCCATTTCTGGCGAGTACCCCAATTATTTTTGATAACAAGCTTGAAGGGGATAGCATATGCTTGTGATATAAGTCCATCCTAGTACGTTTAATGAGCCCTAGGAAGGAGAGACTCGAGTAGCGTCATTATGACTGAATCCGATGTCATCAGGGTTTAACGAGTCTGACAAAGGAAGAACTCAGCGTCTTTTCATGTTTAGAGAGTTTGAAAAGACAGCGAAAAAGTAAACTCCAACAGTCCCTTTTTGTAAATATTTCCTTAGATCCGAAAAGGTAGAAAACTATGTCTAAGAAAACCTCCTAGTCGCGATAGGCTAGGGTATTCCTTTTTCATAAATAATCTATCCCAGCCCGAAAAAGGGGTAAAAGTATACTGGGTAGATGTCGTTTCGTAGCCACTTTAACGAGATCGAAACGACAAGGGCCTCGGCAATATTTTCATGTTTAGAGAGTCAGAAAAGAGCTGAAAGATGACTCCAAAATGACTTTTTTTCGTGTTTTTACCGAGTCCGAAAAAGTGTAAAATACAACTCGTTTCACTGTTTAAGTCGCGTAAAAAACCTGTTGTTGCACACAGAGGCAAGTGTATAATCCATTTTCGACAAAATATATTAAAATATTAATAAAAATGACTTTTAAAACCTAATGAGATTTCAAAAAGTTATAAATGGTCTCAAATGGTAAAAGCAAAATTACTTTTACTATTTACCTCATTGGAGAGCAACAGTGGTCCGTTTTGTGTGCGAATTTCTGACGGCAATTGTGACTGATCCGGGCTAACGTTCAGATTCCCATTCGTTCCAGGTAAGAGGCGCTTCCCTGTACTCCATTTTAATCCATTTTTTATAGTTTTCCATTGCTCATTAGATTTCTGTGGAGAATTTTTAAAATTTTAGGGCTTCGCCCATTGGCACGGGTATCAGGCACAGACCCGCGCCAATGGCCTTTTCCATACAAAGGGCCCGTGCCAACTGGCGCAACTGTTAAGGAAACAACCGTGCCGATCGCGCAGCGCGGTTTTCCATTTAAATTTCCAAATAGCTAGTGATTTACCTGAAATTTCAAGCATGAAAGAGATCTAATCAAGGGTTTTTGACCATGTGGATGCAGGCAACCGAGCAAAATGGTTATCGAATGGAAAGAAAGGGAGCATGGGGAAGAGGATGAAAAAGCGATGGAGAATGAGACCTGTATGAATTCCCTCAAGAACTGTGGGCTTAATAAATTCTCCCTGACACCTTTCTTACGAGCTCAGCCTGAGCTTTTACAATACCTGATCAGTATTTGGGATGAAAATGAACAAGTGAACAAAGGCTGGGATCAGTGTTAGAAGTTCGACTTATGCTTCATGCGGGACTTTGCAGGAGGTCCAGGTCACATCATGACGAGAGAAATATGGTGTGTAGATGATAATGGTAAAGGTGTGCCAGGGCAGAATGGGATTGGGATACTTGGCGTAGACATTCCTGTATCAGAAATACTTTTCGATGATTACTACCACACACAATCCCAGCAAAGGCTGCGGGGATCGCTTAAACTCCATGAGAATGAGCCAGGCCAGTCTTACTGGCCTCAGTGTGTGGGTCTGCTTGTTTATTGGGCCACGGTGGTGACAATCAACATGACGACTGAAAAATGCTCAGCGAGCCAAACTAAAACGGTTGGCTACGGTTCCATGCGTGCTCAGTTCATCTGGAATGACTACTACCAATGCCAGGGCCAAGAGGCCTCAGTAGCAGATCCAGTGCAGAGCCGAGAATGGCTGGTAGGCGACTCTTCCCGTGCCGAGATCGGGAGGAAGCGTGAGATGTCACGGAGGCCGAGTTTTTCAGAACAGCTACGGCGTCGGTTCGGTCGTGAGCGGCGGCCATATGTGGGAGCGATTTCAGTGTGATCCAGGATCTTCACTCTGGAGGGAAACCGTTGGGACGAGGAGTTGATACGATCGTCTTTTTGATTTTTATATTTTATGATTTTTTGGTAATACATGCCCGTCCTAACAACCGTTTTATGTGTATGCAGATGTCGGCCCAGAGAGACCTGCCGGTATGTCTCCTATTTCACGGAGAACTCATCCCATAGATGACCCTCAGGCGGAGGCTGCCGAAGGAGGAGAGTTGATCCAGAACCTCGAGGGGATCGCCCGGGGGATTCCAGACTATGCCCGATTGGTAGATGTTCCACTAGCATACCAGAGACATACGGTGGGAGTTCCTAGTCGCCTCCACCGTCTTCTGAGACGCCTAGTGCGTGCAGTGGCTTGTTATCATGAGCACCACGCAGATTAGACAGCTAGGGCTTGTTTCATGCATATTTTTTGAGAGACATGTCGTCTCCGGATGTATTAAGACGAATATGTATATTTTTTGATTTTATGCGACGCACACTATGTAAACATTTCGATATCTATATATATATACATATCTATTTCTGGATGGATCTTTCTTTTTACATGTGATGTTGTTTTACAAATTGCGCAAATGTCTATCTAAAACCAAATTAGCTACTGCATCCGTCAATGTATTCATATATCGGGGTATGTGTTGATATGTAATATAGTCAAAATTTCTTTCCAGTAGACGAATACACAGATACAGACGTAAGATGGATGGGTTTCTGACCGAATAATGACCGTTAAGTTGTGATACTACAAGCTGTGAGTCTAGATACACAAGTAATTCATGGATACCTAGGTTTACAACCTCGGTTAATAATTATAACACAACACGATATTCCGCGATGTTATTTGTAGCACGTCCCAGACACACACCTTGCAGGTTGACCAACTCACAAGCAGGATCGTAGATTACCCAGGCTGCCGAAGACAGATTCCTGGTACTGCGGGAGGCACCATCCGCGAAACCAACAAACGGATGAATGGACATCTGCACAATCAGGAAGACCTAATCAGCAGAAAGATGTTTACATCGCACACCACACCATACATGCACACAGATGAAAAATACACACCTATGTACACACACCACACCAAAAATGACTTCAAGTGTAGTATTTTTTCAGGTACAACCCATTTCTGGGCTGTGCCAGCGGAACTCCTTCATAATCTATAAGCTCATAAGCCTCATTCTTCAATACTAATTTAACTATGTAGGGCCCATGCCACATAGGTTGGAACTTACCGGCCCCAAGCTTATCATGTGCTTGATCGTATAGGAGGACGAGGTCCCCTTCGACAAAGGAATGTGGAGAAACTGATTGATCAAAGTGAGCTTTGACCCGCTTCTTTTGTGCTTCAATGACTAAAGCAGCCAAACGACGGGTTTCATCTAACCGTTCCAGATACAAAAGACGCTCTTCCTCAGCAGAAATGTTGGGTAGAAGTTCCACAACTAATTTCAAAGAAGGAATCTCGCATTCAACCGGAAGAGTTGCTTCCAGACCATACACCAATTGAAATGGTGTGAATCCAATTTCACTCTTTGCAGACGTCCGGTAGGCCAGCATTTGACAGTTGGAGGTGCCAATTGGATTTGTGGATACCAACTATTCGTTGAAGCATAGTGACCAGAACAACATTCCTTGCTCAGCAGCATTTTCACACGAGGTAATGCAAACGTTGAACTTGTATTGGCGTAAGCCCCACGTATAGAAGTCAGATGACCATCAATAGTATCTGAGAAATAATTCTGGTTTGTGCGATAGCACACGAGGACCCCGAAATGTGCAATGATGTGGTTGAAGATGAATTGGGCAGTTGTCTTACCGTCGACAGCTAGTGTAGGCATCGCTTCGGCCCACTTCGTAAAGTAGTCTACAGCGATGATTATATATGCATGCCCCTCGGCCGAATGAGGGTTACACGTCATAAAATCTACACCCCATTTCGAAAAAGGGCCGACGGTAATAAAAATATGCAAAGGGAGAGGCGGCACGCACATCTTGCGCTGAAAGACCTCACGCGTGACATTTACGGACTGCGACGATACAGTCTTTGAATATTGACGGCCAGAAGTAACCTGCTCGCAGAATTTTCTGGGCATTGGCATATCCGGACATATGTCCACCACAGGTGCCACTGTGGCAGTCATTTAGGACCCTTTCAGCCTCTTCCAAGGTTAGGCACCGACGGAGCACCGAATCTACTCCAATGCGGTATAAGGTATCTCCTACGATGCGATAGGGTTGGGACTGATGCCAAATCCGACGTCGGGCATCTTTAGTCAACTCAGACTGAAATGTGGAGGTCTGAAGATACAAAATTATGTCGTCGTACCAAGGGTCATGAGTACTGATAAGGAAAAGAGTTTCGTCCGGGATATGATCTTCAGAGTGTGAAGGAGTGGAGTCTGTTGGGAGCGAGCATATAAGATCCGCGAAAACGAGTGATTTGGTTGACTTAGCAGTAGTGAAATCTAAGTCAAACTCCTGCAGGATAATGATCCATTTGGATTATTTTCCCCCCAGTAATTGTCGAGAGAGAATATATGTCATGGGGTTGCAATCCGAAACCACTGTTATCGTACGCAATAGGATGTAGTGGCGAAAATGCTGCACAGCGTGTACTGTGGCTAATGCCAACTTCTCGACGTGAGCATAACGTGTTTCTATGTTGAGAAGGTTCCGTGATAGATAATAAACGACATGTTCATTCCCATCATCGTCATCCTGCACCAGAACCATAGCAATGGTGCTAAACGCGGTGGCGAGATACAAAGTGAAATCACGGTGATAGTTAGGAGGACGAAGCAAAGGAGCATTAACAAGTAACGTCTTGAGCTTCTCAAAGGATTGTTGAGTAATTTCGTCCCAACGAAAGGGAACGTTCTTCTTTAATAGGCATGTGAATCCTTTGGCCACCTCTGCGTAGTTCGGGATAAAGCGTCGAAGGAAGTTTGATTTTCCTTGCAGACTCTGCAGCTGATATAGCGAGGAGGGTGATGGGAGATTGATGATAGCCTCGAACTTTAAAGGGTCAAGGCGAATTCCGTCTTTGGAGACTATCAATCCTAAAAGACGACCAGAATCCACGCAAAAGATGCATTTATGAGGATTAAGCCTAATATTGTAGCGCCTACATCAAAGGAAAATATGGCGGAGGTGTTCAGGGTGGTCCTCTCGCCTAGCTGAGTGAGCTGGAAAGTCATCCAGATAAGGCTAAAAGATATGGTGTATGTCATGGAAAGCATAAGACATCGCACACTGGAAAGTGGCTCCAGCATTCTTCAAGCCGAACGGGAGCTTTTTATAAGCGAAAGTACCCCACGGACAGATGACTGCAGTCTTGTGTTGATCCTCAGGTAAAATATTGATCTAATTGTACCCAGAGAATCCGTCCATCAAGGAGTAAATCTCACTCCTAGCACATTCGTCGATGATTTGGTCTATAAAAGGAGTGGGATATTTGTCCTTAGGACAAGCGCGAGTAATATCGCGATAATCAACACAGACTTTGATAGCCCCTTGCTTCTTATCTACAGGTACTATATTTGAGACCCATTATGTGAGGGGAATTGGGTAAATAAAGCCCGCGTTCAGAAGTTTTTCAACTTCTACTTTGATGGGAGCGGCTTTGCGAGGGTGCATCGGGCGTAAGCCTTGGCACACGGGCTTCGCACCAGGGTAGGTTGGAATCTCATGCACTACGATACTGGGATCAATCCCAGGCATTTCCTCGTAGGACCAAGCAAACACATGTCTGAATTCCTTAAAAAGATCAGTATAGACTTGTATCTCATCAGGAGAACAAGTCACTCCCACGTGTATGTTCTCAACAATCCCCAGTTTAACGGAGATGTTGATCGGGATGGTTTGAGTGATATTACTCAGGTTTCCTTCCGAAAGAACCTCGTGCGTCAAAATGGGTGTTTGGAGAGGAGGAGTAGGAAACTGAGATGAAAAACACTCTAGACAATCTGACATTGCCCCCAGGCAGGGCATAAAGGAGGAACGATGATGTCCATCGCTCCAAGGCAGCTCCTCAAGAGACATTGTTTCTAAAAATGGCTTCATCAGAAGGAAAAATCTCTTTGAGAGGATCAGGCAAATCGGCCTGACCGAGCCAGGGGGGTTGAGAATAAATGTCTAAAGCCAAGCTCAAAGGAGCATGTTGAGGAGGGGGAGGATCAGATGCGGTGATGATTTCACAGTAACTAATCTCTACTGGAGTTAAAGGCATCGATTCTCCAAACTCAGTCACCTGCTCAGGCGTAGGGATGAGCCATGGGTCGTCAGACCTAGAGATCATGTTAACTTGAGCGGTGTGCGGTGGTGGTGCGGGAAAAATACCCATGAGGACGGGGTCTTTGAAGAGACCGGGCCCTACACTGTCAGGGAGATTTGGGATCTGATACATATATGGGAAATTTTTCTCGGAGGTGGAGGTGAATAAAGACAACTAATCCACCGTAACGATTTTTCCCTCGTGAGGGAACTTAATAAGTCAAAAGAGGGTGGACGACACTCATAACATGGCATGAGTCCAGCTGTGGCCAAGTATATTGTAGTTAAGCTTGGCGTCAACCACTTCTACTTCTACGTTGAATGTCTTCCCCTGTAAAGTAATCACTAGACTCTCGAGAACACCCAGGGGTTTGGATTCCCGACCATCGAATGCCTCTAGGGCATTGGGAGACGATGAAAGGGCCGGAGAGCCAATGGCCTTCTAGCAAGTGGACGACATGACACAGGTAGAAGCACCTTCATCCACAACGGCCCTATGGATGTTAAGACCGTTGATCCCGACTTGAATAACAAGAGCAATCTAGTGTGGAAGTCGGGGGGGTGAAATTTTCTAAGTCAAAGGTGAGAAGACTAGAATCGGCGGGATCGATTCCACCGATTGCAGATAATAAAGCTTTCCATTGTGAGGGACAAATTTGAAGAGCTTCCAATGCAGACATGGCAGAAGGCGCTTGTGCCAGATCCTCAACAATACTGTAGTGTTGAGCGGCACGGGCATTCGGATTGTAGGAAGACTTTCATAAAACACCTTTAGAAGGTGGCCTCACAACAGGTTCAGCAGTCGGCTTCTCAATTTCCAACGAACCGGAGACAGGTGGGGGAGGTGGACCATCCGCAACTGCCTTCCCCGGTGCCTGACGCGATTTGTTGTAATCCTTTGAACGTGTAGCAATAGAGATAGGTGCAGCACCATTCATCATAAAGACCTGGGACCCAAATGGTGCAGATGGTGAAGGCTGTTCAACCATCTGGGTCTGCTAAGATGGGAACGGTTCTTTAAGAACTGCCGGAGTCCCTTTGGAGCCTTTTAGAAGTTGACTAAATTCAGATCGTTGTGGACAATCTTTTGTATAGTGATATCCTTCACAAATGAGGCAGGGGTACTTCGGTTTGTGTTGGGAACCGTCCTCGGTACGAGGTTTGGACTCTGGATTTGGGGCGTCGGATTTGGATTTACCTTTGCCCTTCTTCTTCCCTTTGGAGGCTTTTTCTGTAGGATTGGCCTGAACGACGTTAACCTTTGCAGTTTTTCCAGAATCGGTAGGGGCGGGAGGAGCAGAATTATTGGATAAGTTGGACTTCTGCTTCCCATTCGAAGATTTCTTCGAATTCTGAGACACGGAACCAATAAAACCATCCACCGCAGGGGTAGGTGGAGCTCTAGAGGTTCCATACTGTGGAGCATCAGGAAAAATATCATACAGCGTGTCGGATTGTGAATATACCAGATCCAGACATTGAGCACGTGCTATGGCTTGTTCTTCAGTCACACATGCTCCCATAGCAATATCTTGGGCGATTTTGTTAACGAAGGAGGTGGTGAACCAATGAGTTAGTATCTGATCAGGTATATGGAACTTGATCAGTCTACGACGATGTCACCACTCATGAATGTGATCAGAAATTTGGGTGGCTTTGTCCTGCTTCAAAGAAGTCAGGAGGTGCGTCCCGACTTCGTAGTGAACCGGTAACTGAAAGTGAGTAAAAAAAGCCATGGCTAACGTATTGAAATCTTGAAAGATGCCATGGGACAATTCAATATACCACTTAGCTGCAGCACTAGTCAAAGTGGGCTGGAAGAGGCGTAGACGAACTGAATCATCCACCCAAGAGTTGGATGAACACCAAAGATGGTAGGTCATCACATGAGCTTGGGGGTCCTCCCCAGCTTTACCCTCAAACTTGGGGCAATCACCGGGCATCTTGGTAGGAACCGGAGGCCAATAAGGATTGTGCAAAATTGGATCATTCGTTAATTTCGAAACATCCGGTAACTCCAAGGTAGCCAGAAACAGAAATGGCGGATTGGACAGCATACCTGGCCCTGGATAAGGACCATTACCTGTACTCCATGCTGGTTTGGAATATCCTTGCCCCCATGGGTTCTGTCCCGCAGGATTCTGACCTTAGGGGGTATAGGTCGTATAACCAGTCTGATTTGGTTGCTGGTAACCAGTGTATGGGGGTTGATAACCAAAGTATGGACCCTGATTATGAGTCGGCCCTGTGTAAGCAGCATTTGGATTCGGCTGCTAAGTATAGGTGTAGCCGGGTTGTTGAGGGCGATAGTTAGAACCTTGGGGCTGGCTATAATTCGTTTGGTATTGACCATGAGAATAGTAGCTACCTTGAGGTTGAGTGGGCTGCTGATAGGTGGGACCCTGCTGAGCCTGATAATTAGGATGCAGCGGTTGATTTGGCTGCGGCATCGAATAAGTCGGCTGTTGGGAAGGGTTGATAAGATGTGCAGGCTGGCCTGGTTGAGCAGGCTGACCTGGCTGAGCGGGCTGTCCTGGGTTAATAGGTTGACCCGGATGGACAGGTTCTGCCGGTTGCGCAGGTTGACCTGGCTGTTGAGAAGCACCAGGTTGTACCAGATGAACCGGTTGGCCTGGAGGCGGAACACCAGGTTGTGCCAGATAGACCGGTTGGCCTAGTGGAGGAATAGAGCCAGGTGGTGGCTGGTAACTGGTTTGACCTGCAGCAAGACCATAAGATAGTACTGGCTAGTGTGCAACATTTGGATTGACAGGATACTGAGGTTGCATGGGTTGGGAAGGTCGGACTTGCCCCCCAGGACCATATACCGGCCTCGGTTGGTACCCGGGTTGAGGCTGCACAGGTTGACCGAAGGATTGTAGTACTGTCCTTGCGGACCGTACGATGGCCCTTGCTGGCCTGCAGGATAGCCTTGCATAGGCTACCCCTGTGGGTCATAAGGATAGCCAGGTTGGCCCGAAGGTTGGCCTTGGAAAGGTTGCCCTTGTGGGTTATAAGCCTGGTTATAAGGTAAACCTTGAGCATGAAGGTGAGCCTGTGGAGCGGGTAAACGTAAAATGGTCCCGTGCTCATCGTATTGATCTGGAAAAGCATACACGGGTGTACCATCCTATGCATAATGTCAAAAATAAGAGTGGTTGGGATCTTGAGGGGTTGGTTCGACCTCGGGGTTCGGCTGTTGTAGGGACAACCGATACTCCTCCGGAGAGATTTTCTCCAGCATAGCAATCGATATATAGACGTCTTCATGAGGTGGCACAGCCCTCGCGGAGGGTGCCGTGACAGCGGGCGTAGATGCGGCCACACAGAAAGTGGGCCGAACGGGTACAGAAGTGACTGTGACGGGTGTCTGAGGAGACATCCCTAATGAAGGAACCACCGGCCTCGTAGAAGGAGTTGATACCCCCATAGAGGCTGCGGCGGCAATGATCTGACCCAAGGATCTATACCCTGTTGGTAATGAGGGACCGAGTGATGACATAACAAATGGTTCAGGGTCGTCTCCTGGAAATAATCTCCGAGGAAATAACTAGTAATATTCACCGGATGTGGGGGTTTCCTCGCTGGATTCAATCATGTTTGAGCCTGCCGCTAGATCTCGTAATAAACGGCGAGGACTAGGAGGAAAAACAACAGCTATAAAAGGCGAACCCGATGTAAGAGAAAGGAAATCTGCCCCTACTCTTAATTCAGACCAAGGGTCGGAAAAGGGCCAATTGAACTCAACTGGTCCCCCAAAGGGTTGCTCAGCAAGAACCGGTCCCTCGTCAGGAAACTCGGAAACAATGGGCTGCTGAGGTTCAACAGAGGGTTGAGAAGCCTCTGATGAATCGTCCGTATAAGGACTACCAGTAGACGAAACCGAGGGTTCCGCCACTGTGGTAGTAACGACAAGAGAAAAATATCAAACACACACACGGGCTGAAAAAGAGTCAAGACACACAATCAAACGACCAACAAGCAAAATCTAATAGGGTGTGTGATCGCGGGTGTTTTGTTTTACCACATTGAAACTTTAGAAACTTCACTGTTTCATGTTTTAAGAGTCGAGAAACGGTTGAAAAGGTGACTCTATCTCTTTCAGTTTTGAAGCAAGCGTGAAAGGACAAGCGCTTGGTGATCCTTTCAAATTTAAAGAGTCAGAAAAGATCAAATGACTACTCGGGAATACTAGGCAAAGGGTGTACCAAATAACCGTGAACTGCAATATACACCTTGGTTTCAAAATGAAAGAGAAATCAACCAAGGACTTTCCGTACGTGCAGGCAATCTCCCCGAATGCTGTGTCTGGTGTATCACGGGTATAGGGCGGCATACTCGGCTTCCTATGGATAAAGTATTGAAACCTAGTGGGGTCTCCCTTTAGATACTCGACGGTACGGGGAGCACAAGTCTGTACTAGTGCTGTCTAAAGCCAAGAGGCGAACGACAGCTACTAGGTTTTAAGACACCGGAACACGTCTCTAGCCTAGACCTCTAAATGTGTTTCGTTAAATTTCAATGCTGCCTTAGTGTAAATTGAGTAAATTTTAAGGTTTATCTTCAATTACCTTTCAGTTTCCAGGCCCTAGCGAATGTAACATCTCAAAATCTCCTAAATGCACTCTATATGCCACAGTATATCATTTCATTCGATGAAAGCTATTTATGAGAGAGTTAGGAGCTTTTCACACAATAAAGAAATGAACAGGAAACAACCAATGATGTCTCTAATGCAGCTAATGAAAACTAAAAAGCTTTTCGTTCAAGGTTACCAATCACTAATAACACTGAAAAGATCTAATTCACATTAACTAATGAAAAGAAAAAGAGATTTTTTTTTTAATATTTTCAATATTTCAGAGCAAAGTGCGCTAAAAATGAAAACTAATGGAAAGAAATTTGAGAAATGATGATAAGAGAGCAAAAACAAGCAAGTTTCACTCAATAGCAAGCACAATCAGACCTCAAATCGACCAACAGTTCCTTAAAACCAAGAAAATCCCAAAGACACAAATGAGTCGTGTAATATAGGCCCAAAACGAGACAAGGCAGAATTTGAATGAAGAAGGAAACAATCACTCAAACAATGCAATGAAACAATATAAAACCACCAAACGAATGCAAAGAAGCGATCACAAGGTTGACTGAACCGATAGAGACCAAAAACTCCCAAGGGAGGCTCGACACACAATAACACCTAGATGACCCAGGGCTAGAATGCAAAATTGATGGAAACAGGCAAACAACCAAAGGGCGTAGGTCAAAGTCAGTCAATCAAGGCTCTAGAACACTCAAGCAGTCGAAAAAATGTAACCAAAATCAGAGATCAGGCTTAGAAAGCTCAAAATCAAGCAAACCCTAGTAGTCCCCAGCACTGGTACGACTGTCAGGCTGAAACTAGTGCCATATCAGGATTGGCGCGGGTAATACATTGACAACTAGCGCCAATTGGCGCGACTGTCACGCTAAAAAGCGCGCCAGTCAAGTTTTCTATTTCAAAAATAAAAAATAAGCAATCCAAGATCAGACCAGTGATGTTTGGAGTTATCAAAAATCCAAATTCACAAAAAGAACCAACCCAAAAGAGCTAATCAAGCAAGGAGGATCAAGAATCGACCAAAAAGACAAGACGATGCTCCAAGTGTTCAGTTTACAAACTAAACTGGAGATTGACTGAAGCAACTTTGATCTACTTCGCAATTGCAGAGCAAAAGAGTTTCAAAGGCTATCTGGCTAACTTCAAGCTCCGTCTATAGCTTATAAAACGAACAACAACAAGCTAACGATCCCTAGTGGAGTCGCCAATTTTTTGTGGAGGTAAATCCCCTCTGTGGACAGAGGCGATCCCTACTAGCCCAGACCGGGTCTAGCAACAATCGTTCACGCTATAGTGCAGGTTCCTAATTGCAAATAAACCAACTAGCGATGAAGGCTTACCTGGAAGCCAACGCTATTGCTTGTAGAAGAGGTGGCGCTCCCGTTCCTTAGCTCTGGTAGATCACGATCCCCACAATCTCCGTGATAGGACATCTGCACACGCGAGAAAAAAAACAAACGAAAGCGTAAAATCCAGTAGGTGCAACTATATGTTAGTCAGAAAGGACATAACTCATCAGCATAAACAACAACAAGAGTGGAACCATAACCAATATTTGCTTATTATTAATCAATCAAAGGAAGAACACAACTATAGTTCTAACGCTGAATTCTCCTTCGGCGGGTCGCCAGCAGAACACGTCTCGAAATCCTGTCAAGGGTGGGACAAACCTCTCTCTTCAGATTTTGACGATGGTCTCCTTGCTTGGATTCGGCCTTAAGGGAATTATAGAGGCTCTTGCAGCATAAGGCTCTTGGGAATTTGGGAGCTTGAAGACTAGCTTGCAATGGATATGGAGAAAGATTTTATGGATGGAGGAAGGGGAGTTGGGATCCCTATAATCATGGGATTGACCCTATCATCAAGGAAGCTTCCATGAGAGGTGGCAAACCACTTCCTCTCTATGGAAATCCGTAGCCAAACCTCCCAACTCAAGATAGATATCAGTTCAGGAATTTGTTAGGATGAAACTTCCACCACTTATTTTTAAAAAACACTCCTCAAATTGGCTGGCGCGAGTGCGACTCTGGGACAGAGCGCCAATTGGCGCGACCTCTTTGAAGGATTTTCCCCATTGGCGCGGGTGCTGAACTGTCTGCCTACGCCAATGCAAAAAGGGGTGTTTTAGGGTTTTTCACAAGGAGATGTCTTCAGGGCAATGAAAGCTCTTGTTCAGAGGGATGTCATGAAAGTATTTTCAAGTTATGTCACTGCTCACAGGTCACAAAATGAGCCCTTCAATGTGTGAGACGGGGAATGGTAGGGACTGTGACAAATTGCTGTGTAACACTTATGGAATTTACAGATATATGTATTTATGAGTATGATGATGTCTTTATGGATTCCCTGGAAGAAAAGGATAATATCATTGAAGAAATAACTCAGCTTAAAATTTGTCTATAAGAAGGTAAATTAGTAGAATAATCATTGAAGAAACAAATTCTAGAAATGGAGATACATAATAAAAAGTTAGAAATAGAAATAATAAGTCTAAGAAAGGATTTCCAAGGTTCGGAAGCAAAAATGCGCAAGCTGAAACCCTCATGGAATTAAGCGCACGCGCATAACGCAG